>JAVKLA010000081.1:856854-1053120 GCA_034782735.1 Sagittarius serpentarius
CCCCCCCCCCCCCCCCCCCCCACAGACAGAAAAGACTTCTAATCCATGCTGACAAGCAAAACTCAGCAGTGTGCAAAATAACTGTGTTTCAATCACGAGATCATACAGATTGCTGCAGTTACTACAGGGGATGGATACCAGACATTTCATCAGAGCCCAGTCCAAGGGATCTGAAAGACCCTTTAATGTTTTCAGTATCCTCTAGCCCTTTGTATTGTCATATGATCAGACCTATGAAACACTGTCAGACTTCCCTCAAACCCTTTATACGTGTCAAGAGAACGCTATACGGATCCTTCTTTCATTTGCTCTGTGTATACTGAAAAGGCAGGGTATGTCAGCAGAACCTCTTGACAACTGAAACTTTTCTGAGAAGCATCTGGGAAGACAACAAATGTTGCCACCAAGGCTCTGATGGTTTATTTCTGTTGTAGATCCCCTCTGTTGCATTAGCTTACGAAAAAGCTGAAAGCGATATTATGAACAGGAGACCTCGTAACAAAAGGAAAGACAGGCTGGTGAATGAGCAGCTCGCTGTATACTCCTATCTGCAGATTGGTAGGTTGGCCTGTTCTCTGAAACGCTATCTTGTACCAGCAAACCAAGACAGAGTCAAGTTGATTCATTTTTTAGAAAAGGAGGAGCTGAAACTCAACTCCTTCCTCTGCCTTCCTAGGCAAACTTACTACCTTCCCTTCTGTTGCTCATTATTCAACAATACAACATGTTTTTATTTACAGAGGTCAAGAACCTTAGAGCACCAAGAGCTCTAAAACTACCTTTAGACTCACGGCAAGTTTCATGCCGTAGGAGCTAGGTAGATCAACACCGATATCCGGCACATCCCCCAGTGCTCCTAAATTTTGCTTATTCCTCATTTTGACCTCTTTGATTTTGCAGGTATCATGCAGTCAGTGGGAGCCTTTGTAACCTATTTTACTGTGTACGCTGAACAAGGTTTCCTCCCTTCCACACTGCTCGGGGTGCGAGTCGACTGGGAAAACAATGCCATTAATGACTTTGAGGATTCGTATGGACAGGAATGGGTAAAGAAGCACTGAAACATCCTTGCACTGTCTCTCACCCAACAGTTTCTCAAAAATTCTATACTCTCCTCCAAAATAAAGGACAGGGGAAAGAAAGAGATTTAAATGCAGAATGATTCATTTTCATCCAACGGTCCCTCAGGACAGACTCTTTAGAGCTTCCTGCCAACTAGCTCTTTCACTCACACTCCGTTCTTCCATCCATTCTTCTACAGTTTGCCACCTTCTGGTTCAAAGCCTCTGGAGATACACCTTCTTCTCTGGACTTTATGTTTAGAGCCATCATAATCTCTCAGCCCTGCTTCTAAACAGCACTACTGTGAAGTACTTTGCACACTCTCCCCTCTCCCTTTCACTCTTCATTCCCCCTCGTTCATTCTGCAGAAATCACAAGACGCAGAAGCCATTAATAAATCAATATAAATACCTCCTTAACCAAGCTCGTGCTTCAGCCTCATGACTCATCCACAGTAACTAGCAGACTAGAACAACTGGCCAAAACCTGATCATTATGTATCTAAATCTGGAATAATTCTGCATCGACACCTTAGTAACTGAAATCCTGCTATCAAGGTTTGCAGCCACTTGGACAAGATACGAGTGTCTGATGTAACACTATTTGATTTTTTCCTTTACTTTGCAGACTAAATACCAGAGGATGTACCTACAGTGGACTGGCTATACTGCCTTTTTTGTTAGCATCACAATTCAGCAAGTTGCTGATTTGATCATCAGGAAAACACGAAGAAATTCCATTTTCCAGCAGGGTCTTTTCAGGTAAATTTTGCAGATTCTTTACCCGACACATGAGAGGATAAGTTAGCCTACTGCTAATTTTAGAGAAAGGTTAGCTCAGTGATTTAGCCCACTCACATTCAGTCTTTTTGGTCAAATACTAAATCTGGCTTCAAGAAATTGCAAATCTCAGACAAACATTTTATTACACCTCCCCCCACCCCCTTTCCTACTTCACGATAGGGGTTTTCTTTGAAGACAGACATTGTACTGGTTACTCTGAAAATGCGTCAGCTTAAAACTAACTCTCCATTCATTAAAACTTGTACTACAAAAAAAGGGAATTTCCTCTCTATTTTCTTAAATTCTTTATGTAGCTATCAAGAGATAGCACATTTGGACTTACCCGACATAACTTCAGCCTCTGAGGAGATAACAGCTGGTCAAACTCCCTAAGATAGTGCTGGCTGCCCTCTGCAAAACACTCTGCACCCTTCAATCCTATGGAAGCCAGAGAGTTAAAAATACCTATTGGGATGGAGGCCACACTTAAAAGCCAGCATTTAGTCAGAGTATTTCTGATAGGAAAGAAAATTGTTTTCCTTTCTTTATCGGCAGGTACAGAGCCTACATTTATGTATACTTCCTTCTTACGTTTACATTTGAGTCACAATGCGCACATTCACAGCGCAACTAGAAGACATGACTAATGTGTGCTGCATGTCTGCCTAAAGCTTGCTTTAATCTAGGTAGGTCAGGAATGCTACCAGGAAAGACAGAGGCATATGCAATGTAAGACAGTGCTACAGAGTCTACCACTTGTCTCATGCTACTGCGTCTGCAGTGCTCATCATCCGATGCAGATCATTCCAGCTAGCTACCAGAGCACAACCGCCACTCTGAAAGTGGCACAGCCTTTGCATTATACTGTGGCATCAGGTGTTTATGCACGGACAGAGGCACGTAACCCTTCGTCTTTGGTTTTCCTGTAGGAACAAAGTCATCTGGGTGGGTATATTTTCCCAGATAGGAATTGCTCTGATTCTTACCTATGGTCTCGGACATGTTACAGCCCTGAACTTCACGCCGCTGAGGTGAGTTCTGATGCTAGCGTACTTCCCTTGCCCTCCACGTATAAACAGACATGGACTGACGATTCTGCCAGAAACAGGCAAATGGGAGCCAAGTGCCCATGCAGCACAATTCAAGGATAAATAGTTAAGCATATATATTGTGAAGAACAGGGTGGACAATTTCGTGACCAAAAAGGGCATTATTTTCATAGTTTCTGAAAAAAAAAAAAAAAAAAAAAAAAAAACAAAAAAAAAAAAAAAAAAAAAACCACTACTTTTTCTACTAGATTTACTACCGAGGAGTCATAAACCTACTTGTGTAGAACAAACACTTTAATATTTTTTCCAGGATTCCCAATATTTTGGTGAGATTAGACAGCATTTTACTTAATTTTATGCAGGCAACTTTTTATTTTAAATATATCACTGTCAGAAATGTTCCATTTTTCTACCATCTTCAGAGACTGTAATACCACCAGGCAACATTTCCTGCTGAATAGTATCTGGAATAAATTAATACAGTAACGACTTAAGATCGGGAGGCTTACATGCATATCATCTTATTTCTAACCGTTTTGAGTTCTTAATTTAAGAAAAAAAAATAAAAAAAGCTAACGAGGCCAGATTCCCTTTTAGTGACATCAAATAGCATAGAAAGAGACCTCAGAAATTCAGCTGCGTGGTTAGATGCTTCTGAATGAGAACCTCTTCTCCCACTCCCAGGTTTCAGTATTGGTTTGTGGCTGTACCATTTGCCATCTTGATATGGGTCTACGACGAAGTTCGCAAGCTGTTTATCAGGAGATACCCAGGAAGTAAGTAGATTTTTCTAGTTTAGTATTTTAACATAAGGTGTCCTTTCCTACCCTTTCACTTAGACATCTACCTTAGCTGCTGCTTACAGGTGGACTGCTTAAAAATGGACCATTTGTTCCCAATGATTACTTTCCCTTTCTGAGGAAAAAATAACTTATTCCCACCCCCCATTCTCCTACTGCAGGCTGGTGGGACAAGAACATGTATTACTGAAACAGTCCTTATCACTGGTCGTCTTCCTCCTCGTGGAGAGCTTCTTCCCCACCTGACACAACCTCTGCTGCTTTAATGTCCTGTCTGTGCAATATCAAACATGGGTTCACCTCATGAGGGGGTGAAGAAATTTCACGAATTTAATGAAGAAATAAGGACTTTAGAGGTTGATAAATTACCTCCCACTGTACTGTAAAGCCAACACTTGTCTAGAAATTGAAATGCTACCTATTTTTGTAACAAGAACAATTTTCCCTCATTCAAAGATGAGCTTGGAAAGCACTCCGAGAGGAAAACATGCATTAAGGAAAAAAAAAAAAAAAAAAAAAAAAAAAGACAAACTCCATATAATCTAAGGCATTAATTTGCACTAAAAGTGTTGTGTGCTGATTTTCTTTTTTTGGTGGAACTGAATTCCAAGCGAGTACATACATAGATCTGTATGACCTTACCAAGGGTAAAAATGCTGTATAGGAACAATTTGATAATAAAACTTTTTCCAGAAAACGGTTCTCCATCTTATTTTCTTATAAAGACTAAAAGAAACTGAGTGGAACAGCAAAGGACCTAACCTCTGCCAGGTCAAAGAGGAAAGAAGTGCACACCTGCTTTTTTTGCCTCCATTAACAGACTAACATACTTCAAATACCTGTTCAGTTTTGATAAACACATCTTGAAAATCAAGGCACAACCCGTCGATCTCAACACTTTGAGATACCAAGTTCAGTACTCACTTTCCAAAGGCCACAATTTCTATGGAAAAATATACCTTAATATGCACTGGAGAGGTACAGTTAAAATTCTATTTGAAACCAGGTCTTTAATATGGTCATTTTGGCAAGAACCAGTAGGTACCACATCTTTTTTAGACAAAGGCTTTACCGATTTTAAAGCAAACGATAAATAACGTATGTTGATATGTCACACTTAAATACAAGTCTACACGAGCTTTAGAGAACAGGGGCAGAAAGAATTCCTGTTGCAACAAAACGGCAAGAGGGATTGCCAACGAGGAAGAAACCAAGAGAAGAACTGAGGGAGCGGAAAAAGAAGAGTGTTTTCCAGCCTAAAGACTGCCTGTTCCCAAAAGTCCACGCCCTCATGTGTTAGAAGCTACTTTGCATTTTGTGAGCCTCCCTCCTCAAAACTCCCCTCCCTAATACCTGGCTGGGTATTACACCGAGTATCAATTATACTGGATATCAGTGTTTTTCACATATGGACATGAAGAAGAGGAAGTACAAAGGAAGGAGGAAGAGGGACAAAAAATAAGCATGTAAACAATGGGCGAGTCCAAATTCCAGATATATGTGCTGCTTATCACTTGGTAATGCAACCCTGTAACACACCAACAACAAGCATGTGAGGTGCCAAGCTGACTTGTTCCAACAGCTTGTCATTTGTCAGTAGTCAGGCCTGATCTGCTTTGTCTTCTGCTTAAAAGACAGGAAAAATATGAGGAGAAGCTATACGGGTAAGCAACATAACCCACCTTCCACCGCCTATAGATTTGCGGTACGTAGCCAAAACGACGTGTTCAAATACAGACAGAAGAGGAAAGACAAGGCGGGGGGGGGGCAGTTTTTGCACAATGTGGGGGCAGTTACTGCACAGAACCAGGAAAGAATATAGCTACGTTTGTTTTACTTTGAAAGCAAAATACGTTTGCTTGAAAAAACTTGCGGGAAAAGATAACCGGACAGGCTGTTCACTCGTAGAATATACAAGACTCTAAGAGCACTGAGAAGTGCAGTGGTTGCCCTGCAAAACCATCTGAAGAGTACAGAGTCTGTTTTCTCCCGCTGGTCAAAGACCAGTTCTACAACAAATTTGTACCAAAAAAAAAAAAAAAACCCAAACCCCAAAAAAACCTTTCTCTTGTCGTGCTGCAACTCCTGATAGTTATCACCTCATAAACACATCTGCTCTGGAAGAACTGGAGAGTACCATCTCTAAGCGCTGCCAGGGGGACTGCAGTTTTGTTTCTGGCCTCCTTTTGTTACTTGGAGTACCTCAGCGCCTCTGACTGCATTCACAGTCAACATACCATTTTGCTGCTAATGTAAAACAAAAACATACTTATGAAATTTATACACAGAATCTCAGAATCTCGCAAAAGAGCAAAACAGACTGATGAAACCACAGAGCTACATAAGAGGAATTTTCCAGGATTTGAGGGCCAAGTGACAGTGTTATAACTGTAACACTGGAAGGTAATCCTGCTTAATTATTTTTCTAGGAACATTCTTCTTTTGCCATATCACAAACCATTCAGTCTTTGTCTGACAAATGTATCCTCCCCAGTAGCAGAGAGAACTTTGACACACAGACGTCCTTGGCTTGAAGAAAAAGAGTCAAACAAAGAAATCAGGAGGAAACAAAGTAATGCAAGGTAGAAAAAAAAACGAACGGCAGACAGAAAAAAAAAAAGTTTTGAGAGGAAAACTTAAAAGATGGATGTGATGCATCCATTTTAGCATCAACATATGCTCCTGACAGAAGAGCAAAATAATTCTGTCACAGTAATATATGGAAAACTAGCAAACGTATGTCTCCATGCTCCCTCTGTGCAGAATTGAGTGGGGAGGAATCGTGGCATCACATTTCCCACATGTATAATCATTTTAGGGGGAAAAAAGCCACCTAGACAATCAGTAACACCAAAAAAAAAAAAAAAAAAAAAAGAAAAGAAAGAAAGCAGCTGATGGTCTGGAGCCAAAACCTCAAAACCAGCAATGAATTCTGAAACACTCTGCTCTGGTACCTGTAGGGTCACAGTTTCGCTTTTAACAAGAGTTGCCAGCAAAGGCTCCTTTGCATTTCAAAATGTTGCTTTAGTTCAAAGCCCTCTTCAGAGGCTAACAGCAGTATGCAACCTAACCGCTCTATAGTTCGGCTGCCTGTGACTCCATCACACCAACATTTTCTTTGAGAGGACAAGATGTACTTCGCGATCTGTTTTTTTGTATCAATGCCGGCCCAGAAAGTCCAAATCAGGGCTTTTTAAAGCAACTAAAAAGACAAGTTAAGAAATCAGAAGATTAACGTAATTTCAAGAAGGGCAGAGCCCATGAACTGCTAAAAACAGATTCACTGTTTCTAAATCTAAGAGATTTTCCAGTATTACAAAAGAACTCAAAACCATTAAGGCGAAAGGGACAAACAGGCCATAGGCGTGGAAAGAATGAATCCTACATTTGCACACTGGCATGCATCGTGTTTGTTAGAACTAGTAAGGCTGGGAATTACTGCACAGGACAAGACAGGTCATTGCATAACAGCACATGCGGGAAACAGCAGGTAGGACCTCCTGGCCCAGTATAACCATCCTCCGTTGACATCTACCTAAGGCATGAGGATATGGTATCTGATGCAAGCGAATGTGGAACTGTCCTCAAACACAGGCCTCATTTAACCCAATAAACTCAGAGAACACTGCTGTACCCATGAAACAAAGTTAGGACTATTCACGAGGAAAAGTGCGAAGAAGGTGGTAGTAAAATCCAGTTGCAAACTGAAGCAACTCAAATACACGCACAAGCACCCCCCTCCAATCTCATAACTGGTTAAGCGGCAATATCACACACCAACTCTTACATTTACTGCTGCATCATTTATTCCATTTAATCTCTTTTGTATCCCATTTGTGAGCAGGTTAAAGATACTCACCACAGCATGGCATTGCATCTTCATGTCCTAGTGCCTCTCAAATAAAAAAATGTTACAGACATTCAGTTAAATTCCAAATCTGGGCAGAATGCACACACTGTAATCCACAATCTGAAAAACTGAGCTGGCAGGCTGGGAAGGAAGGTAATTTACTTTCCTGGTCAGGTCTACGTACTACTTTTTCATTTAGTCTTGCATGGTCTTTATCTCAAGGAGCCTTCAACCTTGTGTAGTTTCTTACTACTACTACATGTATACCGTCATCGTCATCATCATCATTTGAGGGCTGAGAAAACACGTAGGAACCACAGGCATGAACTATGAGAAATACTCCTGTGCTAAACACTAAAACAAAAAGAAAATGCAATTCCTCCACTCAGTTCTTGTAAATTCCTTCAGTCAGTTCTGCAGCCTCAACAGGAATAAACATTGTTCTCCCTCAGTCAAGTAAGTGGCAGTAACGCAGAGGAGAGAAGCAGACTTTGAACTCCAAGTTAATATACCTTCAAGCAGCCCGTTTCTCTTCTCCCTACAATTATATTGTAAGCATGCAAGAGTTAATTTACTAGCTCATAAACTGAGAAATCTTCCTTTAACACAAGACCGTGCTTTCTTGCTCCAGCCTCAGCCAGACTAGACAGGTCTGACGTCCCTACTGATTAACGCTGAACTTCACAGCTTTCCTTTACCTCCTTTTGCTTCTTTTAACAACAGCTTCTTTGCACAGTTTTCTCTAGTTTAAACTAGCTCTCACCATCTCCCCCCCTCCCACCTCCAAAAAACCCAAATACCTTTCCCCTTTCACCTGCTGTTACTAGGTTACTCCTGCATTCTGGTCAAGAGGCAATCAAGATGAAAAGGGAGAGTTGCTTAAGGCAAAGTGCTACGCTGCGCTGCGGCAAGGGAGAAAGGGAGAATTTAAGGATGGCAAAAACTGCTGTGCAATGCAGTATGTGAAAAGCTACGTAGGCAGGCAAATTATACTAGTTTTTCTGTCGTGAGGTCTGTCTCTTGGCCCTGTTAATATGTTGCTCAAAAATTTACTCATAGCCAGGCTTCATACTAGAGTTAGACAGTGAGATTTTTATATTATACTTCCTAACAGACAGATTTTGAACAAGTCAGAGTTATGAGCAGTTTATCTTGGGAGGTCTGAATTTTCCCTTATGCTCAAACACAAAACTGATTTTGGCAGTAGCAGAAGAGACACATGAAATATCTAAGTGTAGTATGTAGACTTTTCAGTGACAACTATACGTAGAGCACATTGCCTTCCCTGTAAATCAGTTTTTGTAGACCTCATGTAGGATACTCCTCCCCTCTCAAAATGATTTACTAGCTAGAATTTCTCAGTATTACACTTTTAACCACATAATAGGACGCGAGAGCTGAAGAATTGTTTGAGAGAGCTTGTGATGTTGGCATTTCAGTGAAGACTGGAGGGATACAGTGAAGAGTTGTATTCCTATGAGGTGGGGAAAGCGCCTTCACTGTCATTAACTCATAGGCAGGGTTCACATTTTGAAACAAAAACTGTAGTGAAATTCTACAGTGAAAATTGTTCTTATTACCTTTTCTGGTGGCACCGCCTCTAGCCCAAGGAACCTCTCTCCAGCAGACACCATGACACTGCTGGCCCATGCGCACCTCCACTAGAAGAGGAAGGAAAACACAGAAGTTAATCTTCTGCAAACATGTGCAGACAACTGCTGTTCTCACTACAGTGTCAACACTTACTGAAAACAGAAATCATCACCACAATGCTAGAAAGACACACCCAACTCACAGTCCATTTATTCTTGTAATTCAAGAGATTCCTGCTGGTGCACCACCACAGAAAGAACTCTGGGCTGGCTACTCATGAGGGTAACGAATTCTCAAGGGCCTTACTGCAGATCTGTGATGTAGCAAAGCAAATTGATGTAAACACGGATGTAAGCCACAAAGAAAGAGACAATATTGCACTTACAGAGTATGATTATGGTACCACTCTTGGGCCTTGACATAGTCTCAGAAATTTCTTTAGCATTACATAGTCTAGGGCATCCTGATTTACAGAGGCCCCAACGATTTGTTCCAGCCCCATCCTCTGACAAAAACTCTCAGACATTGTTAAGCTGGCTGCATTAATTTCTTCTGATACTGGCGATTTTCACAGAGGAAAAACACCGTCTCCTAAGTCATGCCTTATTACACCTGCTTTAACTAGGTCAGTTCATGAACTTTTTCCAAAACATTATTTTGCAATGACTTGAAAACTAGTCCAGACCCACCAGTGTGAAAGATCCCCTGGGAGCAGATATTTTCTGGCAACACTGTACACCGCACAATCACTCAAATCCATCTAATTCCAGGTAACAGCACCAGAAAAAGCACAATGTAGTTTGCATTCATAATGACACTTATTTCTCGCCAGACTGTAACCGACTTTCCTTCAACTCCACGTTGTGATGTTTATTTTTAGGCTGAAGGAAGAGTTTTAACTTGAAGGTGCAAAATTTGAGGCCATAAATGAAAACCAAAGAAACGTAGAAATGCTGGATGCAAAGGTGTTTACCCCCAGCACTTGTCTACCTAGCAGATTCTCTGGACTAACCTTAATCACCACAGCAACATGGACTACCATTTGTTACCTGTGAGATGCTATCTTAAAAGCTCATTTGGCATCATTTAAATGCTCACATGATAAAGCATACTATTTAGGAAGCAAAGCTCAACTAGAATTAACTTCAGCTGGTTTGGTGCTGCTAAACCCTTGTAGTGTTTTGCTAGGAATTTCAAGCAGAAATGCCCACTAGCCCAGTCAGAGCAACACAGTATGTTGGATTTAAGGACAAATACGAATTTTCTAGCAGACCTGTATAGCAAAGCAGCAAAAAACCCAAACAGTTTAGAGCTCTCTCTTTTATTTAACAACCTACTCTGAAACACCACTATGTTTTTCAAGTAATGCCGCTTTTAATTGGAAAATTAATTGCAACAGGCAGTGATTCTTTCTGAAAAGACGAGACGACTAATTCCTTCCGTCCTGCGTTTCAGAAAAATTTCAAGCAAAAATCTACAACAAATGAGAGAAAGCGTTGTTCTTTTTCCTGAAAAAGATAACAAGATCTCCAACAAAGCTCTGTGGAAGTGAGCTTAGAAGCAGAACTGCTAAGGGTTTAAGAGCAGCAAGGTGCCCCACCTCCAGGAGCTGAGCCTAAGGCTTCCTGTGCCTCAGGGAGCCACTGGGGAGCCTGGCAAAGCCACAGCTCTTCCGAGGGAAATATCCCGACCACAGGACCACCATGGGCACAGCTGGCTGGCGGCTGCCCACGGCTGGTGTTAGTCACGGGCTAAGACAGCTTGCATTCCATTTTCCCCTGCATTCACGGGCAGGCAGAGAAAGACGGCCCCCAAGCTCACAGGAACCACAGACACAACCAAGCCCTCCCTGAGGTGAAGTGCAGCCTCAGCTCACCACAGGAGGCTCTGCCACCGGTCCCCTCCGAACCCCGCCAAGTGCTGCCTGAGGACTTACCGCAATCACAGCCCAAAAAGCACAACTTCAGCAGCACAGTCGAAAACTCCCTCGCCTACTCAGCGCGAGCGAGCCTGTTCCGGGGGCACCGCACCTGCCCGGACAATAGCCCCGCACAGCTGTGCCCAAAGCCCGCCAACGAGAGGGTGTACAGCTGCTCTCGTTAGGGTGGGCTGCCCTGCCCGCCCACGGCCACCCCTGCCAGGGCAAGTTTCTCCGTGACGTGTTTTGCTAAATAAATACACTTCGGAACGGATACATTTCAGTCTTTATACCCCTAAAATGTCCAGGTTATTAACTGAAGAAAGTTAGGCTTTTATATCCAGTACGAACAAAGAACTTCCTATAGAAGGGGGTAGCAGTACACCGAAGCCCGTTCCTAATCAGCAGTAAGAAGGCGGCAAGATGTGCAAATGCCGCAGACATGGGCAATAAGCGAACGCAGCCTGCAGTTCTGCGGGGGATGTATTTAACTCCCTGCAGGCAGAGAGCCCTGCTGAAGCTGTCTGCAAGCACAAAACCAGAGTACGTACACCCGCAAGACTTACAGCCATAAAGTAGCAGCTTTTCTGTGTTCCCAAGACCCTCCGAGATGAACGTCATAAATACTCTTCGGGACAAGAAACATGCACTTAGGTGCAAAATAGGCAGAAAAGATAAAAACCGGTAAAAACGGTAACACATTTCTCTGCCGAATGAAGTGGGTTTGACAACTATGAAATCTCTCCCCTGCAAGTCAGCAAACCCACATGCTGTCATGGTACCTGAGGTCTGTTCAACTTAACTGATCCTTTTTTAAACACGATGAAAAATAGTGATTTTATAACAACTATGATACAAATAGCATGGCCTTGAAACTTCACACAACAACTCGGTTATTGCCAAGCCTCCAAATTTCACCCCCAGAAGGAGTCTGTAATTGGCCCTTTTGTACACTGCAGTGGAAGCCCACTGTTAAGAGTAATAAACATTTGGCCCAATCTCATTCCAGTCTCAATAGGAAAAGCACCTGCTGTCACCAGGCAAGAAAAGCCCTAACCTGAAACTATCTTGACAATAAAAATATTGGAAGTGATTGCATTATTTATTTTTCCAGCCTACGAGTTCTTCAGTCATTCAGCACCTGTCCCACTGTTCCAGCCCTACATAGTCTCCATACTTCTCCAGCCGCCACTCTCGTAAAACTGGAAAACAGACAATTTTTTGGGCTATGCAACTGAGAAACGACAAGAAAAACCGCATTGCTCTGTACAAGCCTAGCCTCTTAAGCTAGGGAGAGAATATGGAACATGAGGTTTGTCACACCAAACTGACAGTAATGATTCACAGACTTTAAACGCCAGAAAGGATCACACAGAAACTCGGATAACTACAGTAAGAAGCTGAAAAACAGAACTGAAATAGGAAAATACAGAACAAAGGAGGGAGACATAAACACATGGCAAGTGACACGAACTGCGGGGAGATGGAAGAAAAAGAAAGAAAGTAAGAAAGAGAACTGAGTTATCCTTCTGTAACTTCTCTGAAGGGTTCACTGCTGATGAAAGTCCCATGAACAGTATCATTTATCATGTGAGTAAACTCACTTCTCGCAGAATTCCTGGCATATCTCACCTGGTCTCTAGGCCTGTTTTCCAGGCATTAAGTCAAAATCTCAGTGACTTCCCTGGCAGTCTGAGTGGTCTGCAAATCAAACAGTGTGCATTGAAACAGGAGCAGTCCCTCTATGTGAACCCTAAACAGTGTAGAAACGCACTTAGCGGAATCATGGTAGCAATAAGGATGGGGAGAAAGACGGACGGGGGAGGAATGCAAAGGTGTGCTGAACGGATGGACTACATGGAACAGCTCAGCAGTGTATCAAAAGTTCTGCGCAAATAAAAACCAGAAAACGTTGAGTAAGAGAACAGATAAGATCCACAAGACAAAGTATAGGGAATTCCCCCAAAGCAGAAAGCCCAAGAACCTGAAGAAGCTACTTTTAATTCTCCTGGGGGCAAAAGTGGTGCCAAAGAGTCGGGGAGAGTTAAAGTTCAGACACCGCTTACAGCAGTGCTTTGCATCTGTTTGATTTTCGGCTTGGTTCTGCTACCTGCTTGCAGGGAGGGCTGGGAGGAGGAAGCAGCCATGCAGAAGCATTACTGTTACGTGACAGAAAGAGGAACTAAAACACACATATAGGTATTTTTAATTTTAACGATGCCTACCACCCTAGTTCTCGTAGCCTTCTCCTTTCTTAAAGAAAAAAGAAAAGGCTGGCTTGCGAGAGGAGAATTTTGGTTTTTAAGCACTGCCTTATCAAGACAAGAAACTTAAGGACAAGACTATGCAGACCTGAAAAAGGGCAAGAGCCAAAGCAATGGCTAACTAGGCCAAGAGGTACACAGGAACAGGTCACAAAGATCACAATAAAACCTTGCAAGAAAACAAACTGAAGACCCGAAAAGCTTTTGCAAACTCCCTTGGTCACAAAGAGCGCTAGCAGGAGAGTCAGGTTATTACTTTAAGCAACAGAATACTGAGACAGCCCAAAAAAGACAGTGCAGGGACATTCTCTCAGATCATTTCAATCTCAAAGTGTCAGTTCCTAAATTGCAGCAAATCTTCACTGTCCCTAGTAAATCAAATCTCCAATCCACGAAGAGCTGCTTTTTCCACATGCAGGGTTTTGTTTTGGTGGGCCCCCCCCCCCCCAAAATAAAGTCACCCCAAAAGAGTGACTTAAGGACAAAGTACATTTCAAATGTAATTTTCTATGGGATTGTAACAGAGAATAACTGAAGGCCAGACAGGGATTTGATCCCAGGAAAATTGATCTGTTTCTTTCTGGTACTTAAATAAGGTGCCTGTGATCTGCAAGGGCTCCAACCCAGCCTTTTTATGAGTTCTGAAAGTTAACATACTGTCACACAAAGAAATATTCATTAGATGCGCTGCTGGGGAGACTGCTGACTTACAGTACTACTCTGCACTAGGCCTTTCACCTAAGCAGACCCATGTGCTTTCTAGAATAGGAGGCCTGAATTCCTCCAAGATTTGGAGAAGCAACCTGATCTAATGCTGTCAGCTGGCTCCACTTACCTAAAAAACCAGTTGTGGAGAAAGGAGAGCACAAACCTACACTAACAGTCCAAACGACCTCAGCTCCGGTTTTCCACCAAGGTTCAGAAGACTCCCAAAGCACAAACATTAACAGATTTACTGCAAATCATTTCCCAGCGGAACTGGAGAAAGGAGCTACTTGTAGCAACTTCCGTATTTACGGACGTAAGTCTTCACGTGAGGTCAGAAGAACAACACTGTTGTATTGCTATTTCTTTTCAGGCTTTCAGGTCAGTTATTCTGGGAAAAGTGTAGGGTTTTCTCTGTCTTCTCTCTCTGCTCCTTTGCCATGGTGGGAGCAGCACAGCCCTGGCTAGAACTAGCCCCTTCTCTTCATTGTGGCTGAAATGAATTTTGCTTTAAACTCCCTGGGGGCTCAAAGTCAGGTCTGCTAGATTAGGCTTGAATTGCCCTATATTTCTGTCTGGAACAGCCAGGCGTGAGCTACTTTCCTCCAAAGTTCATTACATCCTGAACAGACAGAATATTCCCGAGACAAATCTCCTCCCAGTTCCCAGCAGGCCAGCTGTAACTGAGCTTTCTTTACAGGGTACACACCAGGGCAGATCAGCCGGGGTGCAGGAGAACTGCCCCCTGCTCCCCCCTCAGCACCACCCAATAGAAGCATAAAAAGTAACTCAAAGGGGAAGCAGCCGCTTGGCTTCACAGCCTCCTGTTCAGATCGCAGCTGGACCCAGCTCGCTTGGTGCTGAGATTGAACTCTTTCACAAGGTGAGTTTCTCCTTGAGTCCAGGATGTACACAATGCAGTCTCAAATGTCCTCCCAGTCCAGGAGGTGTATGTGGTGGGAAGGGAAAAAAAACAACAACAAAACCACAAAAGAATAAAACCTGAGGGGAATGATTCTGCTGCGCGAATACTTCCTTTCTGAGCTTAGCTAAGAGATTTGGAACTGCAGTTTGCTAAGACAGGGTGGAGAAGCCCAGGTAAGCAAAGGATTTGTAGCGCTACAAAGTCTTCCTCGTTCTTAGTTACTGCTGACTCCTTATGGTGGTAAATCATTGATGGGGGACATTTGCTGATGGACTTAACTATGGATCAAATAACATTTACATCTTAAATTTAAAACTATTTCTCCACGAGAGAGTTCAAGGACTGTTTACCTAGTGTACAACACTTCTTTTGCTAGAAGGTAAAAAAATAACTGTGGCTTCTCTGGCAAGACCAAAAAAAACCCCACAGGTCCTGACCTCATTAATAGCAAAATATATCAAAATTTCATGTAAGTGGAGTAAATCCAACTTCAAAGCAGCACGTGATAAGAGAAGACCATGTCTTTTTATAGTTCCAATTCCTGACTTCTGCAGCAGTGTTGTAATGTAAAGCCAAACCACAAATATCCACTTTTTCCTCTGATCTCACCCTGCTATCATTTGTGAGCATATTCGTTACCTGGCCCTTTTCCAAAAAGCTTTTAGCCCAGGATCTCCATGGAGGACTGTGGTAATTCACCCTTCCTGCCTTCTAACATTGCAGCGCAGCATAGCTCAGTCTGTGGACCCTGAAGAGCTTGGTGCTTCAGGCAAGCTGCTTTTGAAAACAGTTTCTTACACCTGCCAAAAAGCGACTGGCTTCAACATCCAGCATTACAAGAGGCCTTCGACCTATGCAGCATGTTGACTGGCTTGTTGACCACAACCCAGTTCTCAAGATAGTACCTCCCCTGGCACCGCTTACAAAGGCCAACCTGTCAGACCTACACTCAATGGCTCTCCAGTAGAATTTATTAAGAGCTGGGCACCTGGAAACCACCAGCTTTTTAATGCAACGTTCTTCACTTTATCTATGTTTGGCTTGGCAAATTTGCTCCAAGAAACAGGCTTATTAGCGGCTTTTCTCCCAATAAGAATACCCACAGGTGTACTCTTGGTATGCTTTTGGAACTACAAAATACAGAGCTGTTTGCTTTGTTGCTCAGAGGTGTATGTAGGAGTAATGGGCTGCAGTCAGTAGATTTCTCACAGAGAGCAGTGCCTATTTTGGGCTTTGATTTGTCAGAACTTTACACTGGCTGACAGATGGGTGAGGGGGAGATTGGGAATAAATGCCTGTTGCTTTTGGCAGATACACATGGATTTTCCAGGTCTTTTTTTTTTCCCAGGGTCTAATACTGCCAGTCAGTAAAAGCTAACAAGTAAAACCAAGTTTTGCCTTCCTCAGTTCAAGTTCCTTCCAGTTCTTCTAATGACGAGACTGGATACCTGACTTACTTTAAGACGAGATTTTGTCCTGCTCAGTTTATGAAGTCATCTTGTCTTATCTGCTACTCTGAAAGAGTTACCTGTTTTCTTTCCTAGGAAAAGCTAGCAGGGGTAACTATTCCCTTCATCCAGTTTTCATTTTCTCAGACTTCTTGCAAGACTGAATTCTGTAAGTTCAAGAGAAAACAGAGACTTCCCACTGAAGTAACTGTTATTTCTGATGCTACCTTACAAAAGTGCTGTGTCCCAATAATTGTTTAGATCTCCACAAATCCAAAGCAGACACCACTTTTGCACTTCCCTCATATCAGCACAATCTCATTTTGCAGCTCCACTGCTTCGTGCCTTTTGCAACTGCCATCGACAACACAGCGAGTCAGTAACGTGATCTGTGGTGATTGTTCCTGTATGATCCAAGTATTGCACGTCTTAGTACTTCTGCAAATCTCACAGAAAAGAGATGCTACCTGCTGGATTCCAAGCATGCATTAAAATATCTCAGAACAAATGACACACATAGAACAGGTGTTACACTGAATGGATTTGAAGCAGAGGAATATGGTGTCTCCATAACCACAGATTTCCTCCTTGAATTTAAGGGAAATTAGTTGCTGCTTTTACTTCCAAAGCCAGGAGTAGAAATTTGAATTGCTGGGTGACCAAGATCTTCTGCTGAGCATCGGTTCCTTGTAGAAAATACGGACAATACTTTCCCACGACATGAACAGCTAAATACTTCCAAGACTGTCAGACAGTTCTCACATGAACAGACACAGGTGAATTTCACTGTTTGATGACCAGCATTTAGGGAATCTTACTGGAGAATCTCAACAAGCCTTTTCTTATGTCGTGGGCATATTATTTGGGGGCCACTGTTAAAAAATACATTTTGAGATCTTTTTTGTTTAATTCAAAATACTTTCAGCAACAGAAGAGTTGCAGAAAACCAAGTGTTGCAACTTTAAAATTGTGAATTTATCTGAGGTCAGTATACCACTGGATGTTGTATAGAGAAAAGTTATGTTCCCGCTGATTAGGCTTTACAGCTTTTTTTTTTTTTTTTTTTTTTTTTAAGAGGAACCTTGAAGAAGAAAGGTTCATCTATAGCTTTTGCAAGATTATCTAGACTTTTATGCACAGTTTCAATACGTTTCTCATTGTGCTGCATACATACTTAGCACAGCAAATCAGCAGGATTGCCGATTCAACAGGTATGTGAAAGATGGGACAGGGTCCATCCCGTGGAGATACGACCCACCTGAGGAGTTATAAAGTTATTTATAGAAGCTGGTCAGGTAAAAGTTTGAAGGTAAAGTACTAAGGGCTTGTTAACTGAATACTTCAGCAATTCCAGAAGTAAAACTACTGAGTTAAAGATGAACCAACCTGGGGCTGCAGCTTGACCTTCTGCCAATTTCTGTGATGCACCATACAAGCCCAGCGTCTGCAAGGAGAAAGGCTTCATTTGGCAAAGTTATTAAGCATGTACCTGGCCTCAAACTGATTCACTGATAAACTAGCTCAGTAAGACTATTCTTTTCTCATAGAAACGAGTCATTCGCCATTTCAGGCTTCTGGAAACAACCCCAACAAATTGTTTCATCACGGAATAAAGCAACAAGCATAAAGATGGCATCCAAAACTCAGTACCAAGCAACTCCTTCGACTTGCCGTTATTAGAGTTTCCCAGTTTCTTTGGAAGGGGAAGCCACAGTTTTATTCTTGTCACCCTGTGGTTAGTGACTCCTTTTACCTGCAGCAGAAACACAATATGCTCATGGATAGGTGCTGGGGACCCAAAGAAAGTGTAAGTATTAATTTCATTCAGGTCAGGGGCTCACCTTCTGCGGATGGAACTTCCAAGAGCAAGACTGTTTGTTTGCCATATTTTCTGGATTTTGCTCTGGTAGGTGACACTTTTGAATCTTCCCGCTTCCCCAGTTTAGCTGGGGAGAGAAGAGAAAAAGTAGCTGAGAAGAGAAGATCAAATGCAATTCTTGCACCTCCATGGTACACACTGTGTCATCTGTGACGCCAGCACTTCACGCACAATGGAAAGATATTAACAAGCATTTTTTTCGTTAGTTAGCTTTAGTTTTTTAGTTCCGGAAATACAGATTTCCCATTTTGACTATAAATTAAAAAGCTTCTTTACTTCGGGCTTTTATTCCTCCCCTAGGAGCACAAAGTGATACGATATTCTCTCTTCTCATATTTGAAAACAAGATTATAGAAACATCTACTTCAGGCTACCCATCCGGGAACTTTGGAGTGACAATGCTGTGGTCTTTCAGCAGTAGTGTAAGAACAGCTTCTTGGGAACCTTCATGTCCTGTGAGGGATAAAAGCACAGTATTTAAAGCCAGGAACTTGCGAAGTAACATTTCCTGGAGGTAAAACTGGGACTATCAGGAAATCTCTGTCCTACACGGAAGCAATCCTGACTTCCACTATGTTCAACAGCAGCCTTAATTTCAGTGTCCAGTTTCTGGTATCTTAGCTGTGTCTTCAGTAAGCGTTCAACATCATTAGGTCCTATTGTCCCTGAGTGGAGCTACGGATGCTCAGGGGCTCAAGCCGGGAATCCAGAAGAAAAATTCTCTTTAACTTTCAGCCTTCACCTGTGTGTGGGTCTTTCTTTAGCTACAAAGGAAAATAAAAGCATCTCCAATACAGAGATTTGCAAATTTACATATGTGTGACTGAGTAGTACACAAAATTCTCCCTCACTCAGGAGCTGCAATGCGCAGTGGTCCTGGTTCTGGAGCAAATTCTTCACCTGGCTATTCTCATCTCCCAATTCAATTTCACCGGCAACTCACAAAAGACTAGGTCAGCGTTCAAGGGCTTGAAGTTACTAAGAGCTATGGCGATTAAACTCAAGACATGTCTCAGCTATGCAAAGGTTAATCCACACCTGAAAAACAGCCCGAAGTCTGGGTGCATTTTTGTTGCGTACTATGATTCAGGATCATCTCAAAAGAATTTTCTGCCTCTCATCCTAGTGGTCAGTCAGCCAAGTTACACACGCTGATGTGTATGCTTTTTGTCAAGGCAAAAACCAGGTCGTACAACTCACTGCAAACCTCTCTTGCTGTGGGGTAAGCTGCCTCGTAATACACTGCACTCGCTATGGTCTAGGAGAATTCAATGGATAGCCATTATGGTTATGTTCATCAGTGGCAACTTGACAGGCTTAGTTAACATGACTGTATTCAAGGACTAAGTGTGAAAACCTGCAAAGAATCTGCCAGTAGATCTCGGTTGTTAGCACGTTTCGTCATGTTGACATAGTAATAAAATCGTCATCGGATATTTTCTTCAGATGGACACTTTTCATTAGACATTTTCTTCTAACAGCATTTAAAAGCACTGTATCTAGCTGTGTATGTATGAGAGGCAAGGATTAACCAGATAATGAGCACACCTCAGTAACTGCAACAAACACCATCAGGAACATTATCTGGCTTTGTTAACGCACTGGGAGGCTCGATGACAGTTTCACGCTGGAAGACAGAATCAGCAGAAACCACCCAGCTCACTTCAGAACTCGGAGCCACACACAGCCATAAACCAAAGAGGTTCCTTTTCAAGGAACTCGGCACCTTCCTTCTCAGAGCCACAGCAGCGTTCGACGCTCTCCAGGAGAAGCTGAACTTTACGTTGAACGTTGAAAAGGGCCTTTTCATTTTCTGCTAAGAGACACGTAAGTCAAAGCAACCGAAGAAAAACCAACAGCTCTGTGACCCTTCTCCAAATTCCAAATTAAGTGACCCCGCACTCGATCACTCTTATCTCAGGGAAATGGCACCCTTCTGAATGTGAGGGGACTTCACAGCTACTCCAGACAGCACTGGACTCCTGGAAGATTCCATAGACCACTAGAAAAAGAGCTATCAACAGTAAATACTTCAGAAGTAGAACAAAAACTATGGTTGCACCACTCCTCTTTCTATTTGTTCTTTCCTTTCCAAGGAACTATTAACAGAGTATGAAAAGAAACACTGTGAAACTCTGGTCTTTTAATGGATATTCTTTGGTTTTATGGGGAAAAAAGACCCCAACCATTTTGAAATTCAAAAAATCTTTACTTATAGCTGAAGTCTACTTGTTAAGAAAACCACAGTCGGGAAAACAGAAACAACTTGTAACAAAGTTCCATACACATATCTTTGTTTTGAGCTAAAACAAAAAATTGTTTTCATTGGAAAACTGTTACGATGAAGAATTTAACAAGTTTTATTTACTACTCCCTTCCACAAATGTAACCCGCAACCACAAATCACAGAGATAACTTTATCACCTGTCTGGTACCACATTTCCCTGTGGATATTAGAGACAGCAATCACTGAAGACGCTTACCTCCATGTAGTACTGTTATAAACATACCTGCTGATAACCTGAAAAAGAAAGCCATGTGGAAAGCAACGATAGTTTTTTCACTGTTATATTCTAGAACAGGCAATGTTACCTAGAGATGGGACCCAGTGACCTACAGGTGGTTTTTTAGTGTTTGCCTGTAGGTACGTTTTGCTTCCTAAAATCCTCCTATTTTCTCAAAGTCCCTTCAAAGTGTCAGCAAGTACCTAAATTCTGCCAAGGTGAAGTTGCAAAGGAACCAAAACAAACGTTCTGGTTTTGGGAGCAAGCACAGAAAATGTGGAAATGAGTAGATGAGGGCAAAAGACCTTGCAGTTCCTCTGGATCCACCAGAGACACCAGTTAGGGGAAGCAAAACTAAGAGCTTGGCTGTCTTGGCTCCTGGGCACTGAAGTCTCACCCCTCTTAACACCCACTATGGTTATGCAAAGGCAGGAGGAGTAAACATAGATCTGTGTCTAGGAACCAGGAAAGAGTGGGTTCATAGGCCTCTTCACACTTAAGCGATTCAGTAAATACTGCAATGAGAAGAGAATAGGCTTTGCTGTTGGAAACAGTTGCCTGAAGCCTACCTGCGGGGGTTGCCAAGGTACTGTGCTAGCTCAAAGTCAAGAAATTATACATTGCTGTACTTCACCCGGAGCTAAGGAATACTGTGCAGAAAGAGACTTGGCAGGTGTTCTGATTCTGCTCCTGTTCCACAGAAGCAAAGCCCACTTCGCAGCCAGGCTCTCTTGGCATCACACAGACAGGCCAAAAGAATAAGAACGGTAGGAAGGATATTTCCAGTTTAAAGATCAGGCTCCCAGAGCACTGGACACCGGCTGCTACACTGTTCCCTGCAGTCACCACTACAGGGAATAGTTCGCGTGTCCTCTTTGCTCCAACAATCACATTTCTAGAGACCTTCAAAGGTCTCTGCCAGCAGACCTTACCGAGATCAACACGAGTATGTTGAAAACACGCACAGGCAATGTAGAGATGCTGGGCAAGGCCTAGAAGTACGGCTCTAAACTATACTTGAAAAACCCTTACAAATACCCTTTGTATCGGGGATCACAAAGGCTATACACAAAATGCACTGATAAGTAAGGGCTCTAATGCCGCTTGTGGCCTGATGCATTTTCGGCTTAACTGACTAAACAATGAAAACAATAAAATTAGTAAACAACGTCAAGAACCTCAGCTTCCTTCTCAAGCCTAAAAATTCTTGATAATCCCAGGCAAGTGAGAAAGTATTTCAACCAGGTTAAGCAAACAGAATATGGATTATTCGTTACATACTTGATCAAGTACATCTCTAACTAAATACATATCTATTCTGACACTTCAGGTATTGCAGCTCTGTCCGCAGACACACACACTCTCCCATAATCCACCTTTAGCCATTGCCAAGGATAAGCTAGGTTCCTCAAGGAAATGAGCTGGTGGCTATGTCACTTTGCAGAAGATGAAATACTTCGGCTTCTGTCTCTTCAGTCCTCTGAGCAATGCAGCTCCTCTTTATTTCCAGCAGCAGAGCTTCATCCCTCTTTGTGGCCCAAGAATCCAGCAGCTCAGAAGAGGGCTGAGCTCCCCACGCTTGTTTGATGTTTGCTGTCTGTTACAGAAATTCAAAACAAAAGCAGAGTGCAATTCAGCGGACAGCATCAAAGAACTGCTATGCCGCCACTAAGGCAGCCTAGTCCAGTGGGCAAAAAACCAGGACAGGATCTACTGCCAGCACTACACACTGACTCAGTGACTCTAGAGTATGTGGCAAGCTGCATAGCGCACATTCATAGCGTGTTCAGGCCTTTGCAAAGCTCACTGTATCTGAATTTCAAAATAATGCAAATGATCCGCCCATAATTACACCAAACCCACACCGTTAATAATTTCAAACTCTAAGCATCACAGTCTAAAAATTCAGCCACAGCTTGAGGAAAACACTCAGTTCAGAAGACGTCCTGCTTATTTTAACTCTCTGTTTATTTACTACTATAAACCAGTACACGTAAAGAGAACCGGCTGCCTTACTCTCTTGCTGGTAAACTCCTTCCTAAGATCACAGATCTTGGCTGTATTAACAACATTTCCCCCGGAAACCTTTTGTGATGAACAGGAAAGCTCTAACAAATGAATTAGTAAGAAACACAATCCTCCGTTTTGTGTAAGTACCTGCTGAGAGAATGAAGGAAACAAGTCTACACGTGTGAATTAGTCAAGCACTTTGGTCTGCTTATTGACCTTCTAGTGACTTCTTTTTAATGACCTGCAGCTCAACAGCAGACACTTGTGTGTGCTTTTTACCAAGGCACCAAGGACGAGAGACAACTTCTCTCCCCGCATTTTGTAAATCTCATACCCTGTCCACTATAGGCAAACAGAAACTGTAATACAGACTAAGGTTTGTTACCTGGATTAACAAGGTCTAAAGGCTGCTGCAGATTCACCAAAGCTTGCTTGATCTCACACAGAGTCTTGGCAAGGGGGGAAGCTGCTATCAGACCCTCCACCTCCAGCTCAGTCAGACAAGCCAACTGGAGATCTAAGCCTGAAAAAAAACGGGGGCACTTTTAAGCCTAAAGGAAGAAGAGGCTTTTCACGGCTGTATGACTACAGCATACATGCTGCCGCAAGGAAATACTGTATTGAGCAGAGAGAGTGCCTACCCAGAGGCTGTGAGGATCACAGAACTGATGGTATAGAATTTTCCTGACCTCCCCATATTAGCATTTAATTAGTATAACGACACCCAATCTCTTCCCTACCGGTGGTCACTTTATAGATAGGTGTAAAGGGGCTGTGGGGACAAAAGCTCCTCGACTTCCCTCCTGCAGAAGAATAGAAGAGGCAGAAGTGGCTTTCCTGAACTGGAGAAATTTCAATTGTCCACCTCAGTAAAAAAAAAAAGTTACGTGAAAGTAAGAAATAGCATCAGTGGGAAAAAGTAATTATACATTTGCTTTGTTAGCAAACATACATGCACTCTCTTAACCTCGACTTCACTGAATCGGCCTTCTGCCGTGATCTCTGAAAAGTACCCACGGCACCCACAACTAAGTCACTGCCCTTACCATGTTCTTCATGTCCAAGGAAGCTGAAAAAAGCATCTTTCCTACTGAAGAACTCGCACTGCTGAGGCAGCTCATGATCCTGTGGGATTAAAAAGGGCCTGAGAGTTAAAGAAACGGGCAAGCGGAAAAACTAGCAGAAAGGTGAGAGATGGCCCAACAACAGACACTTGCAACTCACCTGCCCTTCCACTACTTCTGATTTACTTTCACTGGCCAGGCTGTCCAGTGAGGGTACAAGTGCCACCGCATCCTGTCCTTGGACCTTCTGCTCCATCTCTTGTTTCACAGCTATGTTTTTGTACAGAGCATTCCCAAGCAGCATTTCCAGAGCTTTCATCAACTGTGTTGCCTCTTGCCACAGAGCACCTAATGAACCCCAAAAGCCATTTAAATGGGCTTCTACAGAACCACACGAAGAACCGTAATTATCTCCAGAGCAAAACCAAGAGCAGGAACCTTCCTTTGGAAATTCTACAAGATGGCTCCACGATGCCTCATGCTGTAACATGTCCAAGTAACTCTGTGCTTACCTGCTCCTAGGCTGACAGACTTGTCTTCTCATTGAACTCGCATGAAGACAGGCTGTCAGCTCTTACAGAGCTACAAGAAGACGTGAAGACATGACCTTGTGGTGTTTCTTCTCATGTGTATGAGCCACGCCTTTTTTTAACTGGTCCACTGATGCTACCCTTACATTCTGCTTCTCTCTTGCTCTGCACTGTTTCTCTCACCTGCTTGGAAGCTGTTGCTACAGTGTTCATCACACTGTTCAACGCCCGCTGCCACCCAGCTGCTGTCTGCAGGTTTATGCCCACAAATTCTTTGCCTGGCAAAGACTTTCAGGCCTTCGGAGTCCAGCGCTTGCACCATGTCCTGTTTGCAGAAAGCAGCAGTATTATACTCTGAGAGCCTCACAGTTCACCCATTCCACGTTCTGCCTCTCGTATCAAAACGGAGATGAACGTAAATATTTTATGCCAAAATAAGGTACCAAAAGGAGTAAGACCTATCCCTCACTTAATATATAGGTGTAAAGGGTCTGTGGGGATGAAAGCTCCTTGACTTCCCTCTTCTTACAGAAGAATAGAGGCGGCAGTAAACTGCCACTTCAGGGGAACCATTTATCTCACAAATTTCACAGTTCCAAGACTCTCTTCCCTCAACTGTTTCTTCACACTGACCACGAGACTTTGAATCCGCTGGCTGATTCCATTGTAAAACACCAACACATCCATCCTGTGCTTTGCCAGCTGAGATGCCAGGTGCAAATTCTGATCTTCCAGCTTATCGTACAGGGTGCGAACACTGAAATCCTCCAGAACCCTTGGTGCAAAACGCTCTTCTGAAACACAAGGTAAGTTTCACACTTAACCGCTGGCCACAAGTTTATTCTAATTTATTTCCCAGAAAGGGGAACTGCCTGTCCATAGGAGGCAACAGCATTTTGTGTACTGTGAAGAAGGAAGATGTATGAGGCAAGAGATGCAAGAGAAGGTCTCGTTCCTTAGTGAGGGGGAGGATGACAGAGCATCACTATCAACTCCTAACTTGTCCAGTAACCTGTCAGGGTGCTACTTGTGTGTAAGCTGTTCTCAGCATCGCTAGATGGTGCCATCTGCTGGGTTCTGGACTTGCTGTACCCTGTGAACATCCTAGAATTCCCAAGAAGAGGTCATCCCCAGAAGGCAAACAAGGCCCACGAGTCGTGCTTTCAGAGAATAGAATGACTAACAGGAGAACTCAAGGAAATATTTTTAAAGATCCTTATTTTCTTCGTTAGTCATTTGAACCCACTGTTGTTTTAAAGGACTTTGCAGGGCTGGCCACTTACCCTCCTAACTCCTAAGGAAGAAAACACTAACGCATTCCAATGACAGGAGGTTACACTCCCCAACTGAAGAGATCAAATGAACGCAGAATGGAAGCGTGCGTGGTATGGGCACGTGCATGTATGTAAACGTGTGCAAACATGCGAGCGCATAGCAGGCAAAGTGCCTGTGTGACCTCACGTGTGCGCACAAATTTCTGGGTGAGTAGGTACAAAAATGTCATACTAGAGAGTTAACGGAAGACAAGAGAATGGGGCGTAAGTGGGAAGAAGCCAACGGGAGAACACCCGGGGTTGGCACAGCACTTCACCTGCATTATGCGCAGCTCCTTTCTCTCCAAAGCCAGCATCTTCTCCAGATCCACGGGGACCAACCGTCTGATAGAACTGAAGGCTAGAGGGAATGATGGAAGAGGGTGAAGAGCATCTCATCCTTCTCAGTAAAATCAGATACTGCATTATTACCAGCCTAGTTCAAGCAGAAGAACAGGTTTCTCATCTAGATTTGGAAGCCAAAACATGCAGGGGAAGCCTAGGCCAGGTAGTTCGGGCAATAATAACCCTATGCAGTTGATGCAGCAGAGCTGTTTTACACTACACTGGAAGAGAGCTGGAACACTGCTGGGGAACACTGCTGGGGAACTCCTGGGTAATACCAAGAAACTCCCTATGCAGCTAGAAACTCAGCGTACTGTAAATCTGGCAAGAAGTGCAGCATCAGAGACTGAGAGAGTCGGTAACTGCAATAGAACGTGCTTTTGTACCGTCAAGGTCTGAGCTCCTGATACCTACCAAGCAAAGGCGGTTTACCTGTCTTTAAGGAGGACGTACTCTGGTGGGATGTGCGGCTCACCCAGGCTCCTCCATCGCGGCTTCCAGCTCTTCAGGGGGCTAATGACAGGGACAGTAGGCTGGAGGACTATAGCCAGGGTTGTCAGCACAACAATTAGGAAGCCCAGAACAAAGAGGACCACTGGGGAGGACAAGAGGGATGGCAAGAAATGAGAAACACAGGAAGCAGCGTGTATCAATAGCAGAGTCTCCCCTTTACACTTCAGTAAACGCTCTGCCTCCCACACAAACCCAACATTCAGCAACTTTCATATTCATTACATCTCCCCTTGCTGATCTGGTGCATGCAGGCAAGGAGGCAAAATGCTTTCAGCACTGGCAGCTAAAGGTGACAGAACCAAGGATCACGCTTGCAAGCCACACTTTCATTTCTATTGCTTCACTGTTCTCTCAGTGGTGGACAAGGGACTGGTATG
The DNA here is from genome assembly GCA_034782735.1 of Sagittarius serpentarius. Classification (NCBI taxonomy): domain Eukaryota; kingdom Metazoa; phylum Chordata; class Aves; order Accipitriformes; family Sagittariidae; genus Sagittarius; species Sagittarius serpentarius. The sequence continues at coordinate 883,786 of JAVKLA010000081.1, forward strand.
TGCACAGCACTTACACAGAGGTATGGCTTTGAGGAAAGACCTTAACTGCCCTTGTATTTAGCCTTTAGCAAACTTTTAAATTATGCATTTAGTTTCAGTTTAGTTTATCACAGAAACACACTGGCACTTTCTGCTTTCAAGCCAAGGAAAACAAAGCCCTCAATTACTTGAATTCTTCAAGCAAGGTGTGGGGAGTAACACAACAGTTCCTTCCCTCTCTTTCCCCCCTTCAGCTCCTACACAGGCAGGTTCTTGGCTAGAAAGCAGTGAACTTTGGGGAGGGAAGCTCCACAGGAGAAGGGGATTAAAGCTGACAAAGCCAGTGGTTTGATGGTATTTCTGAAAAAAATGCTTGTTTAAACACACCTGAAGAGGTACAAGAAAGGTCATGGCTAAGTATCAAGGTTCAAGGTAGGCATCAAAGTGTTTTGCCTGTACCTGTGATAGCAGCCCAGTTAGGAGCCAAGTTCAGATCCTGTTGCTTCAAAACCCCATGTCTGGCCAGCTGGAACAGAGAAGAGGGCTGGAAGGACGCATCTCTGGGGTCACAGCCCACATTTGCTTCATTCACAGTCACAATCAGGAAGCGTTCCTGAATGGTCCTATCCCTGAAAACGTATGTCCCAGACTCCAGGAAAACATGGGCAAACCTAAAAGGCAGAAGAACGGCAGGCACTGGTCGATCCAAGCTTCCTTCAGCCTCCAGCTCTGACGATGGTTAAATACACCAAACTTTGGCATTTTCACATACTGCTCACTCCCAAGGACCTAGTGATTCTGTGAAAGACTCACTCTCAAGTCCTGCCCATAACACGTGCACTATTAATCACACCAGATATTACCAGGAGATGTTGAGGTGAGTCTCTTGGATGAGGTGGTCTAGCCTTCGGAAGGGTCCAAAATCCCAGCTTGGGTTGCTGTTATACAGATGCTGCTTCTGATAAACAGGGTAATGGCTGGATGCGCGATCTAGGAACAGTTTGGCACAGTATCAGCAACTTTGACCCACTTCAGTTAGGATAGCTGACACTGGTCTGGCAAAGAACTATGTAACTGCATTTCTTTTATAGGGCCATGCAGCGCCAATTCATTTAATTGAGGTATGCATTACTGCCCGACAAAGACTTATGCTTTCTAACAGAGGAAAAATTCTACCTCTGTTCTACAGAAATCCAGTCAAAAAGTAAAAACACCAGATAAGTCACTGGCAGAGCCTAGACTAAAGTTCTGGAATCCCCTGAAGGCAAGAGAGACAAGGAGCTGAAGGAATGTGCTCACGCATGCAGTAGCACCAAATGTGGAGTCATTGCTCTAAAGGGGCCTAGACACATATATCTGCAAAGAGCACACAGACCCCAAAACACTCACTGTGGGAACTGATGCTGAGCTGGAAAAGGATTGTGTCTCCTGCTTCCAAACATACTACTGGGTTAGGAATGAGGGGCAAGGCATAGATGTCTTTGGAGGAAGTCCTCTGGACTTGACGACCTTTCTGCAGCAACTGATCTGATGAAAAATCTCCTGCCACAGGCAACACAACAAAACAGAATGAATTCCACAAAAAGAGCAGCATGTGAAAATGCCTAACCCTTGGCAATGAAGAACTCTTTATTTTGTATCTGTGGGCAATTACAGCTTACAAGGCCAAATTCTGCTCTCAGTCACACTACCATAAATGAGGAGCAACTGGAATCAGGAGCCAGCGCACGCTCGCCAACAGATTTGCCTCCAAACTGAGTTTCCTTCTAGTTCCTTGGGAGGCCAAAATCATTCTACAATGTTTATTTGACCCGTTCCCAGGGAGCTAACTGTGCCGCCAGCGCAGGTCCCCATTGTTTACTCCCAGATAGAACGAGACCTCTCTCTGCTTTGTAAGTAGTTTGGAGTGTCTGACAATAAAATCCCTCTGTGCCAACTTGCTGTCTACTTGCTGTGCCAACTTGAAAGGAAATGAATGGCTTAGTCTGGCTGGAATTTAGGTTCATTCTCAGGGGCTCTCAAGTCTTACCCGTGAGAAACGCATCCAGAACATCTGTGCTGGAGACAATGAAACCTAGCACTCCGCTGGGAATAAACAGAACCAAATGCACCCGCTGGCTTTTCTGCACATGTTCATCCGGGCCCAGAACATTTGCCACTTCCTATTAAAAGCAGAGGGGAACACTTATCGCTGATACAATCAACCCTGGACTCAGACCCTAATTTGTGATCAACCTTACCTTCAGCCGTTCAAGACTGCTCTAGTGAGGTTTTCTCCCCACCATTCAGGAACTGTCATTTCTCAGTAATGCACCAACCTGCTGCCTGATCAGTACCCTGGGTAATGAGACATACTGAGTCTCTCTCCCCTGTGCTCACAGCTTCGTATCCTTCTGTAACCTCAGTCCCCAGAAGTCCCGTTACCTAACTGTAGTCTATAAGGGCTCTCTCCAGACTTGCACACTGAGAAAGCATTCCCCCACTCCATACTCACCCTCACTTCTCCTTCGTTTGTCCTCAGAAGCAGCTCTCTATTGATGCCAAATCCCAAGGAGATCCGTGGGGCTCTCAGCAAACACAGCTGGTCACAGAGCTCCTCAGAAGAGACGTACTGCTTGCAGTGACATCTATAAAGCAGGCAAAAGGTCTTGATCACTTACGAACCCTGAGCAAACAGCTACGACATACTGATGGTCAGGCTAGCCCCAGTGTCTTACAATCTATGCAATGAGTGGGCCTACTCTATATTCACGGAAAACGGGATAAAGCAGACTCACAGTCCATCTCATCCAGTACTGTGTCTGCTATTCACGGCACGCGAAAGGGCAAAATGTGATACCCCACTGTCTAACAGGCCTCTGTTGCTAATAGAGATCAACTTCGGTCCTGTAACAGAGCATTATGCAACCCTCCCTAAAGCTCTGCTTTAAGAAAGATGGGTGAAAGCAACGGAGTATGATTTTAACACGCTAGATTTCTGCGTAATCCACGTTGCACACGTTGGGAGGAGATTTTGCAATACAGAAGTTCACTCACAAAGAGAAAAAAGTAGTATCATGTGACAAGCACTAGCTTCAATGTTTTAGTCAGCATTAAAGATGGGGGGGGGGGTGTGTGCAGGAATGAGGATCCATTTCCTCAATTCTGGTCTAAATCTTATAGAGCGATCATCCACTTCAGGGAGGGCTCAACTCAAGGTACATGAAAAAGGTCTACCTCGGAAAACACGAGCTCTGCCTACCCTCATGTTGTCACTCAGCGTTCATTCTGGTGTCTCCACCCAAGCATACAAAAATTACTAGGTAATGTTGAAAACACAGACATACTCTCCAGGTACAGGAATGAGGCCAATGAATGTGGACTGAAGGCCCGTATCTCCACAGAAAGGAACTCCAGCGATGGAAAATTTCTCAAAACCACCTCCCACAGCCCTACCTTGGAATGACCTCATGGGATCAGGAACTCAGCCAGTCAGAACTAATTGCGAAGTGCTTCTTAATGAGAGGCTGGGCTGAGACTTACATGCCCAGCTCTGCGTTAATCTCTCCACCTGCTGGCCCACAAGAAGGAGAGCAGTCATATCGCTCGGGAAAAACACACCGGCGCGTAGATGCTAGCCGGACCTCTCCAGGAGCACAGAGCTCATCCACCTGGAAGAACAACACTCATCCAACGTATGAAACCAGACAAGCTCTAGCACTTCAACCGAGATGCAGCAGACCTAAAATTCTCTTCCTCCCCCCACCCATGCTGCTGACATTCCACATAAAGGTAATCCAATAAGGGCCGTTAAAAGACAACTTGAAAAGCATGGAAGAAAGATCACAACACTTTCACTTCCCATTCAAATTTCTCAAGCTGGTCTAATGAAGAACTCCATATGGAGGCTTAAATTCCTGCATCTGTCACCTGAGACACTCGGCTGCTCCCCATTGCCGTAGTATGGAACTATCTTTTGCCTCTAGCCCTTATGAATTTCGCTTCACGAGATCCTGGTAAAGAATACAATGCCATTATCCTACAAGGAAGGGTCAAGGGTCTCAAACAAAATAGCTAAAGGACTTGCTTGTGTCTGCAGAAGCCCAGAGAACTGAGCTCAGATTGCACGCACCCTAAGAGAGGGCCTAAAGCACTGAGCTATGTTCCTTCTCCTGCACGTCACACAACAACTTTGTTTTGAAGCCAAACTTTACCTGCGGTCGGCAGTCCTGATTGCTGTTGCTGTCAGGGTCTTCCTTGCCTCTCTCATCATAGTAAACGTAACCCGCCTGGCAGATACAGGAGGCATCTGACTGCTGGAAAGCCCGGTTCAGCCCGTGGCAAGTACAGCTGGTGGCGCCTTACAGAAGAGGTTGGATTTAGAGTCGTAATCACGGCAGGGAATATAGTTCGCAAAAACTGTGCTCACCAAGAAGGAGCAGTTCCTGCATTGAATACTCTTTGGCCAAATCACACTGCTCATTTTAGTGACACTCCTGGAGCCTGCTGCCCCACTAGCACGGCAGAGCTGAGCCAACAGGAAAGCCAGCTGGAGCCAGCCTGCCTTTTCCTCCACCAGCACAATCATTAGATCATTTCCTGAAGCGTCCATTTAACAAGAGATGCAAAAAGGCCCAGCTGGTCATTTGCCACAGCAGCATTTTGACAAGCACTCCATTAACTTGTACATTACACCACTGGATAGGGTAAGGACCCAGTCGATCAAGGCTGCCAAGCCCCTCTCTTGTGCCTCAACACTCTCAAATCCACTTGATTTGAAATGCTGGTAACAGTACTGCACAGTACATCGAGTAAGGCATATGCACTCTCTACTGTGCTTAGCCACCCACCTTCCAGTTTTCCAGCCTTTTCCCACTTTATCATGGCCCAAGCTGGACATGGCTACAGGGCCCAATTTTGACTCAAAAGCACACCTACACTTAATGCAAGCTCCCCAGTTCAGGGCAAAAGTACTCTTGGTGAAAACTCCACTGCTTTCAAAGCAATGATAGAGCAAGAATTAGTAGGGCTGCTCATCTCATCTCTTCCTTCCTTTGAAGGAGATGAGATCAAATCCCCTCGGCTAACAGCGTAGGAGAACAAAAGAGCTTTGATAATGGAATCCTCCTTCGGGGTGGGAGAGAGGAAGAGCAGCCAGGCATTGGTAGCGCACACACAGCATCATGAGGAACCCAGGGCTTGTGGTCCATCGTGAAACCATATGGGGGAAATCACATTTCTAGGCGATTTCCTTTTTAGTCTTTCCCTTAACAGAGGTGAAAGTTTCACTCACAAACAGCAACTCACCAGGCTGAGAGGAAGAAGAGCTGCCACAGGGGAAACAGGCAGCCTGAGCAGGAAGGTGATTGAACGTGCCAGCAGGACAGGCCTGGCAATCCTCTACATGCTTTGCGAAGCTGCTGCTCCCACGGGTCCCCGGGGGACAGGGCAGAGGGGCAGATGCCAGGGGAGGGCAGTAATAGCCACTGGGGCAAGGCTTCTTGTGGTAACTCTCACTGCCTAGAGAAAGTGGTAGGCTCTCTCAGACACAGACACCGCTTAATGACCCAAGAGAGTGCTAAGGGATAGGCAGAGACCACTTACTTATTCCAGTTACACATGTACACACACCCATATACAGGTATAAATACACATGTATGTATACGTAAAGTTAATCAACAGTTAACATTTTTTGATTTATTTATATTTAAATATAAATCTGGGGGGTTTTGTCCCAGCTATTCCACTGGACAAAGCCAGTGGCAAGAGCAGGTAGACATGACCTCCTCCACAGCATACAGCCGGAGCTAACATGTCTGTGAACTTAAGATAGGACCCCAGCCAACAGGGACTTTCAAATGCTTGTAAAGCTATTCCTCCTGCATCCTAACCCAGCAGGTTGCAAGCAGCAGTGGCTATTACACAGCAAACTCTGAACCCCTAGGTTCACTATTCTAATTCTGGTAATACATTAAAACTCTGGGCCTCTCAGCTAAGCCGCAAAAATTAGAGAAAACGGGGCTCACAAGGGCTGGAGAGGTCATCCCCTGAGAGGACACCACTAGCCAAACCACTCCTGACCCATTTCTCTAAACTTTCCTAACAACCTACCACAACAAATGCCCCGCAAACTAATGTGACAGCCCACACCAGGGATTTATAACTGTAGAAGACTGAGAGCTTTGCCCACATAGAACTTAAAACTTTCTGGTTACAATTTAAGCTGCTATTTCTTGGCCCACTCCTCCACGGCAGCTCCACTTACCTCGTGGGCAGATGAAGCCTGCTGGGCAAGGCTGACAGGGTGCTGTGATGAGAGAGTCACTACGATAAGTGCCTGCATCACAGATTCTGCAGAATTTCTCAAATGAATCCCTTGGACCAGGCAAGCTGAGGGCCATGTACCCTCCTTCACAAGGCAGTGGACGAGCACTTCCTGGGGGACAGTAGTAGGGAAACACACACCTGGAACGCAAAACAAGGCAGGAAGAAGGAAGAAAGTCTCTGAAAATGTTTTGATTTCTGGATTCAATGACCAGTGCAAACTGAAGGCAAAATTAAAAATGGTTCTCGTCTGGTTCCAGGCTCAAGCTAACTAGTAGAAATCATAAATCACCCTATTCAGTCTTAGCAGCCACCAAATCCGTAACTTTAACTACAAGGAGACCTTTGCTTTTGCACAATGCACACAAAAGACCACGGTTGAAGCATTAACTCAGGTTTCATCACAGGCACATTTCACAATATTCAGATTTTTTTAGAAACTTAAAGCTGGCTGGCACCAGACATGCCAGGTACTCACAGCTGCTCAGGGCTATTGTATGTCGACGATCCTTCAGGACAGTAATACCCAGCAGGGCACACGGAAGGCAGAGCTGTGCCAGCACCACAGTATAGGCCAGGCCTGCAAGGCTTTGGATTTACTGAACCTGGTGGGAAAAAAAGGGGAAGAGTGACCAATTCTGTGACATTCCCAGGACAGGAGAGTATGTGTTTGGGAGACAGCGAGCAAGGGAGCTTTATTAAGTGTGACTGTCCGTAAACACTGCACTTTTCCTGTTGCTCACACAAGGGCACAAATGTGCTGGGAACCATTTTGCTATTTAGCATGAAATGCTAACACCTGAACGCCTAGCCCTGGAAGATAAAAGATATCTGCTCCTTTTCTAGGCCCAGATGACCACTTCCTTTGGGAACCTCGGCTAAACGAGAACAGGAAGGGAGGGCTGAGAAAGAGGAGATGAGAATTCAAAGGCAAAAGCCAGGAATAGGATTTAGCTTAATAAATCCACTTCTAAAGCCACTCCATCAGTGACCATGTCCTAGGAGGGCTGCTGCAAGAATGTGTCTATTGTCACTGCTAAATGCTGCGGCTGCGCCTGCTGTGCACTGTTCAGCCATCTAGACTCAGAAATAGCTGGAAATAAAGAAAACAAAGGAGCGTGGTCACATCACCTGCTGGGCATTCATAGCCAGGTTTACAAGGTACTCCTTGGGTGTTAGGCAGCCCTGTCTGTGCTGGATCTGGGCAATAGTATCCAGGTGAGCAGGGATCACACTCTTCCAATGATTTTGCACCAGGCTGCATCCTGGAAGTGCCAGCTGGACAAAGGAAAGCATTCCCTTTACCAGGGCACCAGTATCCAGGGGGGCACGGATAATCCTCAAACCTGGTCAGACCTGTTAGGAAGAGAAAGAAATGAAGAAAGGGAGGCTGAATGGCCAGGAGGGGTTTTAGAGAAGGGCTCTTAGCTTGCCACGAACATGAATTACCTCTCCCTTTCCCTACCTCATCTTAGGAAGTTTTGTAATCAGCTCTAGAGGTGCGAACGGGCTGGCTTTCACCTGGCACTTACCTGATAAAGGGCAGTGATAGCCCGGAGGACACGGCTGGCAATCTGTCAGGCTCTGAGCTCCTGGGTGCTTGCGGTAAGTTTGCGGAGGGCATTTCTGAGGTGCCAGGAGACTGCTGTGGTCGCTGCCATTGCCTCTGAAGCAATAGTGTCCTGACGGACAAGGATAGGCTTCTGAACCCCCTAACGAACAGAAATGCAGGGCTTTAAGGAGTCATCCTTTCATTGTAATCGGAACACCTTCCTTCTCTGTCCTCCCTGGGTCCTTCCTAAACTACTGCACATATGTGTACAATCCTCCTCCACAATCCAAGCCTCTCTTCTGACAGATGGCACACAGGGCTATTTGGAGACTGGTTGTGATCTCAGGCTCTTCCTACTTTTCCAGTGTTTGCCGGAACAGCACATTATGTTAACACGTTAAATGTGTCTCTTTCTCTGCAGACACTAGCACTCGTGCCTGGAGAGTGTCTCCTACTGCAACGACTGTTCCACAACACAGCACCTGGTACCAAAGCTAGCCTCACCAGACTCAGGGATACTCTCCTGAAAAGCAACTCCCATTCCCACCCCTCACTCTTAAGCCCCGAGTTCCAACCTGCTTTGCACCAGTGGCCCGGTGGACAGGGAAGGCAGTCTTCTCTCTTCACAGCCCCTGGAACATCTCTGATAGTATTGGCAGGACATGGTATAGGTACCTCAGATCCTTCCAGGCAGTAGAAACCTATAGAAATGGATGGGAAAGAGATGAAAGTAAAATATGAAAGCCCTCTAATGGCAAAAATGACTCAGCAAGACCCTCCTGTTGTTGTAGAATGAACATCTATACAGCTGTTGGGATGCTGCTGTGCATAGAGCCAAACCAACAGCCTTCAAACTTTTCTGGACTAGCAGTCTAGCACCACAAATTCAAGGTGGCCTTTTCGGTCAGGCACACCACTTTGTTCAGAAGATGTAAGAAGGGAGCACAATGTATTACGCAAGATAACAGATGCTCTCCAGTCGTTTAGAAGCAAGTCAATATTCTATAACTACTACTGAGATTCTCACTTACCTGCAGGACACAGCCCTGCACACGCCTGACCCCAGTGGCACCCAGACGGGAAGCGCCAGGAAAAGCCGTGGCCCTGTGGAGTAGACTGAGAGCTCCCAGCAAGGCAGAAATATCCAGCAGCACACTTCCCCTCCAGCCGTCCATGCCTTGAGCAGAGAGGACAGTAAACATTTAAATACAACCTACTACTAATGATTTGGTGCAGAAGCAAAGCAAGTATTGACGCAATGAACTCTGCGAAGTCTGCAACAAAAAATAGGAACCTCTTACATCGATATGAGAGAGTAAACAGACCCATTTTTTCCGCTTATAAAAACATGCAGATTACTAGAGGAAGCCAGGCACTTTTGAGTTCAAATTCCATGAACACAGGCAAACTGCTTCAGATGAAATTCACAGAATCACAGAACTGCCTAGATTGGAAAAGACCTGTAAGATCATCTAGTCCAAGCATTTAACCTAGCACTGACGAGTCCCCCACTAAACCACGTCCCTAAGCGCTCCATCTACATGATTTTTAAAAACATGCAGGGATGGGGCCTCCACCACTGCCCTGGGCAACCCGTTCCAATGCCTAATGACCCCTTCGGTAAAGAAATTCTTCCTAATATCCAATCTAAACCTCCCCTGGATCAACTTGAGGCCATTTCCTCTTGTCCTAAATTGTGGATGACTTTCCACTGGGCTGGACCTCCTGGATTACTTCCACATTTTCACAAATGCTACCCACTGTTGCCTTCAGATGCTTCTTTGTATCATGACAATGATGTCAGACTGCTTTGAGATGCTCCCAAAAAACTCACAGATCCAACACGCTCTGTAACCAAAAGCTGTATCTAAGCTTATCTTTCTTTTCTCGAATGAGAGAGATGTGGTAAAGAAGCTGGGAGGAACTTAGCATTGACTTATCAGCACAGAACAAGGATGCCAAACTGCTTAAGACAAAGTGAAAAAATGCCAGATTGAAATGAATCATAACCTGCAGTAGTGACCCGGTAAGCAAGGCAGGCACTCCTTCTCATTCCAGAGGCCAGTCATATTTGCAGGAGTAAAGGTGCCTTCAGGACACGTGAGAGGAACCCGTGTGCCTGAAAGGGAGACCACAGAGAGAGTTAAAAAAAAAAAAACAAACAACAAAAAAACCCCTATGAAGACTGTTGTGATCTGACAAGACTCCAGAACCACATCAGAGCGTAACAAATGACTCCCGGAAAGCAAGGCAGCAGCTACGCCACATTTGCTCATTGCCGCCTCCTCATCACCTGGCCTACAGAAAGACACACGTTAGGTTTGTACAACTCTGGGATCACAGTGAGGCACACAACTTTTGAAACCTTGGCATAGCAGGTATGCAAGTTTCAGTGGACCTGTAGGACAGTAAGAATGTGGTGGGCAGCGCCTGGGGTCTCCTGCCACCAGCTCCTGGCAGTAGAATCCTCTCTGGCACGGAACGCAGGATGCAGAGCCCCTGGCCGGCTGATATTCCCCAGCAGGGCACGGCATTGGGTGGGCTGTCCCTGACTGGCAGAAGTGACCCTGGCAATGACAGAGACAGAAGAGGATTGCATGGAGATGGTGGCAAATTTAGGGCCTGTGTAAAAGGGGAATCCCAGGATTACCAAAGCCTAGGGCAACACTCCACGTGGATGCAATCAACATTTCAATTGGGCATCTGTGACCCTTTGCCACTGTGGAAAACGAACACCTCCCGCCCAGAGCTGAGAGCCACCCCGTTCACTGCCCAGCTTCACTAAGCAGTACCTTAGGGCAGAGGAATGCTGTGGGGCTGATGGAGCTGAAGTTTGCTGGGCAGTAAAACCCCTCGGTACAAGGTCCTGTTGGAGAACTCAAACCAATACTAGCACAGAAAGACCCAGGATAGCACGGCACACAGCTCTCTGGGGAGGTACCACCTGAGGAGGAAACCAGAAGTCAAGGCCAGTGAAAGAGGGAGATGAAAGTAAAGCCAGTACAGTCACAGCATCATCAGCACTTATTTGAACTGCTAACACATTGCCACCATCAGGCCTGGCTGAGAGTACCAATACCCTTCAGTGATCAAGGGGCACCCCCTCGCCATGGCTGCCAGCAATGAAGTCCCCCATCACTGTGGGCCACAGGAGAAACCTGTGGCTGAAGTCACACTCACCTGTGGCATTGTTCAGGGTCCCCACTGGGCAGGCAACTGGGAAATGAGTACCCTCTGGACAATAGTGCCCAAGTGGGCAGGGCCCACTGAGCGGGAACGCAGGTGTCCCACGTGGAATGGCATCAGTGGCTCCTCCTTCACAGTAGTACCCAGCTGAACACAGACCTGCCACGGAAGAACAGAGCGGGTGGCAGTCGCCAGCCCACGGCACCATGGTGAGTGAAGAGGCACCTCCTCAAACCCTCAGAAGTAGGCAGGTAACTCAGAAGAGAAGCTGAAGCCGCCCATTCTTGTCCTGTTTTATCACTGCTGATATCCTGGGCCCTTTACCTTGTGTTTGCCTTCCCTCCTTCCCATCAATCTTTGGCCTCTATCGCTTCCTTTCTTTACTTGCACTGATCTCATCTAGCATTTGCTTACCTTCTCGCTTCTCTAACTGGTTCCTCATATTTTGTTTTCTGTGGAAAGAGTTCTGCCCCTCTTCTTTTCACGTGTCCAACTTTTGCATTCTGGCACAGAGACAATTTGACAATTACTCTGTGCTTAAATGGGAGGGGAAGGATTTAGGAAGACAGAAAGAAAAGCAATAAAAGGGTTAAAAGCAAAGAAAGAGAGAGAGGAAAAAAAAAAAATCTAAGGGAGACAAGGAAAGTAATGCCGTAACATAAAAGTTACATCCAAAAAACATGCTCAGTTAAAAGAATGAAACAGAGAAAAGAAACGACTGATAGGCACAGACACAGGGGTAGAGAAGGGTGCCCTCCAACAGCCTTTACGACCTCTGTTCAATGAGATATGTTTTCTACTTCCCTACATCCTTCAGCCCTGAATCTCCAACCCCTCTGTTGTGGGTGGTCTGTTATTGACCAAACTCACCATCAGGTTCCCAGTTAGCATCTCCTCTGCAGTACCTCCCCACAGGGCACAGCTTGCAGGCAGTGGGGGCCAATGCCCCCTCCAAGGTGTTCAGTGTCCCCTCGGGGCATGGCAGGGGGACAGCAGTCCGAACTGGACAATAGTACCCTGTACATTGAGAGAGGTTGATCAGACATTGCTCAAAAAAGGAAGGAGAAAGAGGTGGGAACACTGACCTTGCTCTAACTAATAGCAAATACCCCATCCCTTGGAGTGAACCACTGCTATGGCTCAGCCAGAAAGAGTTGTACAGGCATCCATCGTATCTCTTTCCACTTGCGTGTTAGGGGTTTTGCTGCACGCATGTATTGCTCACCTCGGGGGCAGCTGAGTGGCTCAACAGTGGCAGCATCGTTGCAGGCCATACCAGCTGGGCAAGGGAGGCAAACACTTGCCCCAGGCACAGGGCTGAATGTACCAGGCTCACAGGGCAGTTCTAGCCCAGTGCCCGCAGGACAGTAGAAGCCACTGGGACATCTGTAACCGTGAATCCCGTCAGAAGGGCAGGGAGCAGAGTTTCCTTCCAGGCAAACATACCTGTAGAGAGAGAGAGAGAGAATTCAGACCTGAAACAGTGAGCTCACAGCCCTACTCAGAGATAATAGATGGCGGAGGCACTAATCAAGAACCAAGGGTCAGCACATTAAGAAACAGCCCTTGAAAATGCAGTTTATTTCCGTTTTGCTAACATGTTCTCCCCCTCACCTTTAATTTAGTGCCCACCTGAAAATCCTGGCAAAAGGCTTTTTTGCACTAAGCTGACTGGAAAGTGTTCTCATTCCGGAAATAAAAAAGCCTTTAAAAACTACAGGTTTTTTACTTCAAAACACAGGGCCCAAGCATTCAGTTCCTGCTGTCTTTGCTTAGCCTCCTTTTATCCCCAGTCTTCCTGTAGGCTTCTGTTTTAATGCCACCTAGTTCTAACATTGACTCTTCCCTTTACCACTTACTTCCCTCACAACACCCTCACAAGTAAGGATGAGGAAATAGGAAATCTATTATGGTAAGAGCTAAGCAACAAGGAAATGAGAGCCATGATCCCATCGCATGCCGTAGACAAGGATTCAAAGGACGTAGTTTCTGAAGAAACAACTCCTAGTCCTTAAGGCAAACGACTAAGTGCAAAAGGAACAGCACTGAACAAAAGAACAGCAAAGCTGCGTTCTTTTGCCTGGAAGCAAGATCTATTTAGATTGAACAGCAGGCTATGAGAAGTGATGGATGCTACATGGTAGAGGTGTTGAAAAGCAGCCTGGGCAAAGCACAAATTGTACCCTGTTGGAGGCAAGAACGTCACAGATTTTGGAAGTCGAGAGTCATTTATAGTCATGTAATATTCGTTACCACTCAGCCCAGAAAACCTTAGCCAATACTGTTGCAGGCAGGCTATAACATCTTTCCAGGGTTAAAGGAATTTTTGGGAAGGCTTAAAATTCAACTGAGATGTAGCAAATCCCTCTTACTCCCAGGAATTCTGATTCCGTGGCTAATTATTTTTAGTCATTCCAAATGCAGCCCTTACTTGTATTCTTCAGCTTCTGTTCAGCTTCAACTTCCAGCCAAATTTCGCTGTGATTTTCTCCACTAGATTCAAGAGCCACCTGCTGTCAGAAATCTTTCCCCACGAAATCTCGTTACACTACGGTGAAATCACTTCTAAGATTCTCTTTCACAGATAAAATAAACTGAGCTTCCGTAGCCTCTTTCTGTAAGGCATACTCATGAGATGGACAAATACTGCTAATGGCACTTTCCTGCTTGCATTATGAAGGCTGTAAATGCTACCTTGTTGCTGGTTATTGCACCACCTTGTGGGAGAAGAGATAAAACACAGAAGGGAAAAGGGATGCCCGGGTCAAATTTTCAGCAAGTGTGGTTATGAGGCTCAATAAGGGATTTGCAATACACTAAACCTATGGCGAAAACAGTGAAAAGCCATGTCTAAGGCTGAGACAGAACGTCAGGCAAGCACAAAGGGAAAAGGAATAGCTCTGAAACCGCTACTGAGATCATCAAGTATAGTTGACCCAAAGGGCTAAGAACAAAAGTTGTTGCGGTTTAATTAATCTTGACTATAAATATTTGCACACAAGGCATTCGACGAGAGACAGTCAGGCCCAGTGTCTTTAGTTTCGATGTCCCTCCCCTATAACCTATAGCAATCCTGATGGCTGTATTTTGCCACTAACAAGTGACCGTCTCACCGCACCCTGCGTTACACAGCGATGTCTGGGCCAGATCAGACAATCCTGCCCCACTGCAATACCGTCCGGCTGGGCAGGGCTGGCACTGTTCCTCTGCCTCCAGGCCCACGATGGCAGAGAAGGATCCAGGAGGACAGGGCACAGGATACCCTGTACCACTGGGGCAGAAATGCCCTACTGGACAGATGTCATTACCAGGCAGACCAAGGCTGGAAGATTCCACCTGTGTCAGTAAAACACAGAGGAGAGAAAAAGTATTATTGAAAGAAGATTTAGCACAACGTACTACAGAGACAGGTTCTGGAAAGGGCACATAGGAGCCAACTCGTACAAGTTCGCTGCCACTGCGACTAAATGAAGACCATGACTGGCATAAAAAGGGCAGTGGCTGCTGAGGCATGGCTATCCTATCCCTGACGCCATCTTTTGGGGGAGATACTAGACAGCACACTCCCGTGCAATCTACAGAAACGGAGGTCTGGCCAGAATTTATTAGTAGGAAGCAACACATTCTAGCAGACGTTAAGATCACCACGTCACTACACTTGAGGAGCTCTCAAGGGCAGCCGTAAAAGGCATGGGCAACCCTGCACAGAGCAGTAATGCTTGGAAAACGTTACACCAGAAGCTACGAGACTGTGATAGACCAGTCCTTGTCCCCAGGTCACTAGGTTTACTGTGCTGCTGCCTGGCACTCACTCACCCTGTGTTTGAAGGGGGCTGGGCTGATGGCTCCCTTGGCACAATAATAACCTGAATAGCAAAATCCAGAAGGCTGTGATAGACCTGGTGCTGAGCAATACGTGCCTAAAATGAACAGAAAAGCAATCTCAGTGCAAAGGCCTGCACAGATCAGCGGAAGAGTCAATAACACGAAGGGAGAAGTCGTATTTTCTTGAACCTTCCCACGTATGCCCCCTGGGTTTCTTGCGCCAAGTCCCTACTTACCTGCTGGGCAGGGCTCACAATCAGACTTGCTAGTGGCACCAGTCCTGGGGCCAAAGGTGCCCTTCGGACAGGGATGCTCTGTACTGAAATTGGTACCTGGCAGACAGAAGTACCCAGCAGGGCACAGCTCAGGAGTAAGTACTCCAGAACCTAGAATACAAAGAACAGCACCTTGCTCAGGAGATATTACAAGAGGTGACAGGCAATGTCGTTCTCTGCCAACGTAGCCAGCCTTCCTCCCCCATTAGTTCAGCCAGACCCAGGACATGGGATTCATTGTGTGTGCTTCTGATTTAGTTGCTCAGATTCCTATTGCAGTAATTGGAGAGAAACAGCACTTCAAGAGGAACTGCACTTCAAGTGCAATTCGTCTCATCCTAAGGCAGACATCTAAAAGGAGAAAGATGAATTGCACCTCAGAAGTGCCTCTTTCTCTTCATTCACTACAGAGGTAGTACAGAAATCTAGCTCAGATACAGACGTCTACAAAGGAGCTGCCCACAGTTTTATTAGAGCAATCCCATCCAGGGAGTTCTAGCACACCTGTGCAGCCGTACTTTTTGTGGTTTTTCGTTGCATGCGTGAGCTGCCACACAGGGATATCTTTGTTACTTCTGTTGTCCTGGGCATGGAGTTTCCCAAGATAGAAGAAGGATTTGGCTTCAGCCTACTTGTTCACCCACAACCTCATATTCTCTGAAATGTGTTTTGACTTCCATTCTTGGCAGAAACTGATGCATCTGCCTTGTCCAGTCCAATTCATGCAGTACGGACTTAGTAGAACCTTAACAGAAGAAACGAAGCTACAGCATTGAAAATCCTCTTTTGTTCCGCTAAGTCTAACAGGAAGACTCAGCCCTTAGCGACATGGAATCCTTTTTTATCGCAATACACAGTCCCCTCCAGACTCCTCACTTCCGTTAGGCTGCTCACAGAAAAGCCCGTCTGGGCAGAGGTCACAAAAGTCCTTCCCCTCCTGTGACTGATATGTCCCATTCTCACAGGGTATAGGAAAATCGGATCCCATGGGGCAAGTAAAAGCCTCGCGGACAGCTACAGGGAACAGGAGTAACTGAACTCTGGCCAGGTGGGCAGTAGTAGCCTGCAGAACATGGTCCTTCAGAAGTGGTTTTGCCCAGCCCTGCAACCACAAAAGCAAAGCCTTTCCTTTTGCTTTGCCAGATCAAAGACAACGGAAACCCTTCTCTCCTGAAATCATGATCTCCATCATACACCTGTAACATGCGTCAGAAAGCACCTATTCTCCGAAGTTCAGCCTCAGACAAAGAACATCTTATCGCAGAGAAAAGTCAGTTCTGAATTATATGCCTGGGGGAAACACAGGCTTCCAATTAAAATGCTCAGCTGTGATTCTGAGGCTCTCAGTTGTGGTTCCAGCTCTGCTATAAACTCGTGTTAGCTCAGTGAAATCATTTCCTCCCTGCTGCTTCAGTTCCTCACCTGAGAAAGGAAAAGCCTCCTTGCCTCACGGAAGGTGATGGGTGAATCTGTTACTGTCAGTGTGACCGCAAATATTTCAGTGTTGAGGGGGAGCAAATAAACATCTTGTACAGACAGATGGCGAGAACCTCCAAGAAGGAGCAGCTGTGTCAGAGCAGAGACCCTGGCTGCTAGCCAGCACCAAGCGCCTGTTTGCCAGGATATTTTGTTTCCCTGAGAGGCCAAAAACATAAAAGACATCTAAAAGAGGTGGCTGAGCCAAGGAAGAAAGACGGTGTAAGAGCAAGCAAGAAGTGTTTATGTAAGAGCAAGCAAGAAGTGTTTATGGGTGACCTGAGACCGCTACCGAGAACCCAACAGAAGTTTTTGAAGACAAATGATTCGGGGCAGTTATACTGCAGAAACTGCCGCTAACCAAAGATGATGTGTGGCACTTACTGAATTTGTTCTTCCTGTATCTGCTAAGGACAAGCTTGTAAGAAATAAAGCTGTAGTAAGTGTTTATATCTTGACTCACACTGCATAACCCCCCAGTTCCCAAATACACCAGCAGAGACTCACCATTGCAGAAGTATCCAGCTGGGCAGAGCCGACAGTCTGTTGACTGCCATTTCCCACTGTCAGAGTTGAAGCTTCCAGGGCTGCATGGGACTGGGGATTCAGAGCCTTCAGGACAGTAGAAGCCAGGGGGGCAGTGCGTATGATCTGGCTGTGTGGATCCAAGACCACAGAAATATCCAGCGTAACATGTTCCTGCAAGAAAGAAAAGCTTCGACATGAGGTTTAAGCAACCAGAAAACATAAAAAAAATCCAAACTGAGAGTCAAAAAAAGATGTCAGATGCACACAATACGCACCGGAAACACTGGCCAGGCCTTCTCCTTGGCAGAACTTCCCCCCAGGGCAGGGTAAACAGGCATTACGGTAAACCATCCCAGACTGAGGTAAAAACGTGCCAGTGGGACATAGCTCTGGCTTGCTGCTACCTGGCGGACAGTAATGGCCTGCTGGGCAAAGGTTGCCTGCCTCATCGTTAACAGGATTGGGTATACGTGCCTTTGAAGTGCAGTAATACCCAGGCAAACAAGGACCGCTTGGGGACGAGAGTCCTAAAGAAAAAGAGCACAAAGTCAAATAAGCCAGTGGCATTACATAAATCACAGCTTCTGGACTAAATAAACCAGACAAGCCTCGTCATCACAATGATTTGAGAGTCTACCGGCCTGTAAGCTCGATCTACAGTCTCCATATCTACTTACACAACTGATTACCAGACACTGAAAGGCCTAAACAGCCTTCTAGATCACCTTTACAGGAGGGGCTGATCGGTACCGGTCTTTCCACCGAAAGACAACCCAGAACAAATGAGTCCTAGAACCCAAGCTGCTTGGCTTTTGGTTTCATCATCCCTGCTAAAACACAAACACGTTAATCTGCCTCTTTAATTAAACTTACAAAAGACAGTCTGTAAAAATCTTTAAAAATGAGCACAAAGAACCTTTACTTATGGGGTCCCAGAGATCACAACAAACGCTACTTAAAAGTCCTATGAACTGCATACAGAAGAACACTTCACCCATCGGTGGAACTTTTTGACTCTCCCAGATACAGAGCAGCCTAGGGTTGTATTTAAGCCATATGTGATTCCTACCTGCACCGGCACAAAATTTGCCTCCAGGGCAAGGCTTGCATTCCCTGGGACTCCCCAGTCCAGTTTGGTTACTGTAGGTGCCCTCTGGGCACGGGTACTGATTGGCAGCTTTTGTTCCCGACAGGCAGTAATATCCTGCTGGACATTCTATTGGTTTGACCACGCCATGTGAGAAGTTCTCTTGGAGATCACCTGGGTGGCCTTTTAGGGCACAGAACCTACCAAAAAAACCCCAAGTCTTGCCTCAGCCCACGCTCTCCCTCTGTTCTGCCAGAGACTAAGAAACTTTCTCTGCACAGCAGTGACAGTCTGAGACTACACAGAAAACAGAAAACAAATTACTTGAAAGGAAACAGATGGAGAGCTAAGACGCAACCTGTCATGATTATTTTGTCCATTCCAGCAGACAGACTTACCAGGATGGATTTTCTACGAGACATGGGTTGCGGCACAGAAAATGACACAATAAAGCGAAAGGCGGTACGAAAACAGAAACAAGAAAACCAGCCTTGTGTATCAAAGGCTACAACACACATACCAGCCTAAGGCAGAGGGAAATACACATGCTAATTCCCAAGGAAAGCATCAAGAGGAAGGAGCGAATCCATTTCACTTACATTCCTGCTGGGCATGTTTCACACTGGCTTTTACCAGTCTGGTCCTGGTATTTTCCAGAGGGACAGGGTATGGGCTCTGGGCTGCCAGTGGGGCAATAGCGACCCACAGGACACAAATACTCTAGGAGCAAGAGCAAAAAAAGATATACACTTCTAACGTGTCTGCTCTGCTTATGTCCTGAACAGCTTTATAGTGCCATTAGAGGAAGCACCACTACAAACCTAGAACTGGAAGATTTAAGAAGATAAAAGCTTTATAAGGAACAAAAAACCCCTGGTTTTGTTGAAAGCATTGCTAAACACAGATTTGAGCAGCGGAGGCCCATGCACTGCACTCCGAACGCCAACTTCACCTATCGCTGAACTAGGCTTTCAACTGAACAATCGCGCAGAAATGCTGCCCTTAACAGCCTTCAGAAAGCTGAAGGGGCTGCAGCCTCTCTGCACTGCCACACGGTTCACTAACTTCCTTTTCACAGAACCACCTGTACGTTTCTAATACGTCAGGATTTGAGTTACACTTATCCCTACATCACCCTCATGAAAGGGAGAATAGACAATTGCATATAACCTCTCTCTCTCTCTCTCTCTCTCCTTCTAACAAAGATGAAAATATCACAAGGAATAAAATCCTCTTGGGATATTTTTTCAGCTTGTTTTTTGCCTTGGTAAAATCCCCTATTTTTCCTACTATATTTACACACAATTACCCACTGCTTAACCTGTGTTACTTGGAGGAATAATTTTTGGAAAACATTTTTTAATCTAAATCGCTAGCCATTTCTAAACGTAACTGGAAACTGTAAGTAAAGTCAGATTTTAAGATCATCTTGCCAATGCAGGTCCTGTAGGTAATGAATAACCCCGAAGATTTCCTACCTGAACGCTGGCCTGACGTAGAGCCCTCTGGGCAAAACCATCCTTCTTTACACATGCCCTCTGGGGAGCTCTGACCATGCTGAGAACAGAACCACCCTGGAAAGCAGGCCTGGCAATCCTGTGCTGACTGGCCACCACGATGAGCCAGAAAGGAGCCTGAAAATAAAAAGCCACCAAAAGCACATTCTCACATCATCCTAGACCCTGCTGGAAGTGGCTATGGAGAGAAGCACAAGTTGCTCACACAGTAACTTTCCAGCTACACTAGCCCCAGCTGCCTCTTGCAGAAGATGCCAGAAGGATGCTGGCTGGAAGGAATTCAAAGGGAGTACAGTCCCCAGCACTCACTCCCTTAGGAGAGTGATGACAGCTTTCCTGTAAGAGGGGTCTGTATGAGGTTGGTCCCGAGTACTGGCTGAGGTGAATTCCTATTTATTTCTGGTCTGGACTGAGCAGTGCAATCACCTGCTTCGTGTAACTACAGATTTAACCCAGGAAAGAAACAAACATTCCACAGCCTCTCTCAACTTCAACTTAATCCTTTGTCTCATTAACAGTGATGTTAAAGGACAGCTCTCACTGTGCAGGGAGGGCGGCAGAGGCTCTTGTAAGCGCTTGGCTGTGTGACGTCTCCTTCAGCTGGGCTCCGCAAAGAGCATTCTCCCCACAGCTGCACAGGAGCACGTAGACCACAGACTGAGGCTCCAGGGGCAGTTTTGCAATTACTGTCTGAATGCACATTTAGGACTGATGTTTCCAACGCAACAGCACTGGATTAGAGGCTAAGCCTTCGTGCTGATAGAAGCTGTCCTCTGGTGAACATCAAGGCATGCTTCAGCACAAAATAACAAGGAGCTGGCAGAACAATGGCACAGACCCAGACAAGCTCAGCAGCTCAGTGGACACTGGGAAGAGAAAGGATAGCATGTAGCAGCTGCCATCAAACCTACCTGGGGGACATGGAGATGGAGAAGAACTCCCTGCAGGACAAAAGTGGCCTCGAGGACAAATGTTCCCCACTGCTCCATCCATAGGGTTTGGGAGTGTGGAGCCCCCCGTGCAGTAGAAGCCAGCCTCACAGGGACCTGATGGAGCTGCGAGCTCTGCAGTTGCACAGTACAAACCTGATGCAGGGGGCAGAAGCAAGGTCATCATTTAAGAGACACCAGAAGCAAACAGTCACAGCACAAGCCAGGGATTGCCTACTGATCTTGGCAAAAGGGAAAAGAGTACATATGTACAAAAAACCCAGTCCAACCCAAAAGACTTGTGCAGAGAGAAAGACTCTTCTCTTACCTGGAGTGCAGGGAAGAGGAAGAAATGAGCCAGCAGGACAAAAGGTTCCTGCTTGGCACAACCCAAGAGATCCAGAAGCTGGAGCTGCTGTGCCTGCTAATGGAAAAGACACAGGCTGAGTTGGAACGTAAGAATTGCAAGCACTGTATCTTATCTAAAGAGCTCAGGAAGAACAGAACTAGAGCACTGAATTAAGGAAAGTAAAAAGGGAAAGTAAGCCAGCCTGAACCTGGCTGGGTCCTTTAGGTGACTGTAATACCATCTCCTCAATAATGATAATCATCACGCTTTATCATTCCCCTTCATACCAGAGTAATTTCCAGGAAACACTGGTTTGCTTGACGTTGATCCAGGTGGACAAAACCATCCAGGCATGCACAGTCCATCTGGTCTTGCTAGGCCTGGCTTGGAACAGACCCTTCCAGGAGGACACAGCTGGCACTTGGAAGCATCCCAGATATTTAAAGCTTCACTGTAGGTTCCAGGGGGACAAGGATACTGCGTGGCAAACTCTGTATTCCTGGGGCAATAGTGACCTAGGAAAGAAACGACAGGTTTCATAAAGGTTAACACAAGCTGGTAATAGCCTGGGAAAAAATCCCCAATCTGCACACATAGCATTCTCTCCATCTCTTTCAGAGAAGGACTGACCCCAAGCTACGATGGTGGGTCCACCTTACAATTTATCACTAGTCTCCGATAGCTACGCCACGTTGGCTGCATAAAATGAAGCTGATCAGGCCTGAGGATTAGCAATATAGTTTTATTACCGTGTAGTTTTTTAAGGAGAAAATCTGAAAGTGCGTGATAAAGGTCTACTGTCAAAACCGTTTGCTCCATTTACCATTTTCCACATTCAGACAGGAACTGAATCCCAAAGAGCTTAAGTACTTTGACCAAGGTCATTGATCTGTCCAGTGGAAGAGATTTGTGCCTCATGCAACCCAGTGCAATGACAAATCTAATCCAAATAGCTGTAGGGGCATCTGCTGGTCCCTTAAACAAAATTTCCCAGAATGAGTGGGTAGGTGCAATCAGACCCACCTGCAGGGCAGTCCGTGTAGTTTGTGGAAGCGGTCGTGCAGTAAAAGCCTTCTGGGCACGCCAAGCACTGTGCCATACTCCAAGATGGGCTATAACTCCCTGCTGGGCATGGCTGGGCTCTGCTGCTCCCCACCACACAGTAATGCCCAGGTGGACACGGTCCTCCACTGACTGTTATCTTTAAGAACACCATAGTTACAGTCTACCAACTCAAAAGGGTGGCCTTGCAAAGAGATCTATGTCAGATTCTAATGGTGAAAAGTATTAGACATGTAGTATGAAATCCTGCGCTCATCCCTCAGTCTTTAAGGCTGCACACCTACCCTTTTCCAAAATAAGGGATCAGAATTCTGCCCCTAACAAATCTCGCTGGGCCGGCTGTTCGGAAGATGCCACCACCCTTTCTTCATTCGTAGTCCACAGAGAGCCGTGGCACAAAACCAGTGTCTTGTTATCATCTTTAAAAATTCTTACTGTATTTTGCCTAAGAGGAGGGCTGACAGATGCAGTACTCTAATCAAAATCATGCGCTTCTAACATCTGTAATTTTAATCTGATATGGCATTCCACTCTGTTTTGCAGCATCAATATGCAAAGATAGAACTATTTTTGGTCAGATTTTAGATGTAAAAGCTGAAAGGAGGCCAGGTGTATTTTGCCCTCTGTAGCCCCTTTCACTATCAATAAACCAGAGGTACCTGATACAGAAGATAATTTAGTAAGGGAGAGTTTAGTAACTGGCAAAAGAACTAAGGTGACCTTACGGTCTTCAGTTCCACAGACGCGACATTTTACACTACTTGCACATCACAAGCACAGCTTACCGTGGGAAGTTTAGGAGAAATGGTTCCTCCGCTACAGTAGAATCCAGCCTCACATAATCCAGTTGGAGACACAAGTCCAGTCCCATTGCAGAAATATCCTGAAATTAAGAGGGACCACCGTAATGATATTGGTCACGCGAGACAGACAACATCAAGTATGTAATGAGGAAAAAAAAAAAAAAATCACTGAAACATCATGTTTGATGTCACCCACATCTATTCTCCTGGAGATGCTTTCGCTGAGAGTAGCTGCAAGTATAGAGCTTATAGGCCTGAACAAACAGCACTCCTTGTATCACCTCTAAGTAGGAAAGCATCTAGAGAAAGGGCGGAAATGGAAGCTCACAGCGCAAAAGTTTGCACTTCACTGTCAGTATCCTCTTACGTGGAAAAGCGGCAGATTTAGCCTTTCTATGGTCTACCTAACATCTCTCTCCAAGAAAGCAGTTTTTCATGACAGCCTGCTCTAGAACCACAAAGGTTGTCAGGAGCCCTAGAGAAAAGCTGGTGTCTGGCTAGAACCTTGTTAGTCCTTTCTTTCAATATTGTACCTGCATCACACAGGAGACAGTCCTCAATCCCAGTATTCCCAGTTGAGTCGCTATAATAACCAGGAGGGCATGGCTGTGGAAAGGCAGAGCCCACAGGACAGTAAGTTCCCTTCGGGCACGTGTTCCCCAGAAGACCATCTGTAGGTGTTGGACTAGAAACGCCTCCGGTGCAGTAGAACCCAGCCAAACAGGGTCCTGTAACATGTGACTGCCCTGCCAGTGCACAGTAATGCCCTGAGAAAGCAATGCAATGCCATTAGTACTGGAAGAAAAAAACAGAAAGATGTTTCGGAGAGCAAACTACATACTTACACAACTCATCCACTGAACCTCAAGAGCATTCAGTATACGTTTTCATACATTCTCCTATCACCATCCTGAGATATATTTATTTGCTGTTTACCTGGGTCACAGGGGGTGCAGTGAGACATGAGGCTGCTTCCAGTCTGTGGGTTGTAAGTCCCCTTAGGACATGGGAACTGAGTTGCAGAAGCAGTACCGGTAGGGCAGTAGTGTCCAGTTAAACAGTCGTTCTCCAAAAAGGAAGAGGAATTTTTGGGGCAGAAGAACCTGATCCAAAGAGATTTAAGAAAAGGAAGGAAAAAAAAAGAAATTCTCCAGCAATATTCTATCCACAAGTACCTGCATAGCTTAATGGTGGGACTAGCTAGTCTAATGAGGCTGCTGCACTGCGCTGTAATGACCACAAAAGAGACCTACTTATACGTATTACTACATTCTTAGTTGTTTCCTCTCACGCGAAATTGATGGCATAATTGCAAAAGCCACAGAGACATAATTTTCTTAACTGGAGTCATAACACATCCAGGCTGTGACTCATCAACTTGTAAAAGTTAATCAAGGTCAAATCCAGTCAGTAATTGGAGATGAATCCCCCAAGGAAAAGCCAGAGTCAGCGTCAGGTGATACGCAAGATCCTCTCCCCCTCCTACAGGCCTGTGCCAGCCTGTTGCCAAGGGAACCACCTGTTACCTCAGACACGAAATAAGTTCATGGCGCCAATGGTTTCCTTGCACTGAATAGCCTTCTGATCTAAATTCCCTTCCAGTGTAGTTGTACCCGGGTTTAGGACTTTGCCTGGTCCCATAATCAACTACAACAGCGTTGCTAAACAGAGCTCAATAGCTGCTCTGCTTTCTCACAGAGACAAGTGCTTTTCGGTGGTGAAGTAACTCATTTTCCCTCCACACACTGCTCCATGATGACTGGATAAACAATTATTTCCAGTAGTCCTTCATT
This sequence comes from Sagittarius serpentarius, assembly GCA_034782735.1. Classification (NCBI taxonomy): domain Eukaryota; kingdom Metazoa; phylum Chordata; class Aves; order Accipitriformes; family Sagittariidae; genus Sagittarius; species Sagittarius serpentarius. The sequence continues at coordinate 908,450 of JAVKLA010000081.1, forward strand.
CATACATACAATGCTAAGCTCACTGTCTCGCTCTTACCCTTTAGGGCAGGGGAGGCAGCTGGCTTGCCTTTGCGAAGGGTTATAGGACCCTGCCGGACAAGCAATTGGAAGAGCTGTGCCCTTGGGACAGAAGTACCCTGGAAAAGAAAGAACAGACCAGAATCAGCAGTCTCTAGAAAATCAAAGACAAACCAGAAAGTTAAGTGGGACCTTAACTCACCCTGGGGACATGGCTGTGGCTTCTTGCCAGACACACAGTATTCACCCTCTGGGCAAGCATGGCACTTCTCTCCACGTATGTGTGGCATGTAGGAGCCAGCGGGGCACGGTGCTGGACTCCTGGATCCCAGAGGACAAAAATGACTGACTGGACATGGAGCTCCTGAGAGGCCATCAGTGGGTGTTGGGGTCTGGGCCCTAGTGACGCAGTAGTACCTGCAGCCGTGAATACAAGAACATGCTCTCTTTATTTCAAAAGGGTAAAGAATACCCCTTATAGAACACCTCTTCTTACAACAGAGTAGATAAATGCGTTCACTCTTCTAGTGACTTTTTACATGGGCAGATAGTGATAGGACGAGGGGGAACGGTTTTAAACTAAAAGAGGGGAGATTTAGGTTAGACGTGAAGAGGGATTTCTTTACTCGGAGGGCGGTGAGGCGCTGGCACAGGTTGCCCAGAGAGGCTGCGGATGCCCCATCCCTGGAGGTGTTCAAGGCCGGGATATGGATGAGGCAGCCTGCTCTAGCGGATGGGCCCACGGCGTGAGGGTTGGACTAGATGATCTTTAAGGTCCCTTCCAACCCAAGCCATTCTGTGATTCCACTTACCCAGGGCTGCAGTGTCCTGAGGGAGCCCTCTGCCCAGAGCTATTGCAGTAATATCCCCCAGGGCAAGGCTGGCATTCCTGCAAACTCCTGCCGCCTTCACTGCCAGACCATGTGCCAGGAGGGCACTGTAATGGAAGCGGTGCACCTGGTAAAATCAATTGCACCAGAGTTAGGAAATGCCACCTCAGGCTTTCTATGAATTAAGAAAAACTATGTGTTAGCAAAGCACCCTACCTTCAGGACAATAATGACCAGGAGGACAAGGAAGCCCTGATTCTCCGTCTTGGGGGTTTCTTACTCGGGCACCACTTTTGCACCAAAATCCCTCAGCACAATCTCCTAGGAAACAGAACAACATACACAAAATACTTGAATATATTAAAATAATAGGCACCTAAATCCAAATTTCAGAATACAGACCGAAATACAGTCATTTGCTTCGCCATCATGCAGAGCCGCTGCCAGTCTAACAAATTAGTGATGGTCATCAAGCAGAGGAGTTGCTTGTAACTGTAATGAGTGCAGAATTGGTAGCAGACGCCAAACTGACAGTTCCTAGATAGGGAATCACTTTACTTAGCTCTGACCGTGCACTGCCTCCCTATTTGGGCAAGTACTTAAGCACACATTTCTCTGTATGCACGTATTCAATACATTCTTAAGCGAGGCCTGAAACACGAAGAATTTTATTGAAGTGCTTTGCTGAATTAAGGCCTTTACCTACACAGGACAAGGAGCAGCAAAAAATCATCACTGCCAATGTGAAAACGCAATCTTGGGAAAAAAAAAAAAAAGGAAAGAGAATTGCTGGGTATTTTGCCCTCTCTTTCTTTGCTAAGCCTAATCACACGTGCATCAATTACGCAAAAGGATTAGTTCTTCCGGAACTAGGCTGAAAAACCAAACATGCTAAAAAGAATGCCAGACAGATTTGACGCTGGAAAACTCCCCGCTGCATTTTTTTGACACGGTATCATACACAGAATTCTAGTTTCTGCAGTCCCTCTCTCACCTTCTTGCTTAGAAAAAAAGAGTATTTTTCTTTCTCAGGAAGTTCTTGAGAAGTAAAACGGGACAGTTCACCTTAGCTGAGATCAGAACCCTGGAGTCCTAACTCCAGTCCCTAGCACTAGCCATGAGCTATTAACATGACTCTCTCACAGTAGCGAATATGCTCAGAACAGCAGCAATATACCTGTTGGGGCAGCAAGTCCAGAGAATTCACAGTATTTTCCTGGTGGGCATCTTTGACATTCCTTGATAGTTCTCAGTTTTTGCCTTGGTCCAAAGGTTCCTGCAGGACAGCTGTACTGAGTGCTCCTGTTCGTCCCTTGTGGGCAGTAAAAACCTTGCGGGCATGGGTAAAGGGTAAAATTGGTAACTGGCCCTCGCTGGCTGTCACAGTAATAGCCTGCAATGAAGACAGAGGAAAGCAAGCTAAATTAGTCACTGAGAGACACTAGCTATCGAGGTGGTGCTCATTAGAAGAGAACAGGTTCTCCCAGGCTTACAAAGCACCTCACTGGCCACTCAAAAAATAAATCTACTGCTGACCTTAAACTACTATTGATCTGAATCACGCTCCTGCTGGGACAAATACCCATCAAAGCTTTCCACTTGCTGCACTCTTTAGAAGGACATTTACCACCCAGTGGTCCCCAGAATACAGGACAAAACTTACAGGTGGCACAGGAAAACACTTAGGGACACAGCATTGATCCCTCTATTTCCTTTCAGTTACTGAAACCCTTCAAATAAAGTTTTCCCACTGAATATCAGAGTTTTCCCTTGCCAGTATTTTTATTGTTCAGAATACACAGGGCATTCCCGTTTCTGCTTTCACATCTGAATTGCTTTAACCTCTAATGGCCTTTTCACACGGAGCCAGAAATCGTTCTTCTCCAGTCAAGAGAAGGAAACCACCAAGGTAGGCGCACAGCAAGTGTCTCAACTTTCATCCGCAAGAAGGCTCAAGAGTCAATAATAAGCAGCCATCTCTTGCATGAGGGATGCACAGAATAACATCTGGATATCGTGAAAAACCTAGCTCCTATTTTCTGGATGCCTGTACAGTCTACAGCCCCTCTCTGACTTCTGTCAGATCTCCCAGCGAGGGAATGGCTTTTCCACTCTAAAACAGTGACTCGGGGGAAGACACTTATTTTGAACTTGCCCAATACACACAAACACATGCTCCTCTGAGCAGGTCCTCAGAGCTTTTGTCCATCTGCAGCGCTGTGCAGTTTACTCACCACTTACCTTCCCTGCACTCTCCAGTTGGGGCACTGAGGCCAGGTACCTCGCAATAGAAGCCAGAGGGGCAAGGCTCACACTCAGAAAGTGTTCTCCTCCCTAGGAGGCTGGAAAAGGTGCCAGCTGGGCAGAGCTTAGGTTCTGCTGATGCTGCCGCTGTGAGAACAGAAGAGAGAAATGAACAATAAAAGAATGAATGAGATCGCTGCATTCAGTGGTTGGATGAATGCAGAGCAGCATGGAAACAGTATCAGTGAAGTCTTATTTTTCACTCACAGATGAAACAGTGCTGCATGGGAGAGGACAGACATCATTAGCTTCATTTTACCAAGGGAAACAGAGGTGAAGCTAATTACCTTCTAAAGACAGCCAAGTTTAGGCATTGAGACAAGTATGTCACTTACCACTTCCAAAGAACAGGCCAGGGAAGAAACAGGGGAAGAATCTGGGACTTCATGCACTGCGGTCAGACCCTAGCAAGTTGGCCACCACGCTCTCAAAATCACCCATACATGACACAAAATTTTCAGTATTTCAGATATTATGCGACATGAAATTTTTAGTTCTGATTGATGCTGGCTACTTACTGCAGTAAGTCCCCACAGGGCAGATATTCCCAGTCATGCCATCTGTTGGTTTAGGGAGAGCTGCTCTACCTTTGCAGTAAAACCCAGCAGTACATTCCCCACTGGGGACAGACAGACCTGGAAGAGAGAGAGGCTAACGGCACTCAAAGCACTAAGACAAAGGGAGGAAAGCAGGAAAAAAAAAACCAAAACAAACCACGACTCGCAGTGTCCCTCTGGGAGACACCAAAGGCATCTTACAAGCACCATTACAGCTCTATGGAAGTCAAGGTAAAAAAAGCTCCTGTTTAACACGCTGAAAGAATACTGAAAGGACAGAAAAGGGGTCGGAGAAAATGAAGCAGCAGCCAGTATCCCAGCATCTGCAGGTTCTGCAGATGCAGCAAACACCACAGTGGAGTGTGACAGATGACCCTGATCCTCCATGTCTATGAACCTGTAATGGCGCATGTTCACAGCAGTCCTCTGAAGACTGGAACGTGACCACAGAGGCAAAGTGACTCACTTGGGGTCACACAGCAAATTCTGGGCAAAGTCAGGTTTATCACCCAGAAGCAGACCTTCACTTTAGGGTCCTCTAATGAGTTCTTAAATAGCAAACATTTCCCTGTCCACACAATGCCTTTATTTTAACTCCCCTCAAAGCAGATCACTCCTGTTCTCCAAAGACACTAACCTGAGGCATTGCAGAAAAACCCTGGAGGGCAAGGAAGAGGCTCTGGGCTTCCTCTGGGGCAATAGAAACCAGCTATGCACTTCCCTCCAGTGGCAGTAGCTGGACAGAGGCAGTTGGCATTGGTGTAGTTATCCAGATCAAAAGGCCGTGCGGTCCAAGCAGCTGAGATGCAAAACCAACCTGAGAACAGAAAACATGCCTGAGAAGCTCTAGCAATGACAGAGCCCCAGAAATTATCATGAACAAGCCAGCTGGGATGGCTTTGCATGTAATGTCTGCACGGCACAACCATAAGCACACAGAATATGGGACAGGCTAATACCACCAAAGTTTAACACCACCATGGCATAATTTTCCATGCAACAGTACATGCAATGATGCTTCTATGTAATACCACATCAGCCAAGGTGATAAGAGATCTTGCAACCTGAAGTTCAGTACTTTTGCTTTATGGTCACAGGGCTCAAATCAGCTGCCGAAGCAGGTTCAGAATGGCACATGCAGAGACAACTGCTCGTAGCTACCAGATACGCCCTACGTGAAGTCTGTGCCCATCTGAACCAGCAGATGGAAGTCAGGTAGGTGCTCAGGGTGTCTTCAATCGTACTAGTTGCCTACAGTCAGGCAAGTGAATCAAGCAAACAAACTGGAAAGGCTGAGGTAAAAGCTGCAGGATAAAAGCATCAGCCTCCCAAACACACTGTCCCCAAGTGCTGTACAATACAACAGCCAAACAGATCCAGACTCACCTGCATCACACTTGCCTGAGGCAGCTGTCAAGTTCTCCTTCCCACAGTAGTGCCCAGGTGGACAGGGCAAGCAGCTGTCCAAGCTCTGTGTCATGGGATCAGGGTTATAGTAGCCCCGGGGACAGGGAAACTCAGTAGCCAACCTGGTTCCTTTGCAATAAAGAGAGCAAGAATCTTTCATGGACTATAACTACTGCCTTGGCTGTTAATCCTGCTGTATCACTTCACGTCATCTTTGCCAGTTTATCTCATTGCTGATCTCCACAGTGCACAGCTTGGCCTTCGCAGCCAAGACAGTCTCTGGGTGCTGTTTAGCTTGCCTGTGAGGGGGTTAAGCAACAGCCATATTTATGGTTTAAAAGACTGTTTGGGTTTTGTTTTTTTTTTTTTTTTCCTGTGAAGAACCAGACTGACACTTAAACATTTTCGTTCACAGACATAATTTCTGGCCCCTTTAAGCAGAAGGATGTTTCAGCCTGGCCAATCGATTGCCTTGTCCCCTGGGCCCATCTCACCTTTGGGGCAGTAAAAGCCAGCTGGGCAAGGATTCATACTGTAGCTGGTGGTATTTTCTGGGCAGTAGTAGCCTGCAGCACAAGGGAAGCACGCAGCTTGTCTGGTGAGGTTGTTGTAAGTCCCTGCAAGGCAGGGTAAGGGAAAGCTGGTTCCCTCTGGGCAGAAATGGCTCACAGGACAAGGGCCTCCTTTCTCCCACAAACCTAGGACACAGAAAGGCGAAGAGACATGGCCAATAAGGGGAGTTGCTGAAGGAGAGAGAATGCCAGCAAAGGGAGCTAACACCCCACTGATGAGGATCTTGTCTTCTCTGGGATCCCAGAAGACAGATCAAGAGGATGCACAAAGCAGTAACTAGAATGACCACCATATCCCAGCTTTGGAATTATTCGATGCTGTGTCAACCATGTCGCTTCCCTCCTTGCTTCACAGGCAAAGCCACGACAAACCATATTTAAACAGATCAGTTTTCTAAGCACTCCACGTATACCAGGAATTCTGGAGAATATGCGATTGTCCACTGAGTACTTGGAACTCTTCCCTGGAAATTATTATTTCTGAGTCACAACAAAATGACAAGGAGGAATCAGGCTATGTCCGTTACAGGCAGGCACCCATAACTTTCCCAGGGTTCAATGCAAGCATCTCATTCGATAACACAGACTGGCGGACCAACTGCTTCTTCATCCTTGGCACGTATGCATTGGTACAAATACCTCAAACAAAATTAAAACGGGGGCCTGGATGACCGAGAGAAGTGGCAGGGGCAGGAATACTGGGGAAAAAGGTGGCGTTTTTTAAAGCTACCTGCTGCCAAAACCCCTAATTATTGGACACAGGCAGATGAAGACACCGACGTTCACCCAGCGCAGCTCACCAGCGGGCGATGGCGAGGAAGCTCCAGACAGGCAGTAGTACCCAGCTGAGCAGGGTCCCGAGGGTGCCATGAGGCCAGCAGAGCCGCAGTAATAGCCAGATGGACACACTGTGCAGCTGGCGTCCTGCCAGTTGTAGAGCCTGGTGAGGGACACAAGCAGGCTTTCTGTTGGCAAGCGTGCAAGTTCAGCAGGTAGACCACTGATGCCTACGCCTCTGTCCAAGTGAAAACCACCACGAAGCTTTTAGGATCAATGCAAAGATGTGTCTAATGAGCCTTACTGAGCTGCACTTTATTGCTTAAAGGACTACGGGAGAAACCAAGAAGGAAAGGAAGGTGAAAAAACAGCATCAGCAGAACCGAGAAGCTTACCTGTCTGAGTAAGTGCCCACAGGGCATCGCTGTGGGATACTTGTGCCAGCTGGGCAGAAGTGTCCAGGTGGGCACGGGCCACCAGTGCTCGTGTTTGTGGCTCCATTAGGGTTTGGGACACTTGCTCCTACATGAGGAAGGGAGACCAAAGGTGTCCTGAATGATACGGATTGCTATTCATAGGCAAGTCTGTCCCCCACGCTTAAAGAAACATTTCCATAGCTGAAAGGAGAGAACAGCTGATTGTTACTTATGTCAATAAAGCAAAAAAATCTATAGCGGAACAGAATAATTAACAGCAAGTACCATAGGGGAATAGAACTATTTAGACGGTTTGCCTTTTTACTTTATTTCACCACAGACCTACTGCTCTAAAAGCTGGGATGTTAGGGAGGAAGGAGACGAAGACCACACATTATACAATTACCTCTAAGCCTGTACAAGAATGTGAGCTTTAACTATAGCTCACAAGATCCTCCTCTGGCATGTATCAATCTCTAATGTATAGCCAGGAAAACCGATACCCGGAAGGGAACAGCTCACCTGAGTTCCCACTGCTGCAACCAGGACTAAAAGTTAAGTGATCCCAAGTGCCCATCTCCCATGCTAAACCCAGAATCATCTGTTGAAGAGGCCGGTATGTACCGAAGCTATTTTATTTACATGAGAGTATTGGGAGCATCTATGAAGTCCAAAGGCCCGTCAACCACATTGCAAAGCACAGATCTGAATGCTGACCACAGCAGAGCTGACTGCTGTTTCAGAGCAGTCTCCGGCCTTACGTGCTAGTTGGCAAAGAGAAAGTTAGAAACAAAAAAGACTTCCTGTTTTTAATGCAAGCTCCCCTTTCACTGGTGTGGCAAACAACACTCAAAGTCAGCTGAAAGCATTTCCTTTAAATTGGACCACATCCAAAGGTATGTTAAGTTTGGACTTGATCTTGATAAAACATTTGTGACGACTGCCCTGCACAGAGCACAGAAATTGGTAAAGACCTGAAAGAAATCTCGAGGAAGGGATGAACTGCCAAATCCAAACAGTGAAAAACAGAGAGCTAGGCCTCTATAAAATAGGTATTTGTGTGTTTTTCGGCTCCTGCAGCTTGCTCTCATTTCAGACTTTTCTTCATAACTGCAACGATGTAGTCATTTACTTCAAAGTAAAGTAAATGTCAGGATCCTTATCAAACCACCTAAACTCAAGTCCCACGGCTCTATGAAATGTATCAAACACTAATCCTCAGCAGCATGGTTACAGCATGCAGAGAAATTCAGTGCTACTGAAAACTGTGCAGAAGGACTGAAGGAAGTTGCCACTGCATTCCTATCCCTCTGTATAGTCCTTTGTCCCTACAAATACAAATACAAACCCTTGTATTATATAAACACTAGCTGAAAGCTGCCAGGAAACTTGCTCACAACAGTCACATTCCTTGACTTGCTTGAGTCTACTTCTTGTAGTTTATCCTAAGTTCTTCTACTAGCCTCAGAAAGCACGTATTTGACTAGAGAAACTTCTGACGCGACTGAGTATAACCTTATCACATAGCTTCATTCCTCAGGACTAACCTGGCGCTCTCTGCAATAAAAGCCAGGGACAGATGCACAGAGAATGTATAAAAACCAATTCCTAAAGGGCCACAGCTTCCTACTTCCTCACTTCTCTTTTTGTCCTGGGAACGCTAATTTCAATACCTGTCGTGCAGAAGAATCCTGGCCAGCAGGGACCACTTGGAGAGGATAACCCCCATTCTCCACAGAACATTCCTGGAAGACCACAGAAGGAAAAGAGTGTTGGTAAACTGGGGGAAAAAAAACGGGAGAGCTGCTGTGCTGCATACACTGATTGGAAGGCAAAGGGGAAGACTTGAGAGCGCCAATCCCTCAGCATCAGCACAACTGGGACAAAGCCACATTCCAACTCAGATCACGCTCTACTCTGGGAAACCCTGAGTGTAAACCAAACTCTTCTGCAGAGCCTCAAAAAAACCTGTGGCTCACTGGTGGACACTACCAGTAGGACAAGGAACCTCCTTTGACTGTGTATTTTCATGTTTGCACTTCCTAGAGGTAGAACACACATCAGTGGATTGGGAAAAGAGATATGCAGAGAGATCACCCTCTTAGACACTGCCCTACATGGATAATCAGAGTACTTGGTCATCTCCTTGCCTGCAGGGCACTGCTGACACCTTTCGGCCCGGCCGAGTCCATAGGCGGGGTTGTAAGTCCCAGGGGGACAAGGATAAAAACCGATTCCAGTTTTCTGAGGGCAATAGAAGCCAGGAGGACAGCGACGTCTTAGTCCTTTTGAACAGTGAAACCCAGCAGGACAAGGAAAGCATTTGTCTTGACCTGTGAAGCAAATACAGGAATTAAAAGGAACCATGTATCGACGTGGAAGAAAAACACCATGTGCACAGCTGCCTAGTCGTGCACTTAAAGAAGCAGAAATGGAAATAAAGCTATTCTGTAAGACCTCCTGCAATAACTGGCCTTCAAACACGCACCTTCTCCCAAGAGCGTTTCATTCAGCAAGCTTCTCAACTCGACTTTACCAGCCCCAGAGTGCCAGTAACCTCCACAACTCACCATTAGGTGGCAGGCAGAACAGCAAGGAAATCTGGTGAACTGCTTACCAGCTTTCTGTGCACTGAGCGGCACTGCTACAATCTTAATAACACGAGGCGCTGCAGGGGTGAAATACGTTCCCCGTGTGACACCAGGAAAAAAACCCAACAACTCCCACCCCAAAAACCCCTTTCGTTCCCCCCCTTCCCTTCCCCCACAAATACTGATGCTCGTAATAGCCAGCAGCTATCAAGATGTTCTTGCATTCTTGGATACAGACAAAAAACAGGACCTGTGTTTCTCCCTCCCCCAAGTCACACTGAAGTTGTAAAGATCCAGTTCCTAACCTGTTGCATTACTGTATTCTCCACTGGGGCAGGGAGAAGGTGCTGCTGAGCCTGCAGGGCAGAAATGTCCTCGAGGACAGAGATCTCCAGTGATACCATCCTCCGGCTTTGCTGTCTTTGTCCTTCCTGTGCAGTAATAGCCTTAAAGCAGAAAGCATTTGAGTCACGTCTTCCATTCAGAACCAACTGAATTTCTAAGTAGCTAAAGAAGTTCTGGCTTTGTGTCACCTTGTGCACAAAGTCCTACAGGAGCATCTTGGCCAGACATATTGCAGAAAAACCCAGGGGCACAAGGCAGACACCAAGTGGCATCCTGGGCTCCTCTCTGTCCGTTCCAGGTGCCAGCAGGGCACGGCATCTCTTTTGGGTGTGTCGTGCCAGCAGGGCAATAATGTCCTTGTGGGCAAAGATCTCCAAATGGAAGCCCCATCTGAAGCAAGGAAAAGAAAACGAATGTGGTTTATGAAAGCTTTTGCAGTGCCAAAAGGTCTGAAGCAATGCAAGGTATTCAGTACTCACAGGCGAGGAGGTGCTAGAACCTTGAATGCAGTAATATCCTGGCTGGCAATATCCTTCCGGCTCAGTCAGACCAGTCACGCTGCAGTACATGCCTGCTGGGCAGGGCTTGCATGAACCTGCCCTGACTACATCTGTGTAAGTTCCCTGCACAAAGAGAGAGAACCAGTCAATGCCCCCCGCCAAGGGACTGGGAGCCTCCTGAAAATTACTACTTGAAAAACAAGTCCATATTTGATTCTTACCGCTAGGCATGGGAGAGGCAAGGGACTTCCAGGCAAGCAAAAATGTCCTTTGGGACAATCCTGGGGTGCAGCCAGGCCCGGCTCATTGCAGAACGTACCCTCCGGACAGTCCCTACAAAGAGACTGACCACGGCCCTACAGAGGGAATACAGAAAGAACTTGGCAGATGTGGGGTATTAACTGCTTACCACGTGCATAAATAAACTTCGCATGTTCTACCGTATCCCAGAGACTCCCTAGTACAAAATAAACACCCTGAAGCAAATGAACCGTAATCCAAATGCAACAGATTTGGGCTATCTGAATAGCACCTTCCACCGCTAGAGCAGTGGCAGGCACAGGCCTGATCTAATACAGCAGTAAGGCACATGCACATGTTAATTCACCTCTGCTAGGCTAAAGCCTCCTCAGCCCGCTTCTAAATAGGCACTATGCAAGAAAACTTAAGAAAAACTGCCAAAGGAGCTATAGACAAGAGTGCTGGACTGATGGATCTGACATCCTGACCCAAACCTTTTTAGTTCTGCACTGAGTTCTTCCGTCGCACGGTAAAAGCAAAAGAAGTGGTGATTACCCAACTCAGGAGAATACCCAAGTTCCCCTTTTTTTTAAGCTGACCACTTGCGAACGCCTCATGAATTTCTGTTCACACACTTTACAGTTTCCAGCGGCTCTGATGACCTCACAGGTAGATTACACAGCGTATACTAACATACTTACAGGCTGAAAGCTGCCAAGAGGACATGGCTCTGGCTTGAAAGCTCCTGCTAAGGAATAATGCCCCTCCATCGCCACTTGCTGAAGAGCGCTTTTGGCACCTCCTGTACAGAAGTAGCCAGGTTCACATGGTCCCGAGGGAGCTTGGTTATTTGTCCCATCACAATAGAGGCTATGTGAGGAAAAACAAAAACCTCGGGTAGCAACAGTTCCTTTTGCCAAGGGATAGCACAGTCCCAACAGAAAAAAAAAAAAAAAAAAAATCCCTGCAGTCTACCTGGAATCTTAGAGACCTGGTTGCTGTTTGTTTACAGGCCTTGAAAGGGAGTTACAGAGAATATGCACCACTTCTCACACATGCTTTTTAAAGACCATAACTTCTCAGGTTCCATAGCTTTATCCTAGGAAGAATTCTCCCCTCTACAATCAGGGAGTGGCATCTGCATATACTTGTGAATAAAGATCACACAAACACCCAAATGCTGGTTTTCTTCAAACCTTCTCTGCAGCTTTGGCCTAAATGTGTGTGTGTGTATATATATATATATATATATATATAAAAAAAAGAATGAACTTCGATGGCATTCCCTCCAATTTCTGGAGAGAATATGAATTCCAGAGCAGTCTCTTGCTCTGTATTCCTGCCTACCTCTCCTGGGAAAACAGAGAGTGAAGAAAAAGTAAAAAAGATAGTTTTTTGAATTTGGATTCTCTCAAGAGCTTTGGGTTCTACCACATGGAGATCTACGACTCCACCCCAGCTAGTCTCCTCTTTCACAGTAAAGCACAAAAATCACAAGTTTTCTGCCACTAAGCCCCAGATGATCTTGCATGCACCATTTGCCACGCCAGCATGAAGATATGAACACCTGAAAGCCAGACTGTCCCTCAGCGGCCTGAACAAGCTGTGCATACTCAATGCACACTCACGGAGAGGTGAAAGTCATCACAATCCATACCTTTTCCTTCAGAATCAGATGTGTAATTTTGGGGTCATTAAACGGAATGCAACAGTGTGGTGAATTATCCCATCTGGTAATATAAAAAGGACTACCCAATTAGTATTAACGAGAATGTTTAAGCAAGAGCTGCTCGGTCAAGCCATCCTGCACTACAGACATCGTAAGGCTCAACAGAAGGTAGCGAACAGTAAAAGCTGGGGGACAACTCAGGTAGTGCATTTGCACTAGAGCCCTGGGAACAGAAGGGACTCCTCTGTAAGAGGTCTGAAGGTAAGGATGGGCTGCTCTGGCGACAAACTTGGGGGTTCAACAATCCCTCTGCAATGGGACAGAACCGAGCCATTTTCTTCAGAGACGATACTCACCCAGGTGGGCAGTCCAAGCACTCACGGAGGCTTCTCAACCCACTCACGTTGCTGTAAGTTCCTGGAGGACAGGGGACAGGTAAGGGAGAGCCGGGTGGGCAGTATGCCCCAGCAGGACACACGTCTCCTGTCACACCATCTGTGGGCAACTGCAATTGGAAAAGTCATCATTCAAAAAAAGGAGTAAACGGCTTTAAAATATTTAAAGCATCATACTGATTTGGGCCCAAGGCAATAAAGAAAAGAAAAACAAGAGACATACTCTGTTTACAGAGAACAGACAATACCTACTTAAGGGAAATGTAGCAAACACAAAAAGAATAAATCCGGATGACATTTTTACACTAGCAATCCCACCGTGATTCACACCCACTGAACTTTTCACCTGGCTATGTTTTTAGTTAAGGGGGTGTTAGTGTTGAGAGGGAAAAATATGACGTGGTTACACCCCCCTTTGAGGGTAGCACAAGTCGTCCGCATGCCATAAACTTGAGCGTGAGCAGTAGAAAATTGTGACTCTTGAAGTCACTGGGTTAATAAGAAGCTCCACAGCGGGTCAAAAAACCACCACAGCGGAGCACAATTAGGTAAGGAGTAGAAAAACTGGCCACGTGACTTACTGGAGTCAGGGCCCTGCCCTGGCAGTAGAATCCAGCCTTACAGGGACCACTTGGCCCAGTCTGTCCTGGAGCAGCACAGTAGAAACCGTGACCACACGGGCTGCACTCCAAGGGTCCAGACAGCCCCTTCTTGTTACTGTATGTACCCTCTGGGCAGGGTTCAGGTTTAGAGCTGCCTTCAACACAGTAAAAGCCCTGCAAAACAAAGCCAGCTTAATACAGAATTTCAGGTTCTTCTATTAAATAGACTCCCACATACCAGCCTCTTCCACGAGACAACCAAGAAAGAACAACTCACTGCTCGGCAATGTTTGGGCTCTGACATGGCAGGAGTGTCACAGTAGTACCCAGGTGGGCACGGTTTGCAAGCGTCTTCACCCTCTACACTGGAATTATCCCAGAAGAAGCCTGCCATACAGGGGAAGGAGAAAGGGAATCCGGTCCCTGGAGGGCAGTTATAGCCAGGTGGGCAATCCCCTGTCTGGAAAGCAAAATACACAGTCAGGCATGGCTTTGTTGTCTTCTTCTGGGTAGGGAAGAGGAATCTGTTCAGACTCAAGACAGAAAGATCCAAGCTTCATCTACAATTTGAATAACCTGGCATTTTTTTACTGCAAGAAAATGGGGCAGAAAAGAAGAGAAGGAAGGGAATTCAGTCTTACCAGTAAAATTCTGACCATGTAGGATAATTATTTTAGGTGAGACTTTTTTCAAGGTAAAATCTTGTCATTGAGATAGGCCTCACACGTTGCCTACACACTTGTGGGGAAGATGCTCTTCTTCTGCACTTGGAAAAGAGCTGTAACTGCGATAAGAGTTATCACCTCGCTCTTAAATTAAAGTGTGGATTCATCCACATGGAAGAGAATCCAACTGCATGTTTTACTCTTAATAGAGGCTTCTTTTTTTAACAGCTATTAATATTTGAAGAGTTCACTCTTTCCAGAGACAAGACAATCTCAATGAAGGATCCCAAAACTCGTTAGAGAGTGAGCAGCAGCAGTTCCTGACCTTTGAACTCTCTTTCATAGCCTGCATTGACAGGCAGAAGGCAAAGTAAAGACAGAAAACATGCATTAAGCTTGCTCCATTAACAGCTGCGGCCTTTGGAGAAAAAAGTTGGGAGAACCTCGGCTATACTTACAGGGTGGGGAATTCCTGGAGGCTCGATCCCCTCTCTGTAGCAGTACTTCCCTGCGGGGCACAGTAAGCATTCATCAACGCTGCTTAGACCCTTCTGCTCACCATAGGTCCCATTGGGGCAAGGCTTAGCACGCAAGCCCTCGAAATGAAATAGAAAAATGGGTCTTCAACATACTAATATGTCTGCTGCATCCCCACAAGACAAACACACAGAAGCTGAAGCCGTAAAAATAATCCTTCCCAGTAACTGCGAACAAACACAGAAAAGCGACGCTAGGAATCTGGTGAGAATGCTGAAAAGATGGTATAATAGAATGGGGATCCAATCCTCTGTTTTGTATACAGCATCTCAGAAAATGTTATCCCAATATTATGAACAGCTTTATGTAGGGCAAATACTGCCAAGATCTGTGAACACCTGTATTGGGTCTGGCTGAGATGGAGTTAATTCTCCCCATAGCAGCCTTCGTAGTGCTGGCGGTGTTTTGGCTACTGCTGAGCAGGGCTCGCACAGCATCAAGGCTGTCTCTCCAACATTTCCCCCCACTCCTCCCTGCCAGGCTGGGGCTGGGCAAGATCTCGGGAGGGGACACAGCCAGAACAGCTGACCCAAACTGACCCAAGGGATATTCCATACCATATGATGTCAGCTCAGCTATAAAAGCTAAGTAAAGGGAGAAGGAAGCGGGGACATTCGTCATTTACGTTTGTCTTCCGGAGAAACCCTTACAAGCACTGAAGCCCTGCTTCCCAGGAAGCGGCCAGACATCGCCTGCTGATGGGAAGTAGAGAATAAAAACCGTTTGTTTTTCTTTGCCGTCTTGCACGGCTTTTGCTTTTGCTTTATTAAACTGTCCTTATCTCCACCCACGAGCCTTTTGTCCTATTTTCTCTCCCCTGTCCAGTCAAGGAAGGGGAGTGCTAGAGCAGCTTTGGCAGGCACCTGGCCAGGGTTGACCTACCACAACACCAGAAGAGTACAGAAATCCATTAAAAACGCTATTAGGAAAGGCTCCCATAGCAAGACTAATCCCAGAGCAGACTGTAACTGTACAGCCAACTTGATGAGAGAACTACGAATCCCAAAGACCAAAGCAGGTTCACTTACAGTATCTCCCCGGGGACAGTAGTATCCTCTTGGGCAGGCATTTGCAGTGGCATCTGGAACAACTGCCTGTCCTTCTGGGCACAGGAGACCCGCTGGGCAAATCATAGCAAGGAGCATCACCTCCCGGCTGGTGTGCTCACTAGCACAGTAATGTCCAACAAGACATGGCAAGCAGTAGGCTGAACCTGGCTCCTACAACATGAAAGGCACATGGTCCCACTTCTAGAGCGCAAAAGAATCCTTACGCATTTGGCAAGCTGTGCTGAGGCACAGAACAAAGGAAAGGAATGCAACCAACTCTACGGCAGATCCTATCGGTAAACAAAACGGTCCACAAAAACATGGCCACTGAGCAATGACATTGCCCTTGGGAACTGAGGACAGGACCCTGCTCCTACAAAACATTCCTCATTATGCTCAGTAATACTACCAGAGGCACAAAGACTTCCTTTGAAGATGCCACCTCACCTAACCCATGAACAACAAACAGCATGCAGTTCAGTGTATTCACCCTGCAGACAAGAAAGCTCATGCTTCAAAAAAATAAGAAGCAGGCCCCGTCACTGCCTGTGGATTATCCATGCAAAAAGTTCTGATCGTCAGAACAGTCAACCCAAACACCCTTTATCAGCAGGAGCAGAGAAAAAAGACAGACGCATTCCCTCATCTTTCTTTGTTATGCTGAACTCCAAAGAGCAAACAAGAAATAACCTAGGTCTATTTGCCATACATAAATCTCCATTCGTCATTTACCTCCTCTCCAATATTAATAAAGGGTTGCAGTCATAAATACCAAACTCATGCAGTGATAGAAAACTGGCCTGGACAGGGATACAGGGGTCATTTGACAGGAGCAACGAGCCCGTTTCCCATCGACAAGAAAACATGGCAACTATCACTAGAATTATTCATTACAGTTTTGGGGCAGATAAAAAATAAACAGGCCTTAGCACCTGCTTGTAAGAATAGTTGTGCCATCACTGTTCCCTTCTGTAGCTCCATCTTGTTTTTTTACCTTCCAAAGCCAACTGATAGGTTAACTCCATTGCAATCAAATACTTCCTTTTGAGCAGGAACTAAATACAGGTGTCTGCTTTCTGCCAGGGTAAGACATATCACGAAAACCCGAACTATCTACCTAACTACCCACTGCCAGACACATGACAGATGTACTTGGATTGCTAGTGCAAGCCTCTGGAGTGGGATTAACAGCGAGGGCGGTATTGCACACGTGATAAATACTTTCACAGCATCATGTCTGGAGCAGCTCCAAACCTGTTTGCACAGAAACGTTCCCAGTGCCTTCTCTGGACTACCACTTTCACTCCTTACTTGTAGGGTCAGCACAGGTGGACGATGCTGTTTAAAGCACTGTACGCAATCACCCCAAATACTCAGACTCATCATGCAAGGAGATGAGCTCATTCCAGTGCCTCCTTTAAGGCACTCAAAGCCTCAGCCTCCCCTTGAAGCTTCCCTTTCTGCCAAAATTCAGTCCGTATGCCGAACAGATGCCAGGATAAAATTATTGCTACTTACTGAGAAGTTGCCAGCACCACATGTTTGAGGAGTAACAGTGCCAAGCTCAGGGCAGTAATACCCTCCAGGACAAGGGATGCAGTCTGCAGCCACTTTTGCGCCATGTTCCATGCGATAGGTTCCTCTGCAGGAGAAAACACAACAGAAGGGAGAGTCACAAACAGCAGTGAAGTGACCAAGAAAAGGACAGCGCACCTCTGGTCTGCATTCTTAGTCTTCGGTATAGAGGAAATCTACCATTTCTGGAGCCAAGAAACTGCCCGATTCAGAAAAAACTTGCCTGGACCACCCGGTAACATGCAAGGTGAAAGGAACTCACTAACATTTCTGGTGCAGAAAGGTATTACTTAAGATCAGAAGTGTTCTGAAATGCCATGTAGAAATATTGTCTTTTGTACCTGCACAACTACTGCAGCACGCGTAGCATACTTACACTGGGCACAGAACCGGCTTGGAGGTCCCGCTGCTGCAGAAAGCTCCTGCAGGGCAGGCACCGCAATCTTCCACTCTGGCACTTCCCAGCCCGGTACTGTAAGTTCCTGCAGGGCAGGGGTACTGTGTGCTCTTCCATGTACCTTTCCCAAAAAAAAAAAAAAAAAAAAAAAAAAAAAAGAGGAGAGAAACATCCTAATTCTTAATACAACCTTGAAGACAAGAGGCAATAAGGCCCCCTGTTCCTCATTGTTATTAAGTATTTAGACGAGTTACACATAAATACATATTTTTTTATACATATGAAAATCGCTGCTCACAGCTCCGAGAACAACAAAATCGTAATTTAGCAAATACTGCAGAATCTTTGCAGAAAGTTTCAAATGTAGAATTGTGCTTGTACCAGACACTTGATTGTGCATTTTAATTCTTTGCAAATTAAGGGGGGAAAAAAAATAATGACACCAACATGCTCAGTTCAAACAGTATAGATTTAAAGTATTGACTATACACAGAATGGACAGTTTGCTATTCAGCTCCGTACTGAAATACTTTGATGCAAAAAAAATACGCTGATAAAGTCAGTGCGTGACTTTATCAGAGACCACAAAATTGTCAAAGGCAAAAATAAACTGAATCTCCTCCCTTCCTGTGAAAAGCTGCCTACCTCGAGGGCAGTAGTGCCCTGAGCTGCACATCCCAGTAGGGATACGGGCTCCTGCTACACAAAACCAGCCTGCAGGGCACGGAAAGCACTCCTCTTTGGAGGCCAGGCTTGTCCTATTGCTCCAGGTGCCTGGGGCACATTTGTGCTGCATTGGGTGCTTCGTGCCTGGTGGGCAGTAGTGACCAACTGGGCATGGAGTAGGAGGCTTCTGTTTTCCCCCTGTTCCTGTGAACAGAAAGAAAAATTTAAGAGAAGCAATGTAGCCTAATGGGTAGCATACTGGCTTCACACAATCCAGTTCCCTCATTCTGTTTTCTCCTCATTTTGTGCCTTTGTGCCTAATAATCATAGAACGGCTTGGGCTGGAAGGGACCACCAAAGGTCATCAAGTCCAACCCCCCTGCGGTGAAGCAGGGACACCCTCAACTAGATCAGGTTGCTCAGAGCCCCGTCCAGCCTGGCCTTGAATGTTTCCAGGGATGAGGCTTCTTTCCACCTCTGTGGGCAACCTGTTCCACTGTTTCACTACCCTCACTGTAAAAAATTCTTTCCTTATATCTAGTATAACAATAATTACTTCCTCTGTTGATGAGAGGCTCTATCGCAGAACTGGTTACTAAAGCAATTACTCTCGAACTCAAGTATCCTCCATGGGAACCCTATCCAAAGCTGGCATAGACATTAAAGTGAAGAGGTCGCCAATAAGCTAAAAACTTTGAAGACTGTAAAAACTGGCCACTTCCAGGTCATGACGTTAAGCCAGTAACCATGGGCGGCATAAGGAGAAAATTTCAGAGTAAAATTAAAATCAACTTGTCCAGCGGGCACAACGGTCTCCGCAGGACAACTTTTTCCCATTTACCATCACTGCAACACCTCACTGACCTGCTCTAGTACTTAGCGGTGGGCTCTGTGATACCAGGTACCAAAGAACACAGTTCACACTGTCATAAAGCCACCTACCTCTCACACAGACAAATCCAGCGGGGCATGTTTCACACTGGGACTTATCGAAGAGGTTGAAGTCATTGCCAACTGTTCCTGGAGGACAGGCGTTGCTGGGAAAATGAGGGCTGGATGACCCCGCTGGGCACACGTACCTAACAAAACACAGCATGCTAGCTGGGACAAATGTTTTGATGCAACAGGGAGACAAAGTCTGTGCCCTACTAGAGTATTAGGATGAATGCTGCAGCTGGGAAAAAGCAAAGCTGAAGCACTTGATGCTGTGACTGACAGCAATGTAACTGACAGCCAATAATGCAGAAATACTGAAAATGAAACACCGTAAATGGACTGGTTGTGTCATATATTTTTCACCAAAAGAAAAGTGGGTTATTCATCCAGGTCACACTATTCATAATCATGGGATGTGTGGCCTGGCTTCATTCTTGTCTATTTTTACCACCTATTCTATGGCAATAGCAGGCAGCAGTGCCTTCCACCAGAGCAGTCTATGCCACACTGATTTACCAGAAACTGCAATAAAATCTTGACATAGCAAAAAGGATGCCACCTGCACATCCCTATGCACAAAGCAGAAACAACAGAGGCAAAATATATGCACAGACATAGACGGAAGCACAGAAAACCACCAAGGCTTACCCTGGTAAGCACTCCGCATCAGGCTGGGCTAAGCCAGCCTGAGTACAAGCTCTCCCTGCTGGGCAGGCTCTGCAATCAGTGGCTTCATCCTGTCCTTGGAGAGGATTGTATGTACCTGGCTGGCATGGGACTGGATAACTTGCTCCAGCAGGACAGAAATACCCAGCAGGGCACTTCAAACACAGTCCAATTCCTAAAGAGAGAGAAGACATTTAAGGTCCCAAAGGGAGCATGACCTGCTGACAAAACAGAGGGTCCTATGAAATACAGTTCCTTTGCTTTCACCTACAGCAAGAAAGTATGATGGACGTTCATTCATACCAACGATAAAGCTACTGCAAAGCCAGGAGGTGGTGGTATTGGATTAGCTGAATGTTACTGCGGGTGAGTGGCCCATGGAAGCAGTAAAATCATCTGGACTGTGTTCTGAGCCGATAATGCAAGAAATGAGAGACATTAAAAAATAAACAAAAACATCAGCCTTAAAACACACTCCGATGCAGGTATGTTTAATAATCACAATGCTTAGGCCTCAGCTGTAAGAGAGCCTGGGGTTTCCCTGAAAGCTGAGCTGTTTCCACATCTGCATTCTGAATACAGAGAGAGATGAATGGGTTTCACAGACCGGGGATATGCTCAGCACAAACACAAGGATACCTGCTTGAATGACAACCAATTTGAGCTGCGACCATCTCTAAAATCCCGTGTGTTAAACAAAAGATGCCTGCATCGTAACTTAAAGGAACACCAGTAAAATCAATACATAATAAACCAACAATCCCTTCCTGGCGTTAGCATACTCAGAAAGTGCATTTCATTACAAAATGTCCCCACATGTTTAACTTGGTGAAAAGGAAACACAAACTTAGCACAGGAAGAGTTGCTATCCTCCCGAGTGAGGCCTTTCAACAGCACAAAGCAAACAGAGCAGTTCAGCGGGAAGGGAAAACACTGGCTGCTGCTAATGGCTCCCTGGAGTACTTCCAGGTTGAACCCCTGTCTGCCTTCCAAATGCTCGTCAAGGCAAGGCTCAAGCGTACGCTGGTGTGTATGCGCCTCTGCAGGCTGGAATAGAGCCTTACAGCAGCCTCAAAACAATCAGGATTTATTAAAATCTAGGCTTTCCCCTCCACAGACTGAAGGTGCAGGTCCAGATTAGGATTCCTTAGAGTGCAAAGCAAGTTTAAGGGTCACCTCTCCCTTTGCCTTCCACCCAGTTGCTCATTCCCACCTCTCAGAAAAAGCTCATTATTTCCCCTTTACATTGACTCCACATGGCATGGACGAACACAAGGTTCAAAAACCTCAGTACGACAAGATCTGAATTTCTCAAGACTAAAAAATTCCACAGCTCTGAGCACAGCAACTGAATCAACACACCTGAGGGGGACTGCAACCTCATGGAGCTGTGGGACCTTTTAAAAATCGCCTTAAGCTAACAAAAGCTTCATGATATGGATCTGCACCCCCAGCGAATCCAGCGGGACTGCCATTTTATATAACCAGCAACCATGCGACTTGGCTATCGGGACACAAAATTCCTATTTCCTGCCCGACTTTCTGGAGACGCTGCTTCCCTTTGGAGCTCAGAATAGACTTCGTAGCGTCGCTGGCTGGACACTTTATACCAGATCAACCAGGGCACAGATTTACAGAATATCGTCTATTCTGCGGGACCAGGCTAGCCCATGTACTTGCTGTGCAATAAATGTGATGCAGACAAACTTGGTTTCACTGAGGCCTAAGTATGTCACACTTCACATGCTGTAGTGCAGATGGCGGACACAGGCTAATACCATACGAGCCATCATCTACCTCATGGTAGTGTACCTGAAATATGCTATGGCTTGTCACAGTTTATTCATGTGTCCCCTGCCTATTTTGCAGCAGGCGTTATCCTACCTTTGCCAAGTGTTCCCTTAGGAGAGTTGACAACATCATTATCTAAAGTAGTACAGGCATAGCATAACTGCTTACATTATTAAACTGAAAGAGTTTTAAAACTCTAATTTACTTTGCAGCTTCTGCAGTGTTTGTTCAGGTGCCACTGGCCCTGTCTCTTGAATTTTGCGGTCTTGATGAGATGTGAGGTTTGTTCCTTGCTGCACCATGTAAATGCACTTCTGGTTTTAATTTCAGAAGTGGGCGGAAAGCAGCAATTTCCTAGACTTAGCTGGTGAGTAAAAAAATAATTCAACAGTCAAGACGCTTTAGCAGCTGAGTCATTCGCTAGAAAAGAAATGATCAAATAGAAGAATGTACAGCTTGATTTGAAGGAGGCAATTATTTTCTTAGCATGTGTCCCTCTCTGAGGGGAAGAGCCCAGTAGATGTAGAAGGAGACTGAGCAACTGAACTCTAGGTTTCTGCTCCTAGCGGTGCACCTGGTGATTTGTGACCCTGGACAAAATGATCCAGACGTAGGCCAAAGTTCACTTCAGCGAACTGAGCTCATTCCCTGAATCTCCCTCTTACTATACCTTCCCATTTGTACAGCGCCGTTGAGGAGAGAGAGGTATTTTTTATACCACTGTTGAGAGACGCTGAGGTACTCTGAAATGTTCAAAACCAGGCAGAGCTGGCCTCAGCAACATGTGATTACTGTAGCAGAAAGCCAGGTCTCCTTCTCCATGTCTAAGCAAAGATTCAGGAGCAGAGAAGACTTTAGCAAAGCTTTATTATTGTGTCCTTTTAAACTAATTTATCCATCACTAAATTGCAAAATCCAGTCACTTTCAACAGGTTTCTCAGTCCTTAGTGTGACTCAGTCCTACTGCACGCAAAACAAAGTTCTGCTGATTTAGAAAACCAAACCGAAATAAAAATGTTTAGAAGCAAACATGAGAGAAAATAGAGCTGGAAATCTGCGGAAGCCTTGTGCCTACCTCCTTGCATGCTATTTCAGAACATTACCACGCTGCTTCATCTGCTTGGCACTTGAAAAACTCTTACGGGCAGGGCTTCTACAGCTTCTGAAGGCATAAGTTCCAGTGCTTTTTACTGTTACAGCAAAAAAAGCTTTGCCTAATCTGTAACCCAACTTGCCCTTGCTGCAACAACAGGCCAGGGACTATTGTGATTGATTCAAACACATACAAATAAAGAACCCCTTTTCCCAAAGGGTAAGTGTATGGGGTCAACTTACTTCAATTATGTTACTCTTCTGTTCCACTCATAAAAGAGCTTGAAAATGAGTCTGCGTTACAGCATAGCACACCTCCTCGAAGTTGACTAGTAGTGCTAAAAAGTGTCCCACGTGCAAAGCTGACGCATTGAATAAGAATCACAGAATGGTCTGGGTTGGACCTCTAAAGGTCATCTAGTCCAATCCTCCCTGCCAATGAGCACGGATGTCTTCAGCTAGAGCAGGTTGTTCAGAACCCCGTCCAGCCAGACCTCGAATGTTTCCCGGGTTGGGGCAGCTACCACCTCTCTGTGGGCAACCTGTGCCAGCGTTTCACCACCCTTATCGTAAAAAAATTTCTCCCTTAAGCTTTAACAACGGGCCAGTTGCTGTCTTTGGCTTCACAGCTGACCTGCTGGATGACTTTAGCACATAATTTCAAAGTGCTCCTTGATTTTCTTTCCTTCTACTGAAAGTACAATAATCACCCTTGCCCTCCACTGCAACTTCTTTGAAGTTCCTGCACAGGGCAGGTATCTAAATACCAGGATCCATACCCATAAAGGCAGTTCCAGTGAAGTAAGTGGATAGCAAGCACCTGTGGATGTTACAGCGTTGTAATTCCTGAATCCTTCACCAGAAGTCTGGTGACTCACAGGAGTTTCTACGGGTGTTTCTTTCATCCAGCTCTAGTACTGCCTGAGCCAGAGACTAGTAAATAAGTACTGTAACTGCCAGCCCCTTCATAAAAATGTACTTAACAGGGTGATTCACAGTGAGAATTATTACCCCCACTGTCCAAAACGAAGACCTTTTACGGCACAGACCTGGCAAGCACGAGGAGCTGCTGCTGGGTGTGTGAAGTCCTTCTTTGGGCTTGAAACTCCCTCTTGGGCATGGAGGGTCCGCAAGGCCATCGGAACAGAAGCGACCTACAGAGAAGAAGAAAACAACATGCGGTTCAGAAACAACATTCTGGACAACTCGGACTCAGAGTAGAGTGGTGATGTGTCTCTCGCATGCTGACGTCTGTGTGTGTGTTGCGGGGACAAATGGGAAAGCACAAGTATTTGCTGGCTAAGTCATACCAGGCCGTATGAACCTTGCACCCTGAAGGCAGACGTGAATGTGCTCTGATCTGGCAAGATACAAGCCACATCCAAAGTAAAAACAGGAGAGAACCAATTGCGTCAGCATGGTACTCGGTCTGAGCTAATACGCTGTCCAATTAAAAAGGACATATTAGCAAAGCTAAGGTGGTAGCATCGTCCTAAAATAAAACAGGCGTTAGGCGATACAGCACTACGCAGTTTCCTAGAGCCTTAAGCTTTGCACACTCAAACGCAGTGAAGTCCAGGATGGTCCCTGGTAAGCTGGTACACTACTGATGACAACAGCCTAGAACCTGCATAGGAGGGCTGGCCAGTAAGTGCACTTACTTTACTTACACATTAAAAGGGTTTTATGCCTAACGGCAATGAGATGCCAGGTTCACTTAAGGGATTGGAAAGGAGGCCATTGCAGCAGGCTGCGTTTCCGAAAAGTCTTTCACAGCAGTGAGCAAAATCTTGTAATATGGATTACAAAGTCAAAGATGGATAAGCCTCGCCCATTCACATCTGTCCCTCCAATTCCAAGACTTTCACTCACTAAGTCAATATATGTCAGCAGCTAAATTGTCTTGCATTGGGGGCAAGGGCTATCTAGAGGAAGCCAGGGAACCTGCTCCAGAAAAGACATTTTAGGATGTTTAAAGCACTTGAACTTTCAAAAAGTCGCTGCATTAGATATACAAAGGATTTTCCTGTGTTTACACTGAGAAAAGAAAAAGCTCAAGAAGCACAGGGCAGAAATCCAGGAGCATTGCTTTCTACTAAAGCTAACCAGCAAAAAGTGAAAAGAAAGTTTTCAAACTCGGTAACATTTTCAAACATCAAATATTCAAGTTTACAAACCATTTTAAGCATTTTTGGTAAATTGTTAAAAAAAAAAAAGGGGGGGGTGTTTACAGAATTTTACATTTTTTCTGGGTTTGCTTAATTTTGAGTGAACATTTTCCTTGAGATCTAGAATTTCAATAGCATTTCAGTTAGCTCTTGCTCGTTGAAGGCTGCCATTTAAATGATTGACTGGGTATTTTTTATCCAAGAACATGTTCATTTCAGGAATACAAAGCAAGCTGCTGCGAAAACTATAAATTGCTTGGTTCTGCGATATAAGCAGAGATGCATGGACATAATCAGCGGAAGAAAAAAGCAGGTCACTTACTTTATTTAAAATCAGCACATTACAGATAGCCCAAATCTTTCAGGTTTGGAAATTCTGATGAGATTTGAAAAATAAATTTTCGTTAATTTCCCATCTAAAAATGTTTCTTCCTTTTGTAAAACCGAGCTGGCAAAGAAAATTCAAATGTTTAATATGTTACAGCATTTTTTAATTCAAAGCATACAATGACATTTCAAGCTAAATAACCAAGTTAGTTTTATTAGTTAGCATTGTTAAGAGTTAATTTTTCTCTCTTTCTACTCCAATTCTTCTGCTCTCTTCAAGATCACGGGGATTAAAGATCAGCTGAAGTGTTCTTGCTACTGCTCCAAGGACCACTTTCCTCTCCCCTGTTCAATATACCATCTTTCACTTAAAATCCCTCTGCCAGTTGTACATTTAGTGATGACATGCTCACATCCAGCTAGAATTAATTATTCTAAGTAATATTTTGTAGAACTTGATTATCAAATGGTTTACTAAACTCCAGATGGATATTTGAAGAGTGAAGGGGGGGGGGGAGAAAAAAAAGAAAAAAAAGGATTTAACTGTGGCATGGAAGTGCCACTGCTCTGTTGAAATATACTGCTGTGTACCAGCAAAGCAATGACACTTCATTCACACACACGCAATACTAAGTACACAGATTATATACAATTAAAGCCAGTCAAACGGTGAAAAAAATGCTGGGAATCCTCAGGCCTCTCCTGCTCATGCTGGTATTCAAACTCCTTACCATCTAAGGGCTTTGCAGTTGGGCTGGATGACTTATTCAGATTTAAGAACACAGGAGGGACTAATTTTAACACTGAAGCTTTGAATCTCAGCATGAGACACTCTGCATATATTTCACCTGTTGATCATCTATTCCGAGATTTTTCACTTGCTCTCCAGGTTTTGTGGTTGATACACGGGAGGTGAAACCTGACTGCAGCTTTTGGCTGATCTTGCGCTATAAACGATAATAATACAGTAGGAAAGCTGTCACTCTAAAATCCATGCTCTAACATGCCCGTGTCTGTTCACTTGTTCAAACGTCGGGTAATTACAATTTATAAATACTTCCTTCAGCCCAGAGAAGCCGGCGTTTCCTGACTTTTTTTTTCATGGAGCCACAGTTAGTTCCCTGGGCCTCTGCAGAGCACAGTAAATAGTAAGTGTAATATGATACACACCCACAAAACCACTATCACTTCCCATGTATGACTGACCTTGCAAGAGAAGAATTATTTGCTATTCATACCTAAACCGAGGCACTGGAAATAAGAGAGATTCTCTGTTATATTCTCTCACCTATGTATTATAACTGGATCTAAACTACTGAGATCTTGATCTAGGCACGATCTCTTTAGCTACTCCCGTTTCTCCTTCTCCCGGACAACGCGTAAGGTACCCAGAGTGCAGGAACTCTTCATTACTTAATAAGAGGGATTCTAATTACGGACATAAGAATCAAGTTACTGAGTTTAGTGACTCTGCAGGAGGCATCTGGAGCTGTTCATTAAACAGTTCATCTTCACAGGCGGTACAGGGCTTTGAGGAGAGAGAAAAGCTTGGTAGGACTGCAGATCGCAAACTGCATCCCTGCAGCGACATTCCATATCCTTTTACAAATGGACAGCTACGCCACGCTCCCTCTGCAAGGCCTTTTTGCCAGGGTTCAGGTGGGCTAGGAAATGTGAATTAAAGTCTGAGGCTATGTGGAGGGAATTACCAGCAATACTGCTGCTACCTGCAGCACCAAACTCTTCTTGTTACCAAGTACTGTCCTGAAGACCGGAACAGAATTCACGTGGAGGGCCTCGGAGGGATACCAAAGCGCCACACTTTGTCACAGGAAACAGGCACCATGGAAAGCTAACCTTGGGCTACCAAGCCCTCACTAGGCTTATACTCATTCTCTGGGATGTATAAGGGACATGCCAGGATTTTAATGCTGCAGAAAACTCCCTCATTATGGAGAAACTATACCAAGCGGCCATTCAGTAGCAGAACAGCTTAACGTGCACTCTCACTGAAGAGTGGCACGTTACCAGCCTGGGCAAATACAAAGCTTTGGGGTTTTGTATCACGATTATTCCCAAATAGCAAACACTCACAGAATGCAACTTCAGGTGGCTTCCCAAGTTACTCCATCATTTCCTTTGATGCATGTTTTTGGCTAATTAATCATGTGAAATGACATTCTATTTCTGTCATAATTTCAAAAGAGAACTGTTCTGCAACAGAAAACCTCGTCCTTCGTAGTCTGCTCCCCTGCTCTTTAATTCTGCATCAGCATCTCAGTGAGGAATTTGTGACACCCCCAACGACACAACACTGCAATTTCCTAAACGTGGGCTTATTTGGATTTCTTTGAGAATATCAAGCAGAAAGAGAAATCAGGTAAGAAAACTACAGGGTGCCCTTATTTAATTCCTAATGCCTACAGCACCCACTATACATGGGTATTTGTGATGGCCAGTGAATCAAGGTCCTGAAGTGGAGAAAGCTGTAACTGTGTGTGAATCAATTTTACAGATGATCAGTTAAAAATTACAGAGCAAGAGAGCTGCTTTCTGTGTGGGAAGAGAAAGCAAAACCTTCCCTCGTTACTCAGCAACACTTGCACATTCAGACATACTAGCTTATGTCCCAAGGCTATATCAGCTGGACCTCTCCCATAAATCCAGCAAGTGCGATGACTATCAAAAACCAGCTGTGCTTCTCGGTGTTCTCTCGCTTTCATTCTCTGCTTTTCATGAACTCTTCTGAACGGCATCTGCTTTATCTCGGGAATTATTTTTTAACCTCCATTTTTACTGTAACACAAGGAGCCTGTCTTTGTTCCAACACTGCCAGCTAAGTTTTACCAGAGCAAAGTGTCGTTTCAGTCTCCTTAAGTTCTGTTTTAATGACTACAGAAGACGCTTGTAAGATGTGCTTACCTGCTGGGCAGGGCTGGCATTGCAGAGTATCTTCAGTTGAGAAAGAACCAGGAGGGCAGGTTACACAATGAGTGCGGCCTGGATTTGGCTGCTGACCGTCCAAACAAGGCTAAGGGGAAGAAACACGGATTCATACCACCGGAAGGTGTGATGGCCATTGCTGCCCAAAGCTGTGTCCCAGGGAGACCCGAGTCAGGAAGAAGCCCCGTACTGCATTCTATCTTGTGCTTCCTCCTTCTCTGCCCTCTCCTCCCTTCCCAGCACTGCTTCAAGCTCTACCCTCCAGGGACAACTTCTAGAAGCAAGAATGGTACTTCAAACTCCAAGCTTGAGTCCTCAGCTGAAGGTTTTAGTGGTGGCAGATAACCTGAGCACTAACATTCTCAGAATTTAGATGAGAAATATTTATTTCTCTTAATACAGGCCGCCTGCGGAAAGTCTTAGATCTACTATACTACTGAAGTGTTTTGAATGCTTCTCTTTGATGAAGAAAGGTCCGTATCCTACTATTAAACCAGGGAAGCCTGTCTTCTCTTGACAACACGTTTGCGTTCAGACCCTGCCTGTCCAGAAGAATGAAAATCTGCGCTCATTCTGTACCTGCCTGCTCCGTCCATCTGGGCAGACGTATCTCTCTGGACATTCCCGACACTCCAACTCTCCCTCTGGTGAATACTGACCAGGACCACAGCTCCTCTGCACACCACTACGCGGATCGCATGAATAGCCATCTGGACACGCACGGCACCCAGCTCCACTCTCTAGGCTGAGGTAGCCATTGGGACAAACCTGCAGTGAGATCACAGAGAGCATCAAATCCACAGGAACATACTCTTTGCATGAATAATGTAAAACGGCAGTTTCAGACATACTCGGCTCAAGTGCCAGACAGAAAGGATCTTGGATCGTTTTCAAAATCTGGCCTATGTACTCTTGAGAGCCCCCAACACACGCTTTTTACTGTGAGTGGTGTAAACAAGGCATGGAGGGAGTGCTGCTTGCTGTCTACCTGGAGGGACAACGTGATTTCTCTGAACCAAATCAGAGCCAAACACAGTGCAGGGATTTCCTGAAAAATTTCACAGCGGACTGCAAAATCTAGGAAGCAGCCTGAAATCAGATGATTCAAAACATATGGGAGTAGAGGCAAAACGTACTACTTCACCTGCTTGCTCTCTTCCCTGTCCTTCAGCTTACCTGGCAGGCCGCGACGTCTGCTTGAGCAGGAAG
Source organism: Sagittarius serpentarius (assembly GCA_034782735.1). Classification (NCBI taxonomy): domain Eukaryota; kingdom Metazoa; phylum Chordata; class Aves; order Accipitriformes; family Sagittariidae; genus Sagittarius; species Sagittarius serpentarius. The sequence continues at coordinate 937,694 of JAVKLA010000081.1, forward strand.
TTCATTGGCTGTTCCCAGAGGGCATTTCCTTGGGGCTGCTTGACCCCCAGGGCAACTGGATCAAAAAGAATGAAGTTATAAAATGAAATTCTTCCACTTCTTTGGAATTCCAGTCCCTACCAGCCAGTACGGGTGTTGTGTAGATACAGGAACATCCCCCTCACCAACCGCTCACATGAATGCTCTTTTAGCCACAAAAGCACGAATTCAAATCCGATCCCTCCAGAACCTCAGAGTTCTAACACATAGGAGCTCAAGGTGCATCGCCTGGATTGCACACGCAAGGACAGAATTTGCACTAGGAGACGTGGCAACCTGACCTCAGGGTTCAAGACAGTTTGTACAAAACCAGTCTGTCTTAATCTGGTTTGAGACTCTGTCTGAAAACTCCGCAATGACCATTTCTATCTTCATTGAAAGCGAGCCGTGCGCGGCAGAGAAAGCAGGCTTAATTATTTTCTTCTGAGGAAAACAGAGCATGCTGCCGATGATACACCAGAGTTTAGAACAGCTTTCCAACTGAACGTGGCTCATTGAGGTCTTGCTTGCAACACAGCCCAGGCTGGCTGACAGTCTGTGTGCTGGGTTCAGTGCCTCTGGAAAGCAACAACCAACTCCCTGCAACTCACTGTTCTTTGTACCCAGCCTTCTCTGTTCTCAGGTTATCACTCCGTGCCCGGCTCTCATCACATTTTCCGACTGGCATGTCAGTAAGTAGCCAGGACGCAGAATGAATTTTCCAGGGGAGGATTCCCTGCACTGGGGGCCAAAGACATCTTGTACTCTTTCCTTTGAGCTGAAAGTCAGCCTAATTTTTGCTGCTGCTAACATACAAATAACATTGCTGCCCTTCCCAAATACACACTACACAAAATCTGTCCTCAGCAATCTTAAAGAGAATGGAGTTTTGTACATTCCCCACAAACACACAGACTGTCACAGGTTTTACTGACACTGTCGTGCTGAAGAACCATCGCTCCCGTTGACTTCAAGGGGAACTGTGAGTGCCAATTGCTGCAGAAAGCCCTGGACGGCATTTTAAGTCTAAGATAGTGGTTTTCCTGGTCAGCTGATTATTCATCTGTAAGGGACTAGCCCTACGCTTTGTGCCCCACCTCCTGATCTGCATTACACGATAGCTCTCAGAATATTCTGAACGTAAAAACGACATCCCGAATGTTTAACTTTCTTATTGTAGGAGGATAAGTGCCGAGCAGAAGGGAAGGAAGGAGACTTACTAGAAACCCACTGGACATTCTAAGCAGTTGCCAGCTGTGTAGTAATGTCCCTGCCTGCAGTCTATGAGACAGTGGGTCTGGCAGTCTATGCCGCAACCTGGTGAGAGGGAAGAGGTCCCTAAAAGAAAGCAAAAGAAATAAATTTAAGCTGCAATGAACAAACATTCAAGACTCCAAGTCAAATGACCAGTTATTATTACACCATCACGTAATATCGGCACAACTTTGTCACTGGTGTTAATAGCACTAGTACTACTAATACAGTAATTGTTACTATTAAGAACAATATTTTGGCTTTATAGAGAGGTGGTGTTCATGAATGGGACACAGCATCCCACCAGTGTAGCGACTAAAAAAGAAACAGGAAATATTCTAAGCCTGTCTTGTTAAGAATCAGGAAATCTGAATCAGAAAATGTCGTGTTCCACAGTCAAATAAGCCCCTTGTTGTCATTATTCCTGTTACACTTTCATGAATTAGCTGACTTCTCAAAGCCACACGGAGTGTACCAAAGCTGGAAATAAATCTAACTTCCTGGGTTTTCCACTCAGCAACACTATTTCCCTATCCATTATCACTTCATTCTTAAGTTTTGGTGGCTAAAATTAAGGAAAGGTTTCTCTTCCAGAATTAAAATCTATTCCCTTAGGATTTCTAGGTAAAGTATGCTGAGCACAAAATTCTGGGGGAAATCCCAATTTCAGATGCTTTATCAAACTAAACCAACTCCCCTCTGTAGGCAGCAGAGAGCCTTTTCCATGCCTTTATCGTCTTTTGAAAAGGTCACATTTTGTTTACCAGAAAGTTGAAAGCCTAAGTTTTCAAGAGAGTGCAAACAGCACAGTGTGATGGAAAGAGCCGAGGGATGAAGGAGGTACTGTACTGCTGTGTAATCTCAACCAAGATACTTCATCTTTCTCTACTTCAGTTATCCAGGCTATACCGTAAAGGCAATTTTACCTATCCCTCTTTAGGAAGTCTCTTGACATCACGTTCTATAAGACAAAGGTGATAAATACTCGACACAGAGCAAGGTACCTGAAACCTGAACTTACAGAACAGAATGAACACCGAGTTACTCTTTCCCTTTTCATTTTTCTTAGTTCCATTTTGCAAGCCTATCAGATCTAGATTCTAGTACGCCACGGTCCTAATTAATTCCTTTTTTTCTGAAAAGTGAGCTTCACTATGGTAACCGCGAGGATTTCACATTAAGTTCCTCACAAAGGGCTTCTCTGCGCACCTGTGCCTGCACAACAAAAAATGAGTGTGCAGGGTAGGGAGGAGAGTTCCAGGCTTTTTTTTTTCCCCCTTCTGTTCTACACTCAAATAAGCACCCTGATATTATTACTATTGTTACCTGAAAACACTGATGCGTTCACATTTTTTTTTTCTGTCTTTAGAAAATGAAAACCTCTTGGTGAACGCATCCCCCACCACCATCTCTACCTGTCTTTTCCCCTTCTGATTGAATTCCTAAAAAAGACCGTGCTTTTGAAAGAATAGCAGCCACACTCATCAGTTCGACGAGAATGAGCTAAACAACCGCCATCTCTAACATCTTATAGTTTTCAGGAGGTAACAGTATCAGCAGCAATTAAAAAAAACCAAAACCAAACCAAAACAAAAAAGAAGTCTGCTTCAATGAGAAAGTTACCTACTCACCTCTCACGAAGATCCTAAGGCTACAGAACAAAATCAGCCAACTCAAAGCATTAGCCATAGGGCTGGTAAACAGTTCCTTTAAAAAGAAAAAAAAAAAAAAAAAAGCAAAGGAAAGCTCAGAACTTATGTTTAAAATGTTTCTTGAGCATCTGGTGTTGCCTTTGTTGAAGCCCAATGTAACCAAATCCCTTCCAGGTATTCACTTTCCAATACAGCCTGAAAGTGAAATGAACACCGAGCTGCAGAAAGAAAAGACGGCCAAAGAGTTAATCCTATGGAAATTCCTCTGCAACATTATTGATGCTAAAAAGTGAGAAAACTCATTTAAACATGCGATAATGTTTATCTTTCAAGCATCTGCTAGGCAGGGAGCTTGAAAGTATACTTGTCATCATCTTGCATATCTGTCTGGCTGCTCAACAAGATGACCCCAAGAAAAGGACCCTGCACGGTCACAAATTTCTTCTTTTTCTTCAACATCTAAGTGAAATATTCCCTGTTTCCCAGCTATTTGTTCTGCAATTTTAGTTTCTTCCTGGAATTTGAAACCCCAGACAAACTCTTCCTAAAACAGGATTCTCCCCTGTCATGTCCACTACCCACTAGCTAATTTTTCCTTTTCCAAGATACCTCTTTGATGATGCACAAGGCTACATTTCAAAGCTACAGCGGTGCTGGGGAACAAACAGAAATCATAATTCTACTGCAATAGTAAACAAGCAGATTGCATCCTGAAGCCATTTCATGCACATGCAACTTCAGAACGCTTTTTTCTTTTTCAACATACTCTCATGCTTTTAGAAATAACACGGTTCAGTACCTGCTCCAATAAAGACTGCAAAGAGAAGATCTTTTTTCTCTGTAAGTTACAATACCCTCTCTTTGCTCCACTTTCCCTGTAACTTCTGGCAGCCAGAGACCGAGGAGGGCTTTGAAAATAGTTTGATTACTGGCACTGGGTGGGGGGAGGGCGTGGGCGGGAAGCAAGCTCTTCTGCATTCCAAGTTTCACACTGACATAATTCCAGTCCAGGAGCCAGTCCAAGGTTGGTTGTTGACTCACACAAAATTACTGGGGAGCGCTTCTGTCTGAAAACCAAATAGATGATCCTCCTTCCCCCGTGCCACTGGAGTGTCTATAAAGAAACCTGTACGGCTATTGATGCGTCTTCTCATTTCTGCAAGCCTTTCAGAAGAGAGTTGAGGACAACTGCAGAGGTCAGTGAAAGCAAAGTTCCTGTTGGGAAGGGTAGTCGTGCCACACGCACAAGGAATTTCACTCTACGGCGGCTGCCTATCTTCACTTTCTGAAAAACGGTCTTCACAGTTTGGGCCAGAACATAAACTGCACGTTATCCTTGAATGGTTCAAGTGCCCTAAAGAAACGTTACGTCAGAGCACCTCTAGCCAGCAGAAGCTCTAACCATCACTGCTGAATGTCTACAAAGAGACCTCACGCCTGTCTTCCTAACTAGCAAAGCACCATCTGTTGCACTTTATAAAGTCTTTAATTAAACTCCTCCAGTAGAACTCAGATGTGTCTGTTTCTTCCTATTCTACAAACAATTCCTGGAAATCTCTGCAATTATCTTATATTACAGACAAGAATTGCCAATTAAAACCTAATCAACACAGTGTAAAGGCAGGCACCAGGCCAAGCACTTCTCATTTTTTTTCCTCACTTTCGACCTGCATGTCCCTTGTACTTCAGAAAGTTCAGAAAAGATGGAAAATGCAATCGAATGCAGAAAAGATAAGAAAAACGTTTAAATTCACATTGTCTCATTTCCAGTTCCCTAATTAATTATGGAATTATCAGATTTATGCAGCGATAACTCACAGGTCAAATTCACCCCTGTGGCACGTACTAGAGTAAGGCAAAGAAAAATCTATTTAACTGCAGTCTCATTTGAGGGATGAAATACCGACCTCGTGCTCAACGATGGTCCCTCCTTTGATCAGCCGCACTGCAGCTGCGTGCGGGTCAGTAACTTGCTGCATTGCACGCACCCCACTAGTATAGCACAAAGCCATTGAGGCTTCCCAGTTCTGAACTCTAAACCTCTCAAAACGGGTTCTAACATCTGCTGGATCTGCACCAATTTTGAATAAGCCCACTTCCACTGTCTCTACCACAGTGACTCCTGGTGCTAGCAAAAAAGAAGAGTCTGGCCTCATGTACTTCTCTTTAAGTGTGCCGCTATAGAAATGAACTGCTGCGAGAACAGCAGAATAACCTGGGACTCACTCCAGGACACTGCGATTTACTTTCGTACAGAAGTAACATCATTCATCTGAAACATCACAAAACCCTGTACAGTTTACACTGATGGTAAGCCATAGCTACCTGTTCCGGGCTATAAAGAAAACAGAGACTTGCTATTATTTTATCCTCTTCTGTCAAGAAACAAATAGACACAGATTGAATTATAAATCTAGGCTGTTGGACGCAGTGCACAGAAATGAGAAGACGACTCCAACAAGGAAAATAAATAGGCACGTCCTTTCCTTGGTTGCAGGTGTTGGAGACCTACCAAGTATCAGCATATTCATTCCTCTGGGATACAAAACAGCTCAGCTTCCAAAACTGACACAGTCATCTTCTCTCCACCAATGACTTCACTATTGCTTCAGCAGACCTGACTGTATTTGAAAAGGCTCCTATTTTTCTTGAACTGTTTGGTCAGTCCTAAAGAAACCAGTCAGCCCTGTAATATTAGTAATACTTTACAAAACAGGAAGGCACCATTTTTCTTGATTTGAACAGCAAAAAGCCTTTCTGCTCAGCTCACTGCTGATAGTAATAAACTCTTGGGTGCATAAGAAGCAGCAGCACTACCTACCTTAGGGCAGGAAGATTGTCCTCTTGCGGTGAATGCACCAGAAGGGACGGGAACGACCTGGAACCTGGCAGAAAGCTACCATCAGTCACCCTGAAATTAGTTACTATTTCCACACAGGCGGTTTTCCTCAGCCATCAAACCTGATAAAATGTCCATTTTCTAAATGAAAAATATGCAAATACCAAAAATTGCACATCTCGTTTCAGCTACAGCAAATCTTTCTAGGGGAAGGGGGGAAAGGAGGCACAGAAAGCTCAAAACTGGGGGTGAGGCAGGAGTTGGAAGTCACGTTGGGAATAGTTTTGTTACCTATTTGTATAGATACAAGTTCTAAGGGCACCAACAGCTGATAGAGATTTCTCTTCAATGCAAAGGGAAAAGATCTGTGACTCTGAACCAAAAAACCTCTGCTTCCACAGAAACAGCAAGCACATTTCAACTTCTAGCCACCACTTTCTCTTATAAGAGGGCAGGAATGACAGTGATGGCTAAGGGTGGTGCCTCCTCCCATATGCTTCCCTCTCTCTTCTGCCTTTTTTCGTTATTTTTACACAGATAGCACTACTCGGAAGTCTGTGGAGTAACACATTAAAATTCCACTTTTAGAGCTGCAAAGTCAGGGCTACATCTTTGTTGCACACACGCATATGTATGTATACACACACACACACGCGCATACACACCTCAGAAAAAACAACTATGCGAGTCCTTTCTAATGATAGCTGTAAACCACATGCATGATTCACCATGGGCTTACGGGCTGCTGTAGTGCTCCCCTGTATGTGCGTCCCAATGATCTTTAAACGCTCCAGACAGAAAGCCGTGGCTGAATATGACAAAACGACAACACTTGCCAATACAAAACCTACAAATATACTGAGAGATGTTGCAGCGATATAGAGGCTATTTTCCTGTTGTACAGTCCTAGAGCAAACTGAGCAGTGACGACAAAAAATATCAGGTTTCACACGGGACAACCAAGTTCAGTGACACGTTAAACGTACGTAAGCACCACCGCAGCCAGAGTGCCAACACACGCACAACATGGAGCCATCCTTCCCAGGTAACTGAAAGCTTTTCCCCTTCTGCAAGAAACAGCAGCAGAGAAACAGCAGTGCAAAATGACACCATCGCGTTATTTTGCACGCTAAACTTTATCCCGCTAAGCTTACGAAGTTAAACGCTGAATTTACAAAGGCAATAGACTACAGAGAGAGAAATTAAATGGTATGACACAGAAAACCAGAAAGATATTCAGACAAATTTAGATTAAGATGCACTACAGCTTTCCCAGTCGTCTCCAGTAGAGACAGCATAGATGGCCAATGGATTAGGGGAGCATAAAGCAGCGGTAGGAAGAGGTGGGGAGGCAGGAAACGGGGGGAATCCTAGGTCCACAGAAATCAACAGCAAAACACTCTTGGATTTCTACAGGGCTAAGATTTCACACAACACCGCGTACACCCAGTATCAAACCTGCTTATGCTACGCTCAACTTCAAAAGAGACTGGTAGGACTAACGACAAATCACAAAAAGTCGCTGTACCAAAAAAAAACCACCTTACAGCGTTCAAGGACAAATACAGAGTGTCAGAGGCAGCAAAGACAGACAAAGGCACTCATCCAAAGAGGCTCGCTGGGAAAACCTGTGTTAACCACAGGTGTTTATAGCTAAGTGAAAATTGTTGATAAAAACATAGTCCTTCATTTCTCTCAAACAGGTAAGACATGCTCAGTCTACTCTGTACCTATACCTGTTGAGTCAATAATTGTCTCCTGCCCCACCTCAAATCAAACTTGAAACACTTTGCTAACTGTCCTGTGCCAGGTCAGAGCATTTATCCCACTACCCCATCTCTGACAAGGGTTAGCAGAAAATGCTTGTATTATGAGATGAGCCAAAGCGACTGGGCAGGAACAGACTAACCCTTGCCTCAGCACGCTCTCCCACAGCTTTTGAGTTTCTCTGGTAAACATGTGCTTATCAAACGCAGCCCAGGGCTCTCCCCAGATATTGCCACAGGGAAGGCAATGCTTCCTAAATTTCATAAAGCCCACTTCATCACAGGATGTATTATCTGTTGGTGCCGCCTTAGATAGCTGCACCCTGAGAGGATTCAGGCAGCATTTGTTAAAGTGATCACAAAATTATACTGCAGTTAATGAAAATTATACTCTGGTGAGACACTGCAGAAAACCTCTTATTTCTTTGTGTTGTCCTTAGTGAGAAGACGACAGGAAAGGCTAAGTCCCTTTTGATTTCTACTGCGGATAAGCCTTCCCTTTCAGTTGTGCCCCACAGCAATGGTAACTCTTGGCATCTTCCAGTTCCTGAGCCTCACAAATATCACACAGAGTTGTTGTCAAAAAGGACATCTGAAGTCACACCCAACAGCTAACACCGCCTTCTGAAGTTTCTACTGCCGTAACATTGCTGGAGAGCATAGGGTGAGGTGGCTTAACAAATGTGTTTTGTGCATTGCCGAAAAATAAATAAATAGACAAAAATGTAACCACTGATGTTGACTTAGAACTACTGCTTCTTGCTCAGCAGAATGACTGGATTGTAAACTCTTCAGAAAATGAACCCAGAGGAACAGGGCCAGTGCTTAGCTACGAAACCAAGCTAATGCTGAAATTAGCTACAGGAAGCAGGACAAATGTGCAGAAGGTTTGCCAAAGAGACCAAGGGAAGCATTGCTAAGCATACAGAATAATAAACAGCGTCAGCTACAGCTCTGTTGTATGTCGGGGCAGTCCCAGGCTGCAATGAGACCAGCAGCGTTGAAAACATTTTGGAAAAGCAACACAGGGATTCCACAGCTTCACTATAAAGCATCTACATTACTCTGTTCAGACTCTGTGGTCAAGTATAGCCGTTTGGCTTCTCCCTGAGCAAGCCTCAAGGGCCTTAATCATTTACTGTCTCCTGTCCAAGTTAAGGCAGGCAAGCTTAGGCATTCCCTGCTAATAAGCACTGTAGTTTTGACAGACAAAAGGTACCTAGAGGTTGACGCAGGATCACAGAAAGCAAAGCAAAATGAGCAGTGCTGATGAACATGTTAGAAGCTTGGACAGGTTAGAACCAGGAAAGGGCTGAACTGACTAAACCAGTGTAAGTATGCAGTATGAATCCCAGACACACAGATTAATTCCATCTGTACCATTATCAGGCCAGGAGAATAATACACTTGATGCTACTGCAGTGGTGCCTGCTTGTTTATGCCAGGAGACCTCTCATTTTGTTTACAGTACAAAAATGGATCTTCATCATTTATTGCGGTTAGTAATAAAACACATGAGAAGGCCCCCCAACAGCTGTAGCCCTTCCCAGTAAAGGCTCACTAGTTTTGAATAAAGTAACATTTTGCAGCCCTGTGAACAACAAAAGCCCCTTAAAATCTGTTGCAGAACTGTGGCACAAAATGGGGGAAGCCTTTCAGCTTGGCTTTTATTTTTAAAAAATGGTAGCCCAAGAAAACTCTATAGAGGAGTCCACAGGGAAAACTGTAGCAGGAAAGTGAAACATCTCCAAAACTGTCCCTTGAAAATGTACAAAATTAGACCTGCAAACGCCTTCATTTTACTTCCACCACAGAGAGACGGTCAAATACTGCAGTCCACATATGGATTCAACACCTAGATCAGGTACAGTGGGCAAAATAAACATGGGAAAGTAATAGCTAGGGTATAAGCAAACATAGATCAATTGTAGCAAAGCACATCAGGTATCTGTAAATACACAAAATTCTAGGCACTGGTGAAAAAAACAGTTCAGTTGTTGGGAAGGAATACTACCTCAGCAGAGACTCTTCTATAATAGTGGTTACAGTGTAATGCTTGAAACACCATCCTGGACAGTAGATATGTATTATGTATGTACATTGATGTGTGTACATTCCCCTTTTCTATACAACAGGACTAGAAGCCTGGTATATGAGAACAGCATATGGGGAAAATGTGGTCACTTCACATGAGAATCCAAGAAATCAGTGCAGCAGAGATGGAACTGAAACTGTCAGTTGACTGTGACACCTAGGGGGGGTTGTTTCTCCTCCCTTCTTTCTACATGTATGCAACTAGGAGAGGGTTCATAACAGTATGGTCTGAAGGCCTGTAAATACTACTAGGAAAACGGAGCTTTGACAAAATAGTACAAACGACACAAGAACAAAGAACTGGAGCCTAGGTAACCCAAACGTTCCACTTCTGTATATGCATAGTGGCATACAGTACAGAAAAGACCACAAGTTCAAAGATTTCTAACAGCACCAGATCTTCTTTAGAGAGACCCTAACATGCATTTTATTGGAAAACAGGAGTGCTACTACAGCAGAAAAGCAGCATGAGCTGCTGACTCAAACATGCAGTTCTATTTGAAAGTGCCCCTCATCACTCCCATTGTTTTGCCTATATTCTTAATACAATCATAATTGATCCTGCAGTAGGGTTCAAAGGCAACAGCATAATCACCATAAATCTAAATATTGAGAAAGAACGTGGCACCTGTCCTTCTGAAGAGGTCTTTTTCAGGACAGAAAAGCTGAAAGTATAGTACATCCTCTTGAAATCAGGATCAATTCTGTCACCCAGAAGCAGCAGAAATAACTCTTTTTAAACCCTGCCAAGACCTTGCAAAAGGTCTCAGCTAGGGAAACAGGACCACTTGAGAAGTCTCCAAGGCCACACTAGCAGCTCAAGTGCCAAAGCCTAGAAAGAAAAAAAAAAAAAGATGGAAGTGAGTGCAGGCCATAGAATATGGAATGACTAAAAAGAAGTCTGGACAAGAAAAAAGTGGCTTTCAAAACATCAGGTGGGTAATTTATCAAAAGCGCAAGTGTTATATTAAAAGATGTCACATAACTCATCATCAGAGGCACTCATAATGATTTCTCAGTCTCTTCATCCTAAAGTACTGAAAAATTAGATGCCTCTAACAGAATCCTCAGATTAAAGCAAATCAATAGCTTTGACAGGACAGCATAGATGCAACAAACATGTCCATCCAGGAGGAGAAACTTCAGGCCAGTCATATCCCATCAGGAATTTAACTAGAAGTCGAAAATATTAACTATGCACACAGTGTCTCTAACCGGCTGAATGCAGAGATACAGAACATGCTACAACCCTCTAGGCAGCACAGAATTTGTCAAAGATGGTCACAGTACTACCATCATTCACCTCCCAGGTATGCCCAAGAAGGCTTCTTTACCATACATAAGTTGAAACAGTTCCAAGGGCTGTGTAATTTATATGCTCTTCCACAGAGTCAAGAGCAGAGTTTGGCCTCCATAGTTTGGACACAGGCAGATCAACAGCTTAGGACGCAGTTCAACATGGAGCTCCATGCAACTCAACCGTTCCACATCAGCTCTTCAGCTGCCCCACAACAGGTTCTTCCTGCACAGCAGTAAGAAAGCACTTAACCAAGGAAAGGGTATGACCTTGGGCAACTGGTGCTACTCCATTAGTTTCTTTCTGCTTTCATGCCCTATTGCACCATTTCCCTGAAACTGGAACAAAAGGACATTTATTAAAACTAAATCCCCGTCACGAAATACCACCTTTAGCCTCCTTAAGCTACTATGCACCACCACAGGATCCTGATTTCAGGGTCTTTTCAGTCTGTGGCTTGGACTTACTTAACAACTCTGGACGACAAAGACACTTAGATCCTTATTTACCCCTGGTAGTTCTATATAGCCTGCATTGTACCACTACTGTTTGAGTTAAAGAGGAGCCCTGCACCAACTAGATTTGTTCTTTAAGAGCAGGAAAAACAACCGTGTTAGATATAAACTACTGATTTATCTCCCACAATAATGTGCCCAAAAATCATTATTATCTGTCATTTCCAAGCTTAAACACCTGGTATGAAAAAAAAAAGTACTTGAAGACCTTAAGGTTGGTCCAGTTGTGCAGACTCCATTCGTTCAAAGTGTTTGAATTCAAACATCTTTTCCATTGCAATAGCTTCTGCTAGCTTTTGCCGCTGATTTTCTGAATCTCAACTCTCTTTCCAGGGGGAATATAGCACAGTCTCCAGGGCTACATCTAGCCTGGCTATAGTATAGGGAACTGAAGAGATGAAGCTTCTTCACTTGCCTTAGAGACAGCTCTAAAGTCATTGTTCAAAGGAAGAGGCTATTTTAACAAAGGCTATGCTGCATATAATAGCATTTCTTCTGTGCCGTTGAGTCACCAGCACTCAGGAAGCAGCACTAAAAAGTGCATTTAAGTTTCTTCTCAAATATCTGTTTTGCAGGCTTAAAAAAAGGAAGAAATTTAAACAAGGAACACATATTTGGCCATTGTGTTACACCCTTATCTGCAAGGTACTAAGGCATCCTCCCATTCACACTCCTTCCTGATACTTCTCCTTTCCCATACCCAAGTTACATATGTCCCCAAGAAACTACTGTAGAAAGCTAAGTACTTCATTTATAATCAGTAGCCAACTGTCCCACAGGTCTTTATTTGGTTCAGACCACCCCAAACTACATCTTACTTATAGGACAGATGTGCAGTCACACCCTGAAGTAATTGTCTTTACTTTATCCCCTTCCCCGCGCCCCCCATTTTTGTTCTAAAACTGAGGCTTGAGTTGTGAACCAGACCATGGAATTTTTTTAAACCCCTGTTTAGCTTCGCATGAAATCGTTTTCCAGGTAGCAATTAGTTCTCCTACAACTTTTCTCCCTCACTGGCTATTTTGCTATGTTTGAGAAGCCTACGCTAAACCACAGCTTCCCCGTTATCAGCAAGGTCACAACAGCTGTGTCAAACAAGCCCTTTAGCATCTCCTGTCACAGCATCTCTCACTAGTTCCTGGGTATTGCTTGAGGTGGTAAGTTAGTTTCTCTGAAACAAAATGGACAGACTAACATATAACACGAAGTGCTTGTCAGATCACTGACTATTAGGAAGTAAACCTTTTAGAAAGAAAAGGTTTTGTGGCAAAGGCTTGATTTCATTCTTTATAATTTCATGTTTACTGTAAAATGCTAAATACCTGCTGCTTCTCCCTAGTCTGCATTCTTTCCCTTTTGAGCTGCATTCTCCTTAGAAAAACAAAACAAACACACCTTTTCAGAACCATTCATCTTGCTTACAAAGTGAACTAAATGGTTTTGGGGTTGGGATTTTTTTGTTGTTGTTTTTTTGGGTTAGGTTTTTTTTTTTTTTTTTAAGAGTGGAGAAGCTGTGTTTAGTTTTGTACCTTTCAGTGTTGTGACAGTGTTTAACTCCCAGGTTAGATTAGTTGTCTTATTGTAGTCCAATGCAAATTCTTAAGTTTCCCTCACACTTCAGTTTTCTTCTTTTTGTCTCAACTTGTCACTTATCTTCATTCAGCCCCTTCCTATTACAGCATTGCCATTCCTGTCTTACCCCTTTCCTCATGAGACCATTTTCGCTGTGATCCTTACTCCTTACAGCCACTAGTTTGTTCTCATTTTCCTAAACGGGCACAACTGGAAAAATCCAAGGAGACTGTCCGACTGGGGAGGAGGTTCTCTACCTGAGCATAAACTTCACAAGAATCACACCTCCCTTTAGGGGCTCATGCAGCTGACTTCCAATTTGTTGATCATTACTTCTGCTGAACAAAGGTAGCAATGAAATCCTTTCCTACCCTTCAAGATCACTTTGAACTGTTCTTTAGCCATGGCAATGGACCTGGACATTTTCTTTAACACTTGGACACTCTATTGTGGGCCAGTAATCCACTTCCATTTACTCTTCTAGCCATTCCTCATCATGAGCAAGAACAGCAGAATTTGGGCCCTTATTTATTAAAAAGCCCTCTTCATTCGGATACTTTTAGTCAAAATAACACTAGACATTACAGGTATGACTTCTCCCTCGCCACACGTCCCTTGACCCTAACCTGTTTGGAAGTCTTAGCCCTGAAAGACTTGCAAGTGTTACAGTTCTGCAGACACCACCACAGCAGCCAGTCTCTTGCAGGAAGAGGTGTCGCTCTCTATAGCTGGATTCCCTACAAGTCATCCAGCTTACCTAGAAAGACTATTGGACCGATTTCCAAGAATAATACCAATCACACACTAGATCCTCTCACTGGAAGTTCAACTAAAAAAAAAAGATCACCTAGTGAAATTTTCACTGAGTGAAAAACATTTAGGAGGGAGAAAAAGGACTGAAACCAACATCCTTGTTCTCTCTAGATATTTACTCATTTTGTTTACATTTGAAAAATGAGTGTCAATTCTACTTAAAAAGCAAAGCATTTTGTATTTAGGGTTTTTTTTTGTTCTCAGTTTTCCTTTAAAAAGCCACAAAGTTACTCGCACAACATTTTCTATGAAAAGATGGTTTTCGTTTTCATTGTTTTCCCTTCCCCATCCCCCTTTCAACAGAAAACAAATCATTTCAAAAGCCAAGCTCTAAATAGAGTTTGTATTCAGAACATTTATTGCTTTAATTATTGTTTGCATATGAAATTGCCAAGAGAATCCCTCTTAGGGGACATCTGCCACTTGCCAGCTAAGCAGCTGGCTGAAAGATAAGGTTCATGGTTTCTTTCCTCAGCTTACTCCATAGGAGTTCCCACCCAACACTCAAGCAAGCAAAACCTGAAATCCAAGTCTGGGACCGATCTTGCTGCCACCTAGAACACAGCCAACATGCCTGTCCTGCACAATGGAGAGTTCAGATATTCCCTGCAAACTCAAAGTTAACAGGGAAGCATAACATTGTACACATACGAGCCAAGTCTCAGGAGCAGACCAGTGATGTTCCTGCAGTGTAGCACTGATTTAGCCAGGCTGCATAACATCATCAGACAGAGCTTGCTTAGCAGCAGTTGAAGACCTTTGCAGTACACTGTTCTGCACAGTAGCAGCAAGGCCAGAAAAGATCTGCCACCTCACCTCAGCTTCAGGTTCCCTTGTCATTTAACAGGATAGCAACACACACACTTAAATGAAGCAGATCAGGTGATGCTGATAATTTACAAGGTATGTACCATTCCTATCTTAAAGTCTTTCAATTAACTCCCCACAAATCATTTAGCACAGATTTTGAAAAGCTCTGTGAAACCAGACCACAGCCAAAATCCTCTGCAATACCACCAGCTGCTGTGGCTTTTGTCATGAAAACCAGTTTGGCTTTGAACCTAGTTTCCCCTTTGTGATCCACTTAGATGCACAGCAGACTACAGCTGGCATTTCACAGCACTACCAAAACTCCAGACTGGCACTACCTACCAACATTGTCCAAGGCAGGAAAAGCACAGAATGTCTGCCCCTTTTATTCTCAGGTCTCCACACCTGCACTGTCACACTTGGCCATCTATACCAGTACTGACATTACAGTGACAAGGCAGGAAAAACACGACATGCAAGTGTTCGCATTAGGGGAGGGCTTCACAAGCTCAGGGGAGCAGCACTGAGACATGTTGCCTCCAAGCATATGGTCACTAGTATGACTGTAGCCCACAGCAATATGGACTAAAAGCTTTACCATCTGATAGCTCTTCAGTAGATCAAGTTAGGCATGACTTTTACAGTAAGTCTCCACTGCCTCCCCCGCAATGGGCAGTAATCAGCAGTTTTAATCTGCAAACACAGCAGAGATGTCAAGGACTAAATCAGTGAAATTTAATGCTTATTACAGGTCAAAGTTGAGTACTTGAAACCTACATTGTCCGATATGAACAAAAGACAGCGAAAGGCCAGTAAGTAGATCTGTTATCCCAGCACCTTTCACACAGGGAGAACTTAGTTATGCCCCGATTCAAGTCAAAAGTAAAACTCACTGCCAAGAAGTACACAGCCATTCACAACTTAGCCACACAAACCCTGCAAAGACCAAACACACCACCCACTCCAGTACTGTATCTTTGTTAGCATGCTTAGAAAGCACAAAGCAATGCAGCCTGCTAACTTCTATTAATACTTACCTGTAGAGACAAAAACCCATCTCTGTGGCTGTGGAAGCATGGGGAGAGGGAATAGACTTCCTCCAGCCCCCAACTGATGACCCATAAAGTTGGCAGCATCATTCTAACAAGCAAAATGAATACAAAGAAAACCAAACAGGATGGCACGGATGGAGGAGACTGTATATACTGTTTTATGATGGGAAAAGCAAATACTGAAACTCATTCACCCCTAGAGAAATACACATGAAATATCTTCTGTTCCTCATATCACAACTATAGAAGTCCAGAGGTAAGCTGCCTCTGTGTTCCACACTTTTCCATAGCTGTACGTAAGCAGAGTGTGTAGAGGAACTAACAGCGGGTGGTGACAGCTACTGCTCTATCAAGTCCTAGAAAACTTAAGACCTTAACTGTACTTCCCCATCAGCAACAAACCATGTTACTTTCCCATAAAATTCAAATAAGCTTTTGAAAACAATAATCATACATACAAAAATGCTCCCTGTCAGGACACATTTCGTTTGCCAAGCTGCATTCTTCTCATGTTCTTCTTTGAAGCACCCATTACAATACACCGTGCCTTAAATGAAGTGCCACCCCTTGTCACGAACTGGAAGTAGTGCAGAGTACAGCCTGTCTTCAGTGAAAAACCATGCTTACTCAAACATTACAGACTGAGAGTCCAAAGACCTTCAAGCACCATCTGTTTAAAGATAATACAATGGAGCTCCTCAGAGAAGGATGCCCTGTGGTATTTCTAAGACTGTCAAACAGCTTGCAGCATTACTGTAGTGCCTTATAGAACTTAACGGAAAATGCCAGTCTTTCCATGAGAATACAACCTTGCAGAAATTTCAAGAGCATATCAACAGAGCCTATAGAGAACTACCTTTTCCATTAAACTCAACAAGGCTTTATTTAAATGAATACTTTTTAAAGAACTCGATTACATCCAAGAGTGCATCAGTCCCCATTTCTTTGAAACTCCAGTCCTTTTTCCTTTTGGGTTCAGCACCGCTTAAGTCTTAAGTCACATCCACAGAGCACCCAGTCATTTGTCTCCCACCCCACCCCAGTATTATGTTAACCTTTCAGATACTAAATATCCCTGAAGTGTTTTCAGCTTTCTATCAGTTTGCTTTAAAGATCACATAGTATCAATAGCCGTGAACTAGCCAGACCTCTGCTTACAAAGGATGTGCAACAAATAAGCTACAGTGCAAAGTTTGGCTAATTGCTAGGAACCACCACTAGAAAACACTATTCAATTCTCCTTGCAGAAACTGTTCAGGAATTATGGCAATCATATCTGAACATGCGTTCAGATAGGAAATCTATTCAGCTAAACCTCCTCTCAATATAACCTTGCTTATGTTCTACTATGTTCTTACATCCTCCATGCATAAAGAGCTATCGCTTGGAAACAGCGTACCCTTAACTACTGGTTTAAAATTCCTGCCTCAGCATCATGTGCTGGCAGTTAAAGGTCACCACTATGAAAATCCACAGCCTCTCCCTTCATCTGATCTAACATTTCCCAGGAAGAAACTTAACTTTCCCCAAATTTCCCATTCCTTCTTTCTTTACCACAAGGTACAATTCTTCACCTGACACATGTGACAGCGAAAGGCTGTCTTAAAACACAGTTCCAGGTTTTCCATCGCCTTTTACTTGAGGCTATCTATTTTGGTGTAACAGAACATCACAAGCACACGCAGTCAGTGACCCATGCTCACTTTCCAAGCATGTTAATGGCCGCACAAGGTATAGGATCCCATTCATGTCATCTTTGCTCTTTAAGCTGCCCTTTTCAAGCATTCCTTTTTACTTGTCCAGCAGTCTTCAGTGTTCTATTTCGTTGGCTTCAAAAAGGCTGGCAATATCAGAGTAATTCATTAGTTTGATCTTCAACATTACTGAAGGGTATTCACCTGAATGTAAATCAGGATTTTATGATGTAGCAACTTATTGCTTTAACCTCTTCATTTTAAGCCAAGTCAAGGCAAAGTAGATCCAAATGCAGAAAACTAGTGGAAGGTGATGAAGGATTACACATCAGTAGGGAACTATCTGAACTCCATATAGCTGCTCATTTCCAGAAATTTCTCATCCTCACCAGTTTTGACTTTACACATTTATTACAGAAGACTTTTGTTCTGAGGTATGAAATCGAGATAAGATACTCGCCACACTGTGGAATAATTGCTGGGGGTGACTTATTGATATGTCCCCCTCTTAAAGGAAGGTAAACCTCCAGGGTGGAATGTGGTGCATATACAAGAAATCTGTTCCATAATAATTCCCTAAGCAACATAACCTGCAACCTTAGAGGTCAGCAACACCAGGGAAGCTCAGTACGCTGACTCCAAGAGAAATGACACAGAGGGTGGAGGAGCATGGAAGCACCACAGCCAGGCTCGTGATGTCATCGCAGGGATAGGGAGCTGGAACTGTGGGAACAAGAGCAGAAGGTCCCTGCACTGAATCCACTGGAGCAAGGAGGCGAAAAAACAGCGTTCTGTCAACTCTATTGTCTTACCTCTGATTTATATTGTAAGTGCCCAGTTTTGGAATAGTGACACGCAAAATAATTTTCTCTAGGTGAATGCTGCTTGTTATAATCTCATTATAATACCAAAACACACCTCCATCCCAAAGGCTACCTGCCTTCAAGGCGCAACCACCCTCACTGAGCATGCGCTCTGAATTTTCTCTAGCATATACCTTTAAAAGTAAAGCAAGATTTTGCACCAATCCTAAGAGGTATGTATGACTAGAGTCACTCAAGCTCCACCTAAATTAGAAAATAATATAAAAAGGCTTGAGAGGAAGAATGCTAGGGAAGATACCACCGTAGACAAGTCAGGAGGACATCACTAAGTTCTGGGATCAGTCGACAGGCTGAACCTCTCTTCCACCCCATAGGGATGCTCACTGGGTAAGATTCGAACACTCGGTTAGAATGAGCGCTTCCCTGGAAAACTTAGAAATCTCTGTGGATTTTTTCCATAATTTAAAGCTTTGTAGTCAACTATTCTTCATAGTCTTGGTACCTGCACATGCTTTGCAGACAGGGTATTTATCACCGGCAAGCTAAAGAACCTGTGCTTCTGTTGCTTTAATAAATTGTACTGCTAGCCACGATAGTTCATTGAACATAACCAGACTCCTTTAGTCTGGCCACACTAGCTGGTTGAACACAACTAGATCAAAGGTACAGTGCACTATTAGTGCACCTGTAATCACAATAGTTCAATATATTGAATGTGACCACACTTAGAGCATCGAATTGGGCATTACTCAGGTGCTAAGCCTAGCCACCGCCAGCCCCTCTAATATCTGAGGACAAGCTGGAACACAAGGGGGTTTAGTTTCTGCCAAACTTCTTGACCCTTTAACGCAACACCACACTTCCAAGTTTCTGGTTTGGGGTGTTGTAAGCCCAAAGCAGCCCTAAAGTCCCATACTGAGCCATCAAACACTGAGTCTGGCCTCATTTCAAGTAATTATTATGTAGTTGGATCCAATTCAAAGTCTGCTGTGTTTCAAGGAACTTTCATAGACCTAGGATTAGGAGGTTTTTTCGTAAAACCTGGCATACAGGTTTTGGCTTTTCTGAAGTTAAGAGTTGATTTATAGCATGATATGAAAGCCAGTGAAGACTCAGTGGTTTGGAATGCTATCATTGCAGAATCACAAAAAAATAAATCACGTATTTCGTTTACTAGTCACGTTTTGAAATAGTCTTCGATCAATGGGCTTTTGCAAACATGTTGAAGTGTCAAAATACTAAAACCTACCCAGGCTTCCCTTTAAAATAATAATTCTTCCAATCTGAAGATATGAAGAGTTATTTGCTAATTTTATTCCAGCTGAGGGAACTGCCCAGAAAAAAGCAAAATCAAAAGACCAATGTATAATAAATCAGTTACCTACATGGCTCAGAACTTGCTATGCCACATCTTCCACAACAGCATAGTTAAATCAGGATGACAATCAGTAAAATAACATGCATCAAGTCCTCAACTTCTACAGAGCCACATTTCATGCTGTTAACGTGGCACGTCTGACAAGACATGAAACTCTTCCCTTAGTACCTTAGAAACAATGTGCAACCTCAGTGTTTTCTCTGATGCGATCATCACTCATACAAACTTAAAGTCAGCTTTGACTGTCTAAAAAGATCCAAACCATAATTTCTAATATAAAGCCAAGTTGTTGACTCCGGGCTTCTTCCCAGTTTATGCTAGCAGCTGGGGCCAGCTAATTATTATTCCATAGGCTTAGAGCTTGACTGAACTGTTCACCAACTAAACTACCTTAAAGGACTTGTCAGAGACTGAGCTGGAGTTGAAACAGCAGGAAAGCTGGACAGCTTTGTATCACATGAAAGCGACAGCATGCCAAGCTACAAAAACATCTTCAATAGAAGAAAACAAAGGCTCCCACCTCACCCTCCTCAGCATTCATCACTTCTCTAGTGAAACAAGTCTGGCTTCTCAGAAACATTTTAATTCCAGTACAACAGATCCAAAAGGGACTTGTTAGACTAAAAAGACAGCTCTGAACTGGAATTAGCAATTTGAACAGCCCCTAACCCTGGATAAATCAAGGAAGACAACTAGTACCATTTCCCTGCAAGCTGTACTAGATTTGGAGTTCTGATATGCTCAGTGCCCCCAGAGGGGTACACGTCCCATTCCCAGAGGGCTGACACGCTCTACTTTACAAATGCAAACAACTTTATGCGCACATAGCTTTGACTGCAGTGGGACAAACTCTTTTGAGAAGAGTTCTATATGCTTAACTGTTTCATTAAGATCATTGCTTAATTGAGACAACACAAATGCATCAAGCTACTGCGGAGGTAGGGAGATTTAGAAGAGAAAAGCTCAAGATTCTTTCAGAGAACAGCTCTGCATATTTCTACTGTCACTGGAATTCTGCCAGCTTCTACTTCAGAAAAGGTTATAAAATGTAATTAAGAAAAAACTCCATGAAATTTGCCAGGGGTTTTACTGGATTTCCTGAAATAGTCCTCACTGAAGAATTATACTGGCCTCTACTCTGAAATCAAGAGTGTTCAACAGAAGTATTCAAGTTCAAATCAAAAGTTGATTTCCCAATAGCTGATACAAGGCATCCTGTAAGTACACCTAACTCTGCCAATCAAGGGTGACTCATGTAGCCCTTAACTGCTTTCCCCAGCTCCCAGAGATATACTACCATTCAGCATATGCTGTTCAGCTCCATACACCCCAGCTTCCAATTTCATAGTAATTAAAGAGGACACTAAAGCTTTGCCCATATCCATACCATTCTCTACTCCTCTAACCTTCACCAGGCTAAGGCACTTCATTTGTAGATACACAGGTTTATGGAGAAGGGAGGATGCCATCTGCAAACAGTAGCCACATTTCCACTACTTTAACTCAACAGGTTCCACCAGCCAGAAGTGTCACTTCCCACAAGAAAGACCAAACAACATGCAGCAGGTATCTTGTTCCACCAGAGTTTCTTTAAACAGCAGAAGATTGAGACTGAGGTGACAGCTTTTATCAAATCACCAAGTTCTTTTTATCTACTAAGTGTGATATTACATCTCAAAGAATCAAAGCTATCTTATCTCTGACAAGACAATTTCACACACGTCGACACACTAAAACATCAACGCAGCAAGTGAGGAATGCCCGTTATTCTTTCATTTAAAAAAAATCCATTGGGCATTACAACCTTGCAGCTCATCTCCTGTATCAAGGGACAAAGCCACTTAGATTCCTTATCTTCATTCTTGGATATCTATTTTTCAGGCCACCAAAGATAAAGCAGTGGCCAAAGCTGAGGAAGAGCACAGCTGAGACCAAGAACTGCGTCAAACAGTCCAAAGGACAGAGAACTACACTGAAGTCAAGACAACCTGGACTTCCCCCCCCCAAAAGTCAGAATCCCAGAGATTGGAAGGGACCTCTAAAGATAACATACACTTTTAAACGGACACTATCAGTACCTGCAGGTTGCATTATTCTTGCCCACCAACCCTCCCAAATATCTGTTTCTTTCATTCCTTGCTAGCAATATTCCTTATTAATATGAGCTAGTTTAGGACAGGAAAAGTACAATAGCAAGAAGCTCGTTTCTGTGGGATGATACTTCAGCAACAGTTAATCTTCCCAGTTAATCAAGTAAGCATAACAAAGATAAGCTTTATGCCTTCAGTCTGAGGGCTTGCAAACAAACTGAATTGTAACTACACATTTCACAGCTGATACCTTTATCAAGTGCTCAGAAAGCCTTAAGAAACTAAGCCTTGTTAGAGCAACTCATTCTGAATTGGTCAGGGCACTCATCTGGAAAGAAGGAGTTGTCAGTGAACAGAAGCGCCACATATGTATGGCTGGAGACTCCCATCATCAGGTACCACTAAGAACTGACAAAAGACGAGAAGGCCGTCCCATGGACTGCATTTAGACCGGGCTCCCCTCAACATGTGTCCAAGGACATCACTCACTACTATGACATATGGTATAACAGAACCAATTCTTTGCTTGCTCATAAATCAACTAAGCTGATATGCTGTTTTCAATAAACCAAAGCTCGAAATAGTAAGTGCTTGAGTGACTAGAAACCTTTCGTCATTAAGACTGAAAAAATCTCATGCCACATAGCATGTAACATCCCTATAGACTGACAAGTTAAACACATACAGGCTATACAGAAGTCTCCTGCCAAAAGCACTGGGTCACTGGATCAGACTTGTCCCAACACAAGTAACTTGAATTCCATCTTCCTCCCTAGGGCTTGCAGGTTATAGGAAGAGGCAGCCATGATTCACTGACCTTTTATTTGTGAATCTACAGGTCACTACACCAAGACTGCAAGGAAAGCATTACTCCGATGGCTCCAACTAAGCCAACCGCCATCTTGAGAGTTTGTGCTCCTAAAGGAATGCCTCCTAACAGAGGAAAACCGAACTTGCTAAAGCCTCCATTCTTGCGTGTCATTTGAAAGAAAACAGAACAAGGTCTCAATTTCCAAGTGGCTGCTGACAATCTAGGAAGAGGCAGACTTCTTACACTTTGGGAGCAGTAAATTACTGCTTATTTTAAGAAAATCAAAGAATGCATACATTAAATAATCTCTTCAGAGATAGGATTTCACAAGAACTGAAAACATTAAGAAAGCAATTTTATAGCTAGCATGATACAAAGGTTTTACATGCCTCATACTTATGTCACACAGCATCAGAATATCTCCAATATTAACTTCTATCCCAGGTTAGGAAGCCATTATCATCCTTTTCTCTGCTGGGGACTGACAAAAGGAATTAAATGGCTTGTCTGAAATACAGAGCTTCCACAATACACCAAGGGAATTTATTTTTGGACTTCCAGGCTACAATCACACAAAATCACCCCCTTCCTTCAAAGGCAGTAACTTGGAATAGTTGTCAGGCAGTTGATATTTGAGGAAGATGCCAAAAAGTCAAGGCAGCATAAGATACTAAACAGAAAATTAAGCTGATTTTTTCAGGTACTTGACAAGTACTTGTTACTTTCTCAAAAGCTGTATTAGCTATGCCATAGATTCCTGTAAAATCTTAAGCAGATGATATAAGACTGATGCTTAAATAAGTGGGAAGTGTTTCTTTTTCTCCTAGAGCCAGTTTGCACCAAAGTCTTAATGCTGGATGGCTAGGCTGCCACAGAGATTCACATTTTCAATCACTTGTTTTCATATTCTGACTTCCTTTTGACATTGCAATCACTGGAAGGTCAAGAATTGAGACCCTTCATGAAATTGAACTGCAGCAAGTTCCACTTTGAGACAAAAGCAGAAAAACATAGGTTTGAGAGCTGGGTCCATGAGATCTTAGCAAGGAAAAAACCCTGAGAAAATGAATTGCATTCAGTGAGAAGTATGAGAGAATCATTTTCAGAGCAGGGGGGTTTATTTTCTTCTTCAATCTCTACTTTTGAACATCAAGATGTATGCTACCAGCCCAAAAGCCATTTCAGTATCAACACATTAGAACAGGAAAATTACAGTTTAAACTCCCACCAAAACAGGAGCAATACAAGTTCAGAAATAAGATGCTATATTTTCTGAATGTCACAGCAGGTACAGAAGCCCATCTTTTTAAGTCAACAATTATTAATCATCAAAAGAACACAGTGGTTGGGAAAAAAGAACAGCAGCAAGGAGCCCAAAGAGACTTAAAAGAGTGTGTCTCCCACTTTTGGAGAGTGTTCTGCATTCTAGCTAATACGAAACAAGCTACCCTTAGTAGCATAAAATACACGAGATCATCACATAGCAGTGGAAACCTAGGGAAAACTAACCTTTGCATTTCTCCTTTAGGGGAAGAATAAGGCTATTGCTGTATTCTTGCACTCCCTGTGTATGAAAGGTGCAGTGCAGGAAAGAGCCCAGATCAGCTTTGCAAAGTGGTACACTGCTAACCGCTTGAACACCTGCACAGTTCACTTAACTACTGCACTCACACCAAGGACAGTCCGGGAGGCTGGGGGAGAGTGAGAACATCCTTAAAACTACATTCCCTCATACGGGCAAGAGAGCAGAAAAGCTTGTTCACAAGCTCAAACTGTGATTCGCAGAATAGGAAGCAGGTATAACATCGAGCTAATCCAGCCAAGAAGGTGGCAGCTTTCTTCTTGCCCAACAGTAACAGCAAGAATACAAACAATTTCACTCCCAGTCCTTAAGCTTCTCCATGTTACCATCAGGTAGCCCAAACCCTCCTAATGGGCTTCAGCATGTCTTATACTTCCCGAGTCACACTTAAAACATGGAATAAATCCTTGCTCAGAATGGGTAGTTTAAGCAAGTCTAGATGACTCTAGGAAAGGCTCCCGACATGAACTTCCAGAGAGCTCTCAGGTCAAGGGAAACAGCAGTAAAGTACCTGTCCTGAAAGAGGCTCTTGCTTCTCACCACTGCTAGGAAAGAACAAAATCATTTGCTGATGAACATATGGTTTTGTGTAACAAATACAGCAACTGATAAATGATAAAATACAAGCACCCAGAGTAAAATTTTAATTAAAAGAACTGCCAAAATCAACTGCAAATTAACTGGTAACCAGTGAA
The DNA here is from genome assembly GCA_034782735.1 of Sagittarius serpentarius. Lineage (NCBI taxonomy): Eukaryota > Metazoa > Chordata > Aves > Accipitriformes > Sagittariidae > Sagittarius > Sagittarius serpentarius. The sequence goes on from JAVKLA010000081.1 coordinate 962,450, forward strand.
GAGAGACTAAAGTAGGTAGAATGTGATCATATTCCCTCGCTGCAGTCAGATACATTGCTGTGTTTGGAGCAGCGTTAGCAAATTATTGAGCAATCCTGAGAACAAAACATTACTATAATCAATTCCTTTAGTACCAGAGGCCTGAGCTAAGCATTCTGCTTAGGTAGTGTTCAGTCCATTATTTCAGAGACATCATGTCAGCGAAGGAAACCGCAGTTCTCAGTTACCTCAAGTTACTTCCTCTGTGCAGATGCACACGTAAGTTGTGAGGTTTTTCCCCAGACACTGAGGTAAAGGGATATACAGAAAGAAGTAATAAAAAAAAATCTCACACAAGCAACGCATTCCCAAATGATCAAGTCGAAAGGGAAGCAAACCAGCCTGTTTACACCTGTATTAAAACAACTTCTGCCCCTGCCAAGCCTTCCCAAGAGCATTCAAATGAAGAGTTTCTTTGCCATTAGGAATTCCTGCTCAATTACCACACATTAGAATAGCTTCACACTCACACTGCTGAAGTTGGTTTCACTACAAGAGTATTTTCTATAGCATTTTGTGATAAGTGTATATTATTCTCAATTGCCTCATTTTCCAAGGTAGTGCAAGGCACTCTAGAAAATTTTGCATTCTTTGTACCGTTTCAGACACAGGAACATTGTCGTTTTTAGGGTAGTCATGTATTCATCTAACACCCATATAGAGGTATAGTAAGAAGCCACATGTACCATGCACCAGGATTTAGGCACAGTGCCTGGAAAAGCTAGGAGTAAGTGTATTACTTACATGAGCTTTTCATTTTATTTTACATAGCACAAAAATTCTGAGTCCTACCAAACTGAAAACACACCAAGCAGCTTCTCTTCCCTTCCTTGCCGCTGAACACTCCCTCTGAAGTACTAATCCAACTGAAAACAAAGAACTAAAGTAGCCCAGTATCTAAACCAAGGGGCAGAGAAACATCTGTGGTTTATTAGTACAGACCACTGCATTTGTTAACATCTTGCTGCAAGGGTAACAACAACTGATACAACTTTGCCAGAAAACCAGCTCCTATGAAAAGGTTACACTACCTGAGGATGAAGGGCAAGTAGCTGTTTGTCTTGCTTCTGTGGCTATTTGCTACAGACAAACACAACACAGCTACCTCCAAGATCAATACAACAGCAGAAAGACTCAACCAGGGAACTTTCATCACTGGAGATTACTGAGCTGATCCTTGCCTGCTGAGTTGATTTCAACATCAATGGACAGCATTTTTATCATCATTCTAGCTAAGTTTGGCTCACAAGCTAAGCGCCCTCTTCAAGAATTCAGAGTTTTCATGAGGCATTCAAACACTGCCACATACTGAACTTTTAAGTGTATTTTTGACACCCAACTCAAATCAAGCAAAACCTACCTGTGACTGAGCTTTCCTTAAGATATTATAGACTCAAGCCCAGTTAGCATTAAGCCCTAAAATGAAATATGAAATCACACCATTTCTACACGGTTCCACAAGCCATTATTTCCCCTCTCATCCTTTTCAGCTAATGCAAGCCAAGAGCAACACCACTGTGCTACAGATGATCCCTGCTGATGGCTCTTCTTTTGTTGCAATCTGTAATTTAATAACCAACAAAAAGTGCCTAGCTGTTTCAGGAGCAGAGCTTGTTTAATGCTTTAATTGGTACTCATTTAAAACAGTTCATTAGAAAGGCAGCACTTTCTGCCTGATTTTACAGCCTAACCGACCTGACAAGCAGAAGGCCAGCCACTCAGATCAAGCAGGGACACTAATTAACAAGCCCCAGGTCAGCACTCTCTTTACAAACACATTAGGTGCTACAGTAGGGTCACAGGGGAACAGAGGCAGCACGCTGAGTAGTTAAAAAGCTTTTTGTTTCCTTGTTCCACCTCTAGCAAGACAGTCCACAGATGGATTACACAGGCCAACACCTCTAGCATTTCAGCAAAGGGATTTGGAGAACAACATTGGCCAAGAGGCTCTGAAACAATCTTGCAGGACCATTACTGCTAGGTCACCTGCTTTCCATAGGGACAATCCAATGCCACAGAGAGTGCACTGCATCAGGAAGGAAGGACCCAAGTATGATCTCCTTTATGTTGTACATCTCCACTGCAGAGCAAACAGCCCTCTGGCATAGTCAAGCTAGGAGCAGTTTTACACAAATCAGTGAAGTCTACAGCATTCTGCTAGGAAAAAACTGGGATGAAGTTGAGTCTGGAATCAAGCATATGAGCACCCTCAACACAGTGAATTAGCATCCACATTTTGGGGGATCCGAGTCTTATTCCCAGGTACAACAGTCACTCATTGCAAGGACTCAAGATCAAGTCAGATTGACTTTTCTAAATGCAGCTGCTTCAGCCTTACATCAGTGGATTTCAGTCACTTCTGAAAACAATGCTTAGGTATACTATCCTTACCTTTGTCTCAGCCTACATATCCATCTGAAGCTGTAATCACTAGCCTGTAAAGATGCAACTTTTCAGGGCAGCTTCTCTTCAGCAGGCTTATCTAGAATGTGAAGCCCTTGATAACAAAGCCCACATCAAGCTACAGTAAATACCTGCTCAGGAGCTTTGTAAAAGCACTGGTTTTCTTTAAAATCGGGAAGGACTAGGGTTCCTTAATAGAAAACAGACTTCTAAAAAATATAAAGGCTAAAGGAAATGCAACTATTTCAAAGTCTTACTTCTTTCAGAAAGCTGTATTTCCAAGGTATTTTTGTGCTTCCTGGTATGATTTTTTAAGAAAAAAAAAAAAAATTTAAGTTGTCAGTGGAAAAAACCAAACCCATTCGGCTCTAACACTACACCAGAGGCCAGATTTCAAGCAAACTGGAGTTTGAAGGGATCAACTGATATCGAACATCTCTACTAGTTCAAGAATAAGAGGCATATTAGCCAGTTCAACCATGTGAGAAACAGCTACTAAAAAGCAACGTGCATTAAACACTATGCAAAGTCTTTATTCCATTTCTAAGTGCGAGTTTCCACAAAGTCAATACCAAAGTAAACAAGAGACACTTTTGGAGCTGAGACAGAAAGGTTAAGCCTTGCCATAACCACCCAGTGTCAAAGTAGAGCCACAAGAAAAGCCAATTCTCAAATGGGTAGCATGGGATCTCATTTTTTGAATAGACGTAGGGAAATACATTTCCCCACAAGTCACATTCCTTGGGAAAACCAAGGCTTGTAGCTGTACAGTTCTGACTGTGCAGCAGAAGTATCACATGTTCACATACAATCTTGAAATTCTTTACTACCCAATTGTTAGAACTGTAGAAAAGCATTATACTCTTGAAAAAACCCACTGAACTACTCTTCCTGCCACCGGTGAAAAATTAGGGCACAGGAGGAACACCTATCTTCCAACATTCAATTCACAAATCCGTAATGCAGGTTGTTAAATAACATGTTTTGCATGTTACATTTCAACCCTTCCAGAAGTTTTTGTGCTGCAGCAGTATTCCTTCTTTCAGTCAGGAGACTGTACAGGCAGGTTCCAGGTCCATGGCCTTTAAAGGGAGGTAAGAGGTGTCTTCTCAAAGCTGTGTTGCCAGCACAACAATAGCTCAACTTCTGCTGCAACACCTTTGCATTATTTTTAATGCCTGGAATTCAGAAAACAAAATGAAACACTGAAGGTAACAGGCAGTCGTCTTTGCAGTTGGATTTTATAGATCATTCTGAACTTATGGGGTAAAGTTTTTCATTATTTCTGTCTCCATCATACAATACTAACTGCTAGGTGTCACTTGTGATGCACGGTCCCTTGAAGACAGACATTTACCCAGACTGTCCCAAACAACCAGCAACTAGATATCCTGATACGCAGACAACTTGACAGCACCATCAGCTGGTTACCAGGTCCTGTCTTTGTTCCAGTACTCCTTTTGCACAGTTACCATTGTCTTCTCTTTACACATGGATACACCTGTGCTCATTTCTGCATGCTTTTTACACTTTACAAAGTGACACCGAAGCACTCACAAACCTCAGTAGACAAAAGGTATTAAACACACCCCCTAACATTTGGTGCTACACGAAGAAAAAAATAGGGCTGGGTCTAAAAAGGTTGGTGAAAGCTTGACTCAAAGATGTCAGGTAGCTCTCAAGCCTGCAGAAACATGACTTACCTCAGCTGGTGCTGCCATTCCTATTGGATGTACATAAAGCTCTTCCAAGAACTCTATTCCTACCAGAGACACTCTGTTTCAAGAGAGATTTTTTTGAAAGGTATTCCAGCTTCTTTCCATCAGTAGTCCCCAGTAGTTTAAGAGGAGTCATTACCCAACAAGGTGTTCAATTAGCAAGAAACTTCTCCCTGCAGAAACAGTCATCCCTTTTTAACTTGATCTTTAAGTGTCACTGTTTTTAATTTGCCACCCCAAACCCATTTGACTTCCACAAGTAGATGGAGCAATAGGCAGGATATCCATTCCGAACTATTAATATCAAGGCAGTAATAAATCTGACAATGTTTTAACACACTTAATTTGCAAATGCAAAACAAGTGTTGAAATGTAGCCAATAAATGATTATTTGCCTTTTTGCTCATTGCAATTGGAGAAAATGAGCATCTGTGTCAAAGGAAAGCAGTGTTAAGTTTCGCATCACCACATATGGATACAAACAGTCAGACAGTGCTAGAAGAGAAAAGGGCAGAGAAAGTACACAACTGAATGATGCTAACAAGAAGGGTCCCTTTTGGATTCTTCCCCATCTATTCCCCACCCTCCCTGAAGCCTGTTCATGAATCCTGACATCACTTGCCTTAATATCTTAACACTGTCATGTTGCAAGCTTCTAACAAAATGTGAGGCAGCAGAAATTTCATCTTTTCACACTTACTATAACATATCCACACATTCGCTTCCTGTTTAATCAATTTAATACTTCCCACAAAAGCAATTTTTCCAGAGAAATGCATAAAGCTAGAAAGACTTCCCTAAACAGTTCGGCCAAGCCATGTATTTGGCAAGTTTAGTTTTCAGATACATGCTTAAGAATGAAAGTGATAGTTCAAGCTTAATTGGGGAAAAAAACTCCACATACTATGTGGAGATTTAATACCAGTTATGAAAGACCACAGAAGTCAGGCACTTGCCATGTACTTTGCTGCACTGTAGTTCCTTAATTAGATTTTTACTTGCACGGCATCCATTGTGACAATTACAGTCTGAGCATTGAGACAGGCGAGCCGTGCAACAGAATATTACATTAACAGGAAGGAAAGGAGATTATGCCATTAAGAGCAGCATAATAGCTATCTGGTCAGCAGCACCTCTAGGGTATTCCTATGTTACTTTGCTACAGAGAGAGAATGCTCAAAATCACAGAACCTAAAATATAACATTATTTCAAAGTTATCACAGTGTAGTTAAACCTTACATTCTTCTTTTCATCACAGCTTTTGCCAAACTTGGACAATGAGAATTGTTTTTACAAACAGGAAAACCAGACAACATAAAGGCAATCAACACAGTCAAGGTCACAAAAAGAAACAGAAGCAGGCACAGGATCAGAACCTCTGACTTAGTCCTGCATCCTTACTGCCTGATCCAACAGTTTTCTGCCGTAAAAAGGAACACTACAACAACTAGGGGCCATTTTTATACTTCTGGATGCTAGAAATTTATCTGAAAGCATGACACTCAGCACCTTCACCCCTCAGCTGACAATACAGACGCTAAGATGGTTCAGATGCTTGCAGGATGTGTTTTTCTACAAGCCAGGCAGAGCCAACAGGGCTTCGCATCACAACACTAAGAGCACCTGTGGGACACCACTCTCCAGACTCTCCTGGCACTCTGGAGGCACTTTTGGCCTCAGACACATGGAAGACCTTGGTACAAAATGTTATTTTAGATGGCCATCTCCCAGCCTTCCCAGCATCTCAGAGAAGGACAGACTCCTGGTCACAACAGCTACTATCTTTCTATGCAACCGGAAGAGCAATTTCTGTAATTGGCTATCTCCTCAGTATAAAACAAAGTCTTTTATCCCCACAGTCAAAGATCCTGCCTCGTGGTCAAGACACGGGGCAAGGCTATGCTGCAGGCTTCCATGAGTGTTTAAGAACACATTATTTCCTATCCTGTGCATGTAAATTCCCTGTTTGCTGTCCATGAGCCTAACACTACTACATGACAGTCCCCCTTTTACAGGAGTCCAGATCCTGCGTTCATATGCACAGCACACAATGAGATTCAAGCTGAAAACAACTGCTTGTTGCAGTGCAAATATAGGGAACTGTTGAGCCCAGTCACACTAATCCTGAACCTCGCTACTCATCTCCTCAGTCACTCTGATTTTAACAGTAACACAGAACCCTTCTATTGAATTTCCAGAGGGCAAGGCTAAGGCCTCACCTAACTTCATCACGCAATAATTAAGGTAGGACCAATTTCACAGACTTAAAAATAGCAAGCCAGAAGTAATTCTAAACTTGATAGTTTCATTATTTGATACCTCACAACACGCATCTGAAGATCACTAATTGCAAGTGATAAATTGGAAGATGCTACCTGATGAATAATGCAAGTTTACCACAAAATCATGGGCTGGAAATAAATCCAAGTCCTTGAGCATTTCAGTAAACACCTTTGTGCCTCAAGGAAGAAGAAAGGAAAGATGTATGGAGAGAAGATGCAGGAACAACTCCTAAGCTACCACTGGTGCTTTAGGTAACTCCTCAGCTGGGATGACAATCAGATCTCAAACAAGTTTACTCTTCTGCAGTAACAACTGACAGCAATTTTACAACACACTTAGCCATTATTTAAGATTCAGCCAGACTCTGAATCTTAGAATTTACCAACTATCAAATAATTTTCTCAAGCATTTCCGGAACACCTAACGACATCATGTAAGCTAACAGTTGCTTATATGAAGGCTATAGAACGTAGCCTGTACTTAAGGTATCCTACTTCTGACAATTCTACCAAAGCCCCAAGATAAAGCTGTGAATGCTATACATCCAGGCCAAATAACCGGTTTATCAAAATTACTTAAAAAGATTCTCTAGACTTGTTATGAACTAAGGACTAAGAGGAGATCCTCTAAAATGTCCTATCCACATAGTCTCAAATAGGTGGATTTTCTGGTAATTTTTTTCTCATTCAGAAAGTTTAGTAAGGCCCTTCACCGAATGCTTAGGAGTGCTTTAAGCACCTGAAAAAACACTTCCAGAATTTCAACAGGAATAACATTTAGAGCGTGTCCCAAAGAAGCTCTTTTCAGCATGCATAGAAGCAAGCCAGAAGGTAAATTGCTTACTTGCAAGCTGAAATTCCTCAAGACAAACCCTGGGTTGTAGGAGGTAAAATACAATAGCTAGACATTTACAGAGGCTTCTAGTAAAGAGTTACTTGGTTATTCCAAGCCTTTGAACACTTCTTGCATATACAGGAAACAGTATGCATTTAAAATATTACACACATCATATATTATCAACCACCAAAAAAGCTGCAATCATTTTAAGGGTGCCTGCAGTAGTTCCCCCCATACACTGTACCGTTTTCCCCACCACATAGCACCTCTTCATTTCATTTTTGTGTTTGTTATACTTAATATTCAGCCCATATGATAATTTCAGGAACTCTCCCCCAACTAATAACATGCAGATTTATGCAGTTCTCTAGTTTGCATGCCTAATTTTCCCCACACAGTTTGTCTGCTTTACTGTAATTCCTCTGATGTTTACTTTGTCTTAATATTCTTGCAAAGTTAAAAAGGAACTATCACTTGAACATTCATTATTAATTTCTCCTAAGTATCTCCAATTAATTCTCTGAATAGATTGGTACTTTATGACATTTGTTATTGATTGTTTGGAAGCAAACTTCCAATTACTAGAGGAGCACAGTTTCCTAGCTCAGAACTGGAGTTTGAATATTTTTCTGCTAGGCAAAGCAGTCTTAAAGAGGTAGCACTCCTTTCAATAGAAAGGGTCACATTTATAGCCCAAATGGATATAATAGCCTATAAATCCCCTATCTTTACAGCTCTGTCAATCAACAGATACAAATACGAATCCAGACAGACTGCTTTTGGCAAAGACAACCAACACCTACAGTTTTAGCTTCATTAACACAGCAAGAGGATCCCAAATACACACATCTTCATTGCTTTCTGTGGCAGAAACAAGCTCACCACAAAAATCTTGTAACCCTTTAGGGGAGGTACAAAAACTAGAGGTGAAGTGATTTCCTGTCCAACAGCCACTGAAACCAAGTGATCGAGAGGCCTAGAAATACTGCCCGAGAACTGAAGAGTTAATTTGAGCAATAGTATTTTTCTTCACTCCATCCCATAAGACAAGAGCAGCATCTGAGTGCTAGCAGACAAAAGGAAAGCCACTGTGGATTATCTGTAATTTTTTAAATCTCTCTCCCCTCTTATATGAATGCTTTGTAAGAGGGCATTTAGCTCAGAATCCCAGAACAGCAGAAAATCTAAAGCAAGTATGAACATGCCCAACTCCCCTGCCAGGCTCCCAACCCTGCCTCCTCTCAGCTGGAAAAAAACAAACACGGAAATACTTCACTTTCTGTCCAGACACTGTTAAAAGACATTTATTTCCAACTTCCAGTACTCCAAACTCGCCACAAAAGCCGTCCAAGTTCAACTGGCTCTTTAGCAGACCAAGACTCAGACTGCACAGCACAGCTCAGTGAAACAAGTCCCATTAAACTCACACATGCAGAAAAGAAGCAAGGTTGCAGTGAGCAACAGTTCAGAGCTGTTAAGATGCCCCAAAGACAAAGCACAAAGCATCAGGAACACTGCAAAGAATCCCTTATGAGAACAGGGCTAAAAATCAAGAGGTCAGCTGAGAGACCAGGCCAAGAGCAACACAGACTAAGCACAAGAACAGCACATCCTGCAAGGCAATAAATCCCCAGAAGGTTGTCAGAGTCCTCACGGACAGCTACCTTGAAATCACACAGAGCAGAGTCAACACTATCCCTAAGCAAATAAGCGAGGAACTCTAGACAGGGAGTTATTATTACAGCTTTGCAAATAGCAGCAAAAGCAGCATTTAAGAACTGTACAAAACCAAAGCACCACACAAACAAGCGAAACAACAGAAGTACACAAGAGAGATTCTACCTATACAAGGTCTTCCTTCAGCAGCTGCCATGTACAGTTACCCACACCAACACCAAGGCACTACCTCCACCCAGATCTAGGCAAGTTCTAATACTTTGAGGGGTTTCTACTGCCCATCCTGACACCAGGCAGCTCATTAATGGAAAAAAATCCTTACACTATAGGAACTCAGGAAGAAGGGAGTAGCTTTGCTGCTCTGACTTGACCTCACAGGCTAGTCAACAGAAGTCTAGGCCACAACTCCCTTTTGACTGGGAGGTCTACGAGGGGAATTTGCAGAATCACCACTCACCAATTCCAAGCTTTCAATCACAACAGCATCACCACACAAAGGAACTCTCACCTCTACCCTCCATCCTCTGCTTAGAAACATTCTCAACTGGAACGTGAAGTTTAAGCTCTCTTCTGACAAACTAAGAAGTCCATTCTGGCTTTTGTGAAGCCTTTTTAAAACTACTTTTTTTTCCTTTGCTCAAGTTTTGACTTTTGGAGGCAAGAGACCAGTGCAAAAAGTTTCACAAGACCTTAGGTCCACACAATGCTCTGGTAGAAATGCATTGCTAAACACCAAGCTGTGCTTAGGCTGTAAAGATATTCTGGCCAAGAACACAAAAGAGGGTTCATCAGAATTACACTTCTAAAGCATGCCCCAGACACCACCTCAAATGGAACAGCAAGTCAGTTTGCATGTCAGCCACATGCTTTCATCGCAAGGCACATGAACATTACTTGTCTGCCTCTGAGTGGCCCAACCTTATCTCAAGACCCTTGAGCCTGATAATGACTAAGTGTCTGAAAGTTTAACAGAAGAAGTTGAGACCAAGAAGGGACAGGACTCACATAAGAGAAAACCTTTGCAGTAGGTAATTGTAGAAAGCAAGACAGTAAAACCTTGAACAGCAACAACACACACCTCTTAACCCAAGCAAAGAGACTGTGCTCCATTGTTAGATATGCAATATTTTTCACTTAGGATTTGGAAATAATTGGTATGTGGGCAGAAGCAAGCAATTTACTAGCGAAGTCTCACATATAGTATTGAGAACTCAAGTTTGTTTTATTTCATCCATTTAACAAGTATGACTTACTAGGTGCACACTTCTGCTCCAGCTGAGAAAGTAACACAAGTCTCACCAAATCAAGAACAGAGGAATTAGTTCATGAAGGGCAAAGGAAACTAACAGTAACAGAAAGGTTAGCATGAAGATTAAGTCCTCACTGCACACTGGGAAGAAATAATCTTAAAAACAACAGCTCTTCCTCAGATAAAAATATAATCTACTGATAGATAAAATAACCAGGCTATAAGCAAAACCATCTTTTCAGGTCTTTTGCTGCAATTTGCCTACCCAGCGCAAAGCTCAGCTTCACAGGACACTACTACAGCAGCAGCTACATGGAGCAGAGGCTACGCCAACCCAACAGCTCACTGATGCAAGCAAGTTCCCCTTATCCACCATGAAATGCAGAGTGACACTGGAGCTGTTTGAACAAGCACCCTTTCCCTTTCTTCAGTTTGAATATAAGGCAAGAGGAGCTCGAGACAAAACAGTTTTTTTAAAGTCCCAGAGGAAACAAGGAAATCATTCTTAAAGTACTCTCATCTCTCTAAGGCCATTGAGTCCTACAGAATTCTGTAAGCATTCCACACCAGAACACACAAGGAGTCTGAAGCTCAAAGTTAAGATAGCACACCCCACTAGCCCCTCAAATGATATCTAAGCACCTCTGTTGATTGTTTTTTTTTATGGACCCTGATGTGCAGTAAGCATTTCAGGTCTGGAAAAGCCCACTGCATTAGAGCTATTAATCAAGGCAACCTAAAGCCTCTTTCTAGAGCTACCATTATTTTGGCCCGTGCCTATCTCCTCTGCTTCATCAATACATTCTCACTCAGAAAACAAAAGGGTAAAATGAAATACAGGTCTTCTCATTCAGCTGCCTATGTCAGTCACCAGCTAAAAGCTGCAGCAAGGTTCTCCTCAGCCTTCTTTGGTTTTCTGCCCCTTCTGTCACACTGTGTCAAGCAATAGTTGACTTCTAAAAGCATCCTTTACCCAGGGAGCTGCATGATTGACATCAACAGAAAGGAAAGAAAATGCAGATGGAAGAGAAGATGCAAGTGTGGGAACCTGCTCAATCTAACTGAAAAGTAACTCATTTAGCAGAAATCGTTCAGAGAAATAAATGCTGTCAGAGCCAGAAGTCAAACAGTAAATAAGCCTTACCCAATTTAAACATGTAGCTGCTTAAAAACATTCTCCACAGTAATGTGCTATTTAGGCACTTAGAAAAATTGCCAAGAGGTGTCAAAATAGTAAAATGAAGTCTGAAAATAAAATTGCACGTAAATAAATCCCCCTCAGCTCTGCCAAACATCTTGGGCTCACCAAGTACAACAAGGTTATACTATAACCAAAAGAAAGCTACTTTGCAGCCATACATGGCCAGAGTATGGTTTTTCTTTGCCATGCTAGAACAAGCCATCAGCCTAGACCAACTTGTTCTGTGCCCCCAGCCCCAAAATTCCATCCTTGATTTTGTGCTATTTGCTATCTTGGCACCTTTGCACTCATCCTTCAAATACTCAGAAGGGATAAAGACAGATGTGTGGGTGGCCTGCTTTTTTGCTGTTTGTTTACATTTAATATTCTTAACCATATATCCCCTCAAATATTTCTTGTCACTTCATTGAAAAAGCTGGGGCTAAACAAGAAAGCTAGAGACACAATCTGAACTTCACTAGAAAAACTGGAGAACTGAAAAACTGTGCAACAGGGATCTAAGACGTCCATCAAAACCACAAGTAGCTTGTGCAAGGTAAATGGGGAATTCAATTCCACAGTAAGCAAACTAGGATATAGCTCATTAAGACATCAGGCAGCAGACCAAAAGTTAAGAAAAATAAATGCCCCTGACAGTACACAGGATTACTACACCTACACAGTTGCCATTACCTATTGCACATAACTGCAAAATTTACCAAATAATGCTGTGAAAGCCAGAAAATAAATGGTTTCAAGAGGTCTGAACAGATTGGTCCATGACAATAAGATTCTAGAAGAGGTCAAACCACATTCAATGCTCAAAGATGCTGCCACTAACAGCAGCATAGACTGCCTCTTAGGACTAGATGAATGTGTTTCTTGCACTTTGTCATGGTTTAACCCCAGCCAGCAACTCAGCACCACAGCTGCTCCCTCCCTTCCCCCCACCCAGTGGGATGGGGGAGAGAACCAGGAAAAAGGTAAAACTCCTGGGTTGAGATAAGAACAGCTGAACAGAAAGGAAGAAAAAAGCAACAATAATAAAAGGATTAGAATGCGCAATGCAATTGCTACAACCAATTACACAACTGTAACAGCTCTGTGCCTCATGGCCTATCTCATGCAGAGTTACACAGAGCCACTTTTACCAGGCCCCATCCTCCAGTCACTCATGTTACAGTAAAACTGCAGCCAACTCCCAGTAATGAAAACAAGCCTTACAAGTGCTACTAGATACGACAGTTTATGTTTTTACACATTCACATCACAACTAGAGACAGGCACTGAAGCCCACCAAGCTTTTGCCAGCATGCAACACTCTCGCACGCTCCTCATATTACACGAGACTAGCCACAGAACCAGGTCATTACCTGAACATAAAGGTGAACTTACAGCTCTTTGATCTTTACTACTCACTTTTTTCAAGCACAGAGAAACCCATCTTAGCCAAGAACAGTGAACTTCAGATTTCAAAAGTCAGAAGAGGAGTCTTGTTGGTTTCCCCTTCCTCCTGCCCTGTTGTTCACTTCTGAGCCTTTCCCTTTCCTTATTCACAAAAGCAGATGCTTATACCCACCCCTGCTTGTTTCCCCAGAGGCATATTTTTCCCTTCTCTTGTGTGAGCAATAGCAAGTAGTAATCAGTGTAATACTAACAGCCCCCTCTACAAAACACTGTTTCTATTGCAAGTGTATTTTCAAAGAAAGCAGTATCAACATTGAACAAAGCTGCCAGCTGCCTCATCATGCACTGGGACTGTATGCTATCTCATGAGCTAAACAGACTTAAACTGGATCAGTAACTTCAGTGGGAGACTTAAAATCCCTATCACTGCAGGAAGTTATATTGCCAATAGAGCAGACCTAGGTCCACATTTCAGCAGTGCCTCAGGAGAGTATTTACTGCCATTCATTCCATCTTCGCCGCTTTCTGGTCTTAAGGTTGCAACTCTACTCACATACAAGCATAAATGCGTTTTTCCTGGCTAGAATCTAACATTAACATAATGACTTCCACAACTGTCACCGCTGCTGCCTACACCAGCCATAGCTACAAACAAGTTGAGTTTCCTACAAATTATGTTTGAACACAGCTGCTTTGGAGGTGTACACAGGATACATCAACATCCTTTGTGCATAGATGCAGGTTCATTCTACAGTGCAAGACAGTAACAGCCATACAACAGGCTAAAGAGCATAGAAACGTCTTTCCCAGCTCAGCCACCACTTTCTTACCAGCCGTCTGTTTTATTACCACTGAATTGGGGAACGTTACTTTTGCATCTCACCTCACAAGGTAAAGTTAGTTAGTGCTTCCAAATGTTTGAGATTCTCACATGAAACAAGTTCTACATTACTCATTAACTGTAAATGCACACTACAAGAGAGCAAGTGCAAAACAGGTTGTCATCTAAGAAACTCCTGCGGGCTCAACAGTTGTGGTTAGGAAAGACTCCTGAGCACAAGAGAACAATTGCTTCTTCCTTACTTATTCCTCATATGCCACCATTCTCTCCTTATGCCACATTGTGCTAATAGCATCCAAAGGCAGCAGGGAACAGGTATTAAATATTAAATCGCCTTCAGCATGCCGATTTGCTTCAGACAAAGCTAGAGAATCTGGGCAGCACACCTCAAAGGCAAGCTAAGGAGCTATCCTCAGGAGCACGCTCCAGCAGAACACAGTCCTGGCAGCACACACTCTTCATCATAATACAATCCAGGCTTTACCATAAGGCTAGTTTGCAAACCAGCCCATGAAATATTCACCAATTTTTTTCCGGAGCCTTAAGTTTCAGCACCTGGAGTCAAAAATGCTAATGGGAGTTTTCCCATGAAGACAGGGTTTTCCCTCAAGGGTCTCGGCACTGCCATGCAAAGCAAGATAATCCCCTTTCCATCCCCCACTTACAAAATGCACACCCCTGTCCCCTTCTCCTCTATCTCAGTTAATGAACTGTGGAGTGAGTAGCAAAGGGCTTTTGTATTCCGTTCAGAAAGGAGTAGAGAGCCTCCTCCGTAATAAGGATGACATTGCTCAGCACAGCACTCCTGAAAAGATGGAGGCCCTTGTTCCTCACTTAACTTCCTATTCAGATGCCCCAAGACAAAGTGGGTCTGCACATCTGCCACAGTACGAGCATTTTCATAAACAGAGCACAATGGGAGCAGCAACAGCAAACTCTTGTCCCATGTGAAACATTTCAGGAGATTCAGGAAGGCAGAGGAACCATTGGTTTCTAGTTCCTTGTCCCCTCCTGCCAAGAAACACATAGCCTGCAAGAGACAAACAAAAAGGCACATACAAACCTTAACAGCCAAACTTTGTCTTGCCTGTTGCTGCCATGCCTATCAGTATTTCCACAATGCAGATTTGAATCGGCAACCCTTAACATAGACCTCTGATTTACTATGCAAGTGTCATGTTCCCAGTCACATTTAAGTGAACAGATACCAGGTATTTCAAAATCCAGTGGAAGGTTTAGTTTGCTAGGGGGTTCATTTCATGGAAGGCTACTAAGACTAAAGAGAAAATTTTCTGCTGAACTGCACCAAGGTAATCTCTACTCAAAATTCTGGGCATTTTAATAGGCTGACAAAATCCAGAAACCTAAGATTATTTTTTTTTTTTGCCTCTGCAAGAGAGTTGTCCTATGCATACCCTTCCAAAACCTGACTGTTTTGTACTACACTATCTACTATTCAAAGCTATTTCTCTATTAATATTCAGTCCATAAACACTGCTAAAGTAAAACTGCACACAACATAAGCTCCACACATCGTAAACAACTTTTATACCCTCAAAATACTGAGAACAAGATACTATGCATTTTATTTCATAAGGAAATCAACCAAAATATGATCTCTATCACTTGATTGCTGAGAGCTATTCCCATAGAAAGTCTTGAAAAATACTTCGACCCCTACTTATTAATCAGTCTCACAGCACCACCACAGAAATCTGACTTTAAGAGAGTAGCAAGGCAAGTGCCATGCACAGGGGCTGGAACATTCAGACAAAACAAAACATATCAGCTCCAATGCGAGTCCATCAGTCCTTCAGGACTTCAGGACAGTGCAGTTCTCAGGATTGCACCTAAGCTCCTGACTACCTACATTCAGGCCAAAGGCAGGCCAGAAAGGGCCTTCACCACATCTTACATGAAGCTCAGTGCATATGCATTAACATATTAAGAGTCTAGTCCCACACAATAAATTACATTTCTAAGACCTGGCAAGTAAAGGTCAACCAGCAAGCCTAGACAGGGACTAGAAGAGTGCACTAGAACAGCAAAGTAAACTGCAGAGAAGTTAAATGGCCTCTGTTACAATACAGTCATACACCACCACGGACACTTGCCAGTTGAGGTACTACTTGGAGACACTAAATTTCCTGTTAGCACTGTTTACAACTGAGCCACCTACCCTGATCTAGCAGCATACCTGCACATGGATTGCTGGGCAATTCAATAAACACATTCCACTAGGAATTGCATATGTTCTTAATGGCTTTTCCAGCCAGGCTTTAGCTGGTTTGCCAATATACTCAGCATCCTGAAGACAAGGCAGGAGGAGATTAAGGCACAAGAATTACACATTTCCCAACTTGTACGCCTCTCCTCCAGCATCAGCACTTAAAACACCTATAGAAGCACATAATGAGGAGTGAAGTTAGACTAAACTATCCCCTCAAATAAGTATTTCAACTCTTCCCATGACTAATTAACAACAATGACTTGTTAACAGGGAAACACAAGTTACTTAAACTTGGAATGATTTTTTCAGCTATTTTCAAATCAAAACTACATATTTGCTTTGAGCTAGAGTTCAAATAACACTTCAGAAAACTGTTTGGCTTATAGAAGTGTGATTAACATGTCAGAATACTACATCGTGCCCGTTTTTTCAATGACTGCTGAGAGGTGTTTGCAGTAAGATTTACTACGTAATAAGTTGTTCTGCTAGCCTTCCTTATCCAAGAGCACTCACTGTACACATTCCACAGGTATCTCTCCCTACCAAGAGACAAGTTACGATAACTGAAATTCTCATGAAGCACATATGTAAAAAAGCAAGTACAAGTAATAGCTCTCATTGAAGAGTCAAATGGGAGAGCTACCCATAGTGTCAGAGGCACTCATTTCACTCCTTGCAGCTGTATGCAGCATTATTTGCTGACAGGTAATGGACACGATCTAAATCACTCTTCCCCTCACCTCTTCAGATACAATCAGTTATCATTTCTGAAAGTAATGAATCTGCCAGACTGGAAAAATCCCAGATGATCTCGATAGAAATAACTTCTTGACTTTCATTTAACCTCCTCTCATCCTTCAAGAGTTAGAACTTTTGCAATACTCCATCACAGACAACCTCAAAGAAATCCATGCAAACAGAAAGACAGAGACAGTCTTGGCACAGAAGGGCACATCCACCGATTGACACATGTTGTACCCTATGTAGTTACAAGCCAATGTGTTTACAGCAAGTACATCTCTACACTTACAAGTGGTACACCTTTCTTGCACCTCTGAGAACCTTTCATCTTCTGTCCTTTGGTGTTCACTCCACCCACAAGTACACAAGCAAGGTCTTCCACAGGTACTCTCCCATACCCTAGCCTCACTTCAGCATTTTTGGCAGCACTGATATTTATCCAAACTGCGCCAAGCATTCCTTCCAAGAAGCAGCACCATATAGCAAAAGGGGCACAGAGTTCTCTGAACAGCCATGAAAGGTTCAAGAGCCACAAAATCAGTTCATTTTTAACAGAAAAGGGGCTACACCTACTTTGCACAGATCAGAGCAGCCACCTTAATCAGTTAATGGAACTGACTATAAAATTGTTAGAGGTGTATCAGTAGCCACTTTTCCTCTGAAGCAACTGCTGTGGGTTACCACCATGACTAAAGGGAGCTCATTAACTCCGACATCTTTAACTCAGACATCTCAAGTAGGCAAGATACATCACACCAATCACATGCCTCAAGCAAGCCAAATCCCCACTGGATATGCTTGCTCCACATCAACCCAAGTAACACCTTAAGGTGAGCTAACTCCTATCTTACAGGCTCCATGTCTCACTTACCTCACACACTGGCTGTTTTCACCTCTGAAGCACCTTCCTCCACAGACCAGCAAGGTATTTACCACAGTTCTAAGGCACATGAAATGTGTCAGTTGAGAGCACTGTTATACAAGCCTGCAGACTTGTCTATCTGCTGTAACACACCATAGCCAGACCTTCACCGTACCACAAAATCCAGACCCCTGTTCCACAGAGTTACCCCCGCCCCGTGGTATATAAACCAAAGAAAAATCCCCGTTCACTGTCACCAGTGCCAAGTCTGACACAGCAGAGCTGTCCTAAACCTATTCAGTAGGAAGCAATCATATGCTAGCTACCGTGGAACACTGCAGTAGTACCGATCCACACGAGAATGCTCACAGAAGACGAGCCAGGACATCTACACAAAGTCAACTAGACACCACAGCCTGTAGCATTTATGACCGACTCCACTTCTTCTGAAGTAGCCCAGTAGCTTGTCAGACATGCAAGATTAATATCTACAAAGATGCCAAGCAATCCCAATGAATCAATAGAAGTTCTGACAGAGACCTGCATGCTGTATTAAGCAGAGCCGACAAGTGGGTTGTAAGCACACCACGTTTAGTGATCAGATGAGATTTCACTTCTAACAAGATTACTCCCTTTTTAGCAGGTGTCTATGTGCTGCAGAAAGATAATCCTGCACAATCAACCATCACACACATGTAAAGCAAAGCAGCAACTGCTCATTAATGGAAATTCTATGGACACAGGCAAGCAACTGAAAGCAAATGTGTTTGACCTTCAAGTTTAATCAACGGTGGGGACTTGCTCAAAGCCTTCAGCAAAGCACAGGCCACCATCACACAAGCACAGTTGTTCCACTAGCATTATAGGCCCCTGCTTCCCACGTGGTTCAGCCACTAGAGGTGAAAACAAACATTTGATGCATCATCCAGGAAAACAGAATTTGTGCTTTACAACCCCCTGCAGGTTACAATGGCTTTGAGCAGAGGACACTTCTGTTCCTGCAGTCTGTAACCATTCAAGAGTACATCTGGATCAAAACTCAGCATTTGCCTGACCTTCTGTGCCACTGACAAACAGCATCCGGCCTGACAGAGATTCCAAACCATGCATAAGACCACAACACACTTGATAACACACCTCAAATACATCACACATAGTACTGGTGACAACAGTCTAAGTGATTCACTGAAATACATCTAAACAGAGCACTGTTTTAAGTTACACTCATCTCAGCTCCAGTATTTTTCACTACCAGGCATGAGCTTAGAAAGCAATAAAAGCTTCTTAATTCAAACAGTACCCTAACAAAATAGATTAGCAGAGTAGAGCTGGCCTGGGAAAAAACTAAGCAGTAAGACAGTTGGAACATTTTCTCATTTTCTTACATTCTCTTTCTGCTGCTGACTAAACCCTAATTTAGTGTCAATATTGCTTTCTCACTCATCTTTTCCCTTTTTCTAAGTGTTTAATCTGCTGTAAAATTGTTTTCATGGCTGCAGCGAATGTTATTGTAACTCTTTTACAATGTGCATTATCTGCACTGTGTAAATGCTTTTACCTTCTGTATGCAAATCAGTATCTTGCCTGCTGTCACTCAAGGTGCATGCCCTCACACAGCTATACTAAGCTACGTTTCACATCACTGAAGGGCACAAATGCCATTTCCTACAGAAAAAGTTAATAAATCACTTTGGACCCAGTCCTACAGAACTGGAGCCTCTTCTCAGAACTGAGCCAGAGCTTGGCCAGAATATAGGAGTTCAAGTAGCTTTGTTCTGACCCATAACTACTGCTACAACTCTTGAGCCATAGGAAACAGGCTTGAACAGAGATGGTCATCAGTCACTGGTCTGACAGGGCAAAGAACAACACTACAGAAAATAGGCCCACACTGTGGAGAGAAAAATCTTGGTTTAGGACAATCTAGTTATATGTAACATCAGGACAATTAGAAAAAACATGCTATTTTTAATCCTCCCTAGCTTGTAACATTAAAAAGACTTCAGTGATTTGAGGTCAGTCACAGTATTTTTAATACTGAACAAGCAAACCAAGGCAAGAAGCTGGAACACCTTTTTCTCAAGATCCCTGAACAAGTTAATATCAGTAAATCAGGTTGGCTGCTGGTCCTGAACCTCATACATCAAGGCCTCACTTCTAAGCTGTTTCTACTTGTCTCAAATTTTACTGAATTGTTCACATATGCAAGTCAACTTGACAGAAGTTTACAGATTTCTCATGGTTTTAATGAAGACAGTCAGGCTGTGAAAACAAGGTAAACTTTAGACTTGGCTTTTAGTCCAATTCTGTTCAATTACCAAGCTGAAGCAGGATTCAGAACTTTGAATACTGGTCACCAGCCAAAGGGCCAAGCAGCCAACTTCTCCAGAAATAAAGCTAGCACACACACACCACAGGGGGTCTCCTAGCTGGAAGAACAAGCAGCTGATCCTCAAGATCACTTCTGAGGTGCCAACTAGGCCTCCTGCCACCAGCTGGCTGATTAGGACATCAATTGATTATATCAGCTCCTCAGTTAACCTTTCCTGGCAGGAATCTCAGCTTCATAACACTTCATTTGCCTAGACCTATAACTTTGTAGCCAGTAGCAATTGCTTAAGGAACAGCTGAAGGAGCAAGATACATGAATTCTTAGACTGAAACACAATAGCATCACCTAACACAGAGGTGATACAGCAGCTTAAAAAGCAACCTCATGGGAAAGCCCAAGATGTTCACCACCTTCACTGCAGCTTGCAAAAGAGGGTTTTTTGCTTCAGATATCTATGCACAGCCATCTCATCCAGCACAACAGCTCATTTACTAATGTGCCTCTGTAGGATCTATACTACATTTTCAACTTGCCAATTTACCACAGCAAGTAATCACAGCATCGGAGACTGCTCAGAGAAGCCTATTCCTCAATCTGTCAGTGCAAGGTCACATGATTAACCGAGAAAATCTATACAAAAAGGAGGAGAAAAACCTACATACCCAATCCTCAGTCACTTAATCACAACCACTCCCGTTATCAGGATCTGAAGCAATATTGCCATGGCAACCACAATACCTTTAGCTCAGGGACAGCATGGCATGAAAGAAGACACTTGTCTCCACTTTGTTAGCTGGGTAATTGGTCCTGCTGTGCAGGGTCAGTTTTAAGAAAGATGACAGCAGGTAGAGTCTGTCTGGTTAGATACCAGGGCCACCTTATCCTTGGAACAGATCTCTCGGATTTATTAAACACTTAAGAGGTTAGTGAGCTGTGAAAATCCGATTCACCATCACTGCAGTCTGCTGACTAGAAACTTCCTCCTGTGCTTCATCAACTTTTCATTATCTTCGAGGGTTGGGGTTTTTTTTTTTGAGGGAGGGAAGCTTCAGGGTTTTAAGATGCTGCAATTTTCAGGCTACAGAAGCCTTCCATATCAGTCACCCTCTCTGGCAGCAACCTTTTCAAGAACAAGAGCAAATCAGCCAGAGCTGGTTCATACACTGAGCTCTTCAGGTAGCACACAGGACAGACCGAGTCTTGCCACAAGTGATGTCACTTGTTCTTCAATCTGCCTACAAACATGTAAGCCAGTTCTAAAGCATTGTTTCCAATGCTCCTTATTTCCACATCGAGCTATTTTCTCACATTGTGGTAGAGAAAAACCCCAGCCTTGTCCTTAATCTGATACATACCGAAGATCTTCAGATGAAGGGAATGGATTAGCTCAATAGTACATTTCACTATAAGCTGTTTCTCAGCTTGTACAGTCTGCACAAGAGGCTGAAGTCAAAAAATGTCCCTAGCTCCAAAGCAATCAGAATTTCACCCTGTGAGTTTCTAGGTACCCAAACACAGATATTTTAAAAACCTTCCTCCATTAGCTATTCTCTTCAGCAGACCAAGCCATAGTCATTATCTGATTATTTAAGAAACAGCTGAGCCTCCATTTCTACGCAAACAGCTCAAACATAGCTCTAGTTGAAATACCCAGAGCAAAGAAAGTTGCAACAGGCAACGGTCTAACAGGCAAGCACTCCCTGCCTGTATTGTTTAACTGTGCACAGTAGAGGCATCTGAGGGTTTTAGGAAACTATCATCTTCGGAGGAGACTTCAGGGGAGGCAAGTTGTACATCTTAAAGATATCTGTCCTAGCAGACATCTTCCAACAAATTCATAAGCCCCTATCTCACATATCCTACAGGGAGTAGCCACACGTGTGCAAGACAGCTCTAAGAACTGTAGTTTTTCTCCTGATCTTAAAGCTTTCTTCCCCAAAGCTTAACAGAATCTGAGCAAGTATTCTGCTGTCAGTTTCCCCTCACAGTTTTTAATTAAGCAGGGGGAAATCACAAATACCCTCTCAGAAGCATGCTACCTGAAGGTTAAAAGACAACAGAAGGATTTTGGTATTTCCAAAAACCTCAAAGTATAAGCAACAGAGTGATGGGACGTCTCATCACAAAGCAGTTTCTCACAGTCAATTCCTGTTCAGAGTTTCTCCTCATGAGACAACTAAGGTAAATCCTGAAGTCTCTACAGGGCTTTGAACAGGGAGTTTGGACTAGTGACCTCTTGAGGTCCCTTCTAACCTCAATCACCCTACTACAAGCCAAATCCAGTGAAATCAAATCAAAACACCCCCTTCTCAGAAGAATCCAAGTCCAAGATGAATTGCAGAAAGCAAGCAATATTCACAAGTTGTCAAAAAGTAAATACCTCAGTATCAAACCTACTATTAGAGCTCAGCTGCACTTGCAACACTATCAGCAGACAGCATCAAGGACCTACCCCACACCAAATAAGGATGGTAAAATACTAAAGCTTCTTCCCCACACCACAGCTTCCTTTCACCCAGCTCACAGATCCTTAAAAGAAAAAAAGCTTTTGCCGTTCAGTTGTGTACTGGTTAACAGTTGCTAGAAGGCATCGTATTACAACCAGCAAGATTGCAAGAAGTTTGCTACTGTGCTTCCTGTAGCCCAGCCATCTTTTAGACTGAAATCCATTCTACTCCTCCCTGTAGTCCAGCATGCTTTAAGCCACAGGCCTAAAAGTCTGAGCTACCTACTTAATCTAATGCAGTATTTACACAATACATAAATCCATATCAACAATGTGATACAAAAAAAAAACATTTTAAACACAAAACCAGCAGTAGAAATTAAGCACATTTCAACATTTCATAATAATATTAGTCTAATATCTGGGGATTTCTGGCTTCCATTTTATCTTTTCAGTTGACCTGTAAGGATGACACCACAATAAAAGTAATTAATATTAGCCGTACTGAAAATACCCACTCATTTCTACTTCAGCATGCATATTATAGATAATGACTGTGCCTTTTTCAGACTTTAAAATTCTGTTTTACAGGCCTTCATTTCAGCATAATGTCCTCATAAACCACAATAGCATTGCAGCATAGAGAGGACTAAATTAAAAATTAATGGGCCCTGCCAGTACTAAGCTTTCTCAGAGCCAGTAAAAGGTGGAAGGACAGTCCTCCCTCCATGTGAGAGTCCTGCTTATACAAAACTAACAAACATACTCTTCCCTGTCTCAGGTTTAACAGCAAACTCCCTGCTGCAGCACACTCACATACTCATTTTATCCATGCAAAGGATGAACGTCTACTGCACATTGAAGTCAAGGGATGCAAGGGGCAAGCCTGGTTAGATTAGGTCTTGTGGAACTCTACAGGAATAAACGCAGTGTCAGCGTCTAGTTTTCCTCATTTGTCAGCAAGGGTGATCATTAATAACTGCATGCAACTGAGAAGTGTCTAGCTACAGAACCATTTTACAAGCACCTCTCAAATATGGCTTTGAGGTGAGATATGACAGAAGGTTAGGCACCTTGTCTAATGCTGCTTACAAAATCCTTCAACGCACAGTGGGATCCCCTCCAGTATCTCCTAGGGCTCTTAATGAGCATCAGAAAGCCAGCTATCTTAAAACCACACTTTGCAGAGGTGGCCCCAAATGAGGTTTAAGAAGTGGCCCATACTGAACACAGTACCCTCAAAAATGTTCCTCGGACTGTACTGTTTCAGCAATTATTGGTTAAGGGTGGAATAGCATGAGCAGCAGAAGGGCATTCAAAGAGAATCTTAGAACCTGGAAAGATGATCACTTTTTAAAAGGTTAGGTTTCTTCCCCTGCAGAAGGGCACCATGAGCAAGAAGCTCCACTCAGCTTTGGAAACTTGGTATTCACAGCCACTACCCAAACATATTCTTCCTCCTGGCCCACAGCAGGGGAGAACAGGAGGGAGATTTCACCATAGGGAAGAACTTGATGAAGCTATTCCTACAGACTGCCGATAAGCATAAGATACAGAAGCTGCCTCTCAACTCCCACAGGTAACAGGCTCATTCTTAATATATAGTAGAAAAAAAGGCTGTTTGACACTAAGGTAGCCTCTGTAAGGTCACAGAAATTACAAATGTATTCTCCAGTCCAATCCACAGCAGCTGTAAAACTACTTCAGCTCTCAATCGGGAGCTACGCACCCTTATTTATTAACACTGGTAATACAAAGCATGCAACTCGAAGTATGCAACTCATGCAAGATGTATTTATAGCTAGTAAGGGACTGGGCCAAACATTCAATATTTTCTACTAGCTGCTTAGTAACATCAGCTCCCAGCATTTAAGCACTTGTCCAAAGGCTCTCTTCACTGCAATTCCATACAGAAGCTACAAGGAACATTTAGCTTTGTCACCTTAAGCCTTTTACAGAAAGCTCCCCACAGATCCCTAGAAAAGAAGCCAATATGGAACTCAACAGGACTGCACACTTACTGCTATAAAGCAATATCCTTTGAACTGATCTATTTGAAAGCTCGTGCACTGGATTTCAGAAACTTGCATTTCTACTTAATTCTAAGTAATTTTGCCCCATTTTTAATAACTGAACTCTTGATATATACAGCTTTTCCATAACTACCTTTTCTAGAACATTCCACCCTCTTGCAACTCCCACTCCAAAGCGCTGTTGCCTCAGCAGTGTAGCTCAAGACCACCAAAAGCACCTGGTCCAGTTTGTTCAAATTGTTTTAAAACAAGTTAGAAATTATTATCAGGAGCTGGTACACCATGTTCCTTACAGCAACGTGGTTTCCACATTTTACCCTAGCGTTAATGGAAAAATTATTCCAGCATACACTGTTTACGCAGACCACTTACAGACATTTGGTAGTCCTACAACATATG
Source organism: Sagittarius serpentarius (assembly GCA_034782735.1). Lineage (NCBI taxonomy): Eukaryota > Metazoa > Chordata > Aves > Accipitriformes > Sagittariidae > Sagittarius > Sagittarius serpentarius. The sequence continues at coordinate 987,128 of JAVKLA010000081.1, forward strand.
TCATAGCCATTTCTTATTTTTTGTCGTCAGATTCATCTCGCACCAGGAAGCTCTGTCCTGTTCACCACCAGACCAGGCACATGCAGTGTTTCAGCGTGCCCTTGCAGACAGAAGTGACAGACTGGAACCCTCTGGTGCTCTTCAGAGGGGAAGAAGCATTATCCTGATCAAACTGCCCTCAGGCACTTCAAGCAGATGAAAGGCACAGGCTTGCATGAATTACTACAGACCTCTTGGGGTTGCCTGGACAAATGCCACTCTTTCATGAGGTAACAAGACATGCTGCCCTTCATTCTCTCTCACTGCAGCTTCTGTTCATCTCCCTCATATCTCAAAATGCTCAGTAGCCTCTTAGGGAAGTCATGGGAACTGTCACGTGGGGTTATCTCCCAATAAAACATTCAGCTGCATCTGTATACACCACTGGCAAACCTCTAAAGACAACCTGTGTTTTCCAGCTCAGTATTCAACATGCTTTGTACCCTCCCTCCCACTCTTCCTTTCCCAGCCAGTACCCAAACAATAACACAGCATTAAACTAGTGGGTGTTCTAGGAAGAGTGGTGTCGCTTTCAAACATACTTAAATTTTAAGTCAATAAGCACCTGACTACCCATAGCATTAAAATCATGTCAGTCAGCTCAAGAACTCTGAGCAATACTTTCTGCCTCCCTAAACTGTTGCGGCACTTTTAGTGGAAAGAGCCATCTTACCCACTTTCTCCCCCTGCCTTTCAGTTAAGTCATCACAAGCATCCTTTATCCTACTGGACACTGTACTTCAATATACAAATCTATCCGTACAGAGGAGATTATATCAGACACAGCCTATGAAAAGCTAAAAGCGTTGTAAGCGATTTTTCTGTTTAGCACAAACTAAAGTCACCTCTGGAAAAGTCTTTAGGATCTTTCCGTGCATTTCTGTGCAGAGCCAGTCCCATCAGCAAACTGCAGTTTGGAAGTCAAATTGCTCACGCTGACAACAGCATCATGCATTTATTCTGCCCAAGCACTGCTCACCATCTATCAGTCTGCTCTATGTTTAAGCTCACATTCAACAACTGAGCAGTTCCATACAGCAGCTGAACATCACAAAAGGTAGTTTTGTTCAGAAAAATCTCTCCAAATATTTCAGAACCAACACCTATATTGCCCCATAAACCCATGCAACTCAGACAACAACATTATCAACTCCAGCAGAAGAAAACCAGCAGACTAAAAGCAGTTTATTGGATCACAGTGGAAAAGATCTGTTGCATACAAACGGAAGTCCCAGGTATCCATCAACATTTTTGACATGTAATGACAAAATAAGGCTTCTGGTACTCAAACAAGCGTTTAACCCTTTTAAGACAGCAGAGAAACTATTGATCAACTTACAATTGATTTCTTATGAAGTGTCTCTTATTTTTCAGGACACGTTGAAGTAATTCCTTAAAGTCCTCCGTCATAAAGAGACCTTTTTCAACACATCAAGCCTCCAAGGAGTTCTGTGGACATTAAAAGCTTCCAGCAGGAAGAAAATACCCCAGACAGGGACCTATGGCCCCAATATTTCAGCAGGTACTCCATCAACAGCAGCGAGAGGTACGGAAAACACTGCCTGGCGCTGCTAACATGTCTGTTACTGTCCACAGCATGGAAAATGCAGTCACCTGGGAAACCATTTCAGAGATCTGCTGGTGTCCAGGGATAAAGGTTCGCAAGCACGTGAACGCAGCTGTTACTCAGAGGCAGCCACAGCTTGTGCCTTTTGGAGAACCCGCTGGAGAGCTGACAGTTTCCATAGGAACACTGTGGAAAAGCTTAGCATGAGCTTCCTCCCAGCTGTTTCACTTCCGAGTGCAGAGAAAAAGGCCCAGCAACAAATGAAAGAGACTACTCACTTTAAGTGCGACAGCTGGGCAATGAAGCCAGAAGAGTGAAAAACATCTTCACATTGCCAGAGGTTTGTCTTAGGGGGTGAGCAGAGTCCCTCTCCTATAGCAACCCAATTTGCTACTATCTGCTTCCTTGTTGACAGCTACTCTCTTTAAAGACATTATTACTTTAACAGCTCAAGAAGAAATACAGTTCTTCAGAAAGCTCCAAGTCCTTACAGCAGCTGCATTGTACAGAATTTTGTACACAAGCCTACCTAAAAGCACCGAACTCGTTAGCCTATTTGGGACACTTGAGATAGGCAGAAAAGGATTCACTCTGTCAAACAGCTACAAGTTGAGTCACTTCCTAACCCAGAAAGGCAACTTAAGGAGAAAGTTGGAGGGCAGAAAAGTCACATGTCATCTCCACTATATAGCTATGCAATGCAGTGCCATGGCCGCATGGAATGAGGCTTTAACACTGAGTTACAAATCCTACATGTAAAGCAAAGATACCACTTCAAGTCTGCCACACAGCACACACTCAAGGTAGAAGTCTGGTCCCTTCAGGCTACCTCATAGTCTGGCTTTTCCCCTGCATAAAGCTTTAAATGGCTTCCACTCCTGAAAAAGCCTAGAACTTACCAGTCATCTTCCTTGTATCACCAATTCGACTCCATTCACCTAGCCTCTCCACAGTTCTTGCCTCAGCATCTTTCCCATCCTTTATTACCAGCTACTCCTCTTTCCCCACATCACTAACACTTATTCCTTCATGCTATTACCATCACCTCCTACACTTATTTTGCTACAACGGGCACGTTAAAAACAGAACTGTTTCTGCAGCCTTCAAAGCTCCTTTTCTCCCCTTTTTGTCTATAGAAACTCATCAGGCACATAGTCTAAGTCATCTGGGCTAGCAGGTTCCACCTCTGTGTAGTTCTGAAAATAGCTTACCCTAAGACATACTTTCCTTGCAGTAATACTTTCTAGTTAAATCTAACAAGGACAAGAGATTGAAGAGGAACGAGTTGCCCAAAGAATACAACAACAGTTCACTAAGCACGGATAGAGAACATTAACCTTTATACCTCACATTGCAATTCTGGAGAATTTCTTTTCTTCATAGTCCCTATTCTCTACATTGTAACCAGAAACATAAAGAACCAAAAAGCCATGAGGACTACCACCAGAGGCAGAAGTAGCATTGCTGTCTTGCTTCAAGTGTCTCCAAAACAAGAACAAAAAACACCAAGCCAGTGCTAAAAATACTTTCTCCTCCCCCCTTTTTCTAATCAAATTTTAAGCTCTGCTCTGCTGGTGCCACTATCTGTCAGTCCTGCCCATGTAGTGATTGGGGTCTCTAGCACACATAGTTTTGCAGGCTCCACCACAAAATAGCAGTATTTCATGTTGTCAACCTCATCTTTGACCTGGTAAAGCCAGCATGACTCAAAACCCTAACCCTGCGTCAAGTACAGCTAGTTTCTTAGCCTCATACAGTTCTTAGTTAGAAATCTTAACCACAAAAAAATTTATGACTCTGACAGCTAATCATTTGCAAGGAACAACAGATGCACTTACAGTGAAGATATATTTAATGTTTGGGTTTTTTTGCAAAGCACTTCCTTCTGACTGAATAATGCATTATAATGATCATTTGGTTAGTTCAAAACACAATTTTAAGAATGTATTAAGCACTTTATCCTCCAACCACTCCTGCAGCAATATTCCTTAATTTGTGCCATTCTTAAAAGCTAGGCAGGAGCTAGCTTCTAGCCCATACTTACGCTGGCAACGTATATGCAATGATTAAACAGTCACACATCTTAACCAAAGGGAGGAAAGCATTCCAAGGACCAGTATAAGGGGAAAGGTCCTTTTCAGCATGATGCATTATGCTGATGATCTTTGAGCTATTTTTCTACTCATAGTCAATTTTCTACTGTGTCAGAAGTTATCTGATCATTTCCAACTAGATGAACACAAATGTATGAAGCTATTTCATTCTTTTTGCCAGTAGAAAGATTAACTGACTTCACCTTTCCAAGAGGTGTTATAAGACATACAAGGCAGTAGAAATAGACCGGCTTAGTATATTTTGTCTGTTCATCCTGGGACTCACACGCTTCCTTCACCACAAAATCTTCCCAAGGAAGCAGGATTCCTAAACAGCAGAGCTTTCTTCTGTGGCTTATCGCAACAGTTTCAAGGAGGCTGCTTGTAGAATCAAGTATTATGCAAAGTCTGGAAATATTTATATTATATACCCCCGGAGAGTTAAGCACATATCACACCTCCATTTGGCAGCTGTGAACCAGAAACAGATACTTTCAGGTAACAGCAGAACAAAAAAGCTTGTCCACACAGCAACTGACTAGTTTGCTCACAAAATGCTTCTTCATGTAGTCTAAATACAAGCTAACTCACTCTGCTGCAGTTACTGTTTTCATCTCAGCCACCCATCTGTTTCAGCCATTCACTGCAAACAAATGCATGAACTGATAATGTAGATCATTGTGGGAGGCATATACATGCATCATTTGAGGAGTGAAAGCACAGGGCCTGCCATTTCACCAGACCTGCAGTTCCTAAGCAAAACTATAAATTGAAGACATCCTGGCAGCCCTCGTCTAAGACTTGATTTTAAGTACTCAAGTGCTTTGACCAATAGCAGACACATGGAAATAGCTACATGAGACCCAATTCTTACACAGCAGGCTAGTCCTCACACTCCCTTCAAAACTAGCAATACTATCAGTCCTTTTCCCCAGACATAGGAGTATAACATCACATTTGGTTCCTCAGCTAGCTATAAACACATATTATTAATTCACCTTTGGATAATGTTTTATGATGCTTGGACGAAGATCAGTACAATAAAGTGCTTAGGTTAATTCCTTTTCATGCCTCTGCACCATTGCCGATATTGAACAATTCTTCCCCCTCTGTAGTGTCATCATTTAACCCCAGCCAGCAACTAGGCACCACACAGCCGCTCACTCACTTCCCCCACAACCCAGTGGGGTGGGGAGAAGAATCAGGGGAAAAAGTAAAACTCATGGGTTGAGATAAAGACAGTTTGATAGGACAGAAAGGAAAAAATAATGATAATCAAATGACAATAATAATAAAAGAATGGGAACATACAAAACAAGTGATGCACAATACAACTGATCACCACTCACCAACCAATGCCCAGTTAGTGCCCAAGCAGCAATCCACCCCACCCAGCCAACATACTGGGCGTGACAGCACATGGTATGGAATACCCCATTGGCCAGTTTGGGTCAGCTGTCCTGGCTGTGTCCCCTCCCTACTTTCTGGTGCCCCACCAGCCTTCTTGCTGGCTGGGCATGAGAAGCCAAGAAACCCTTCAGTTAGTCTAAACACTACTTAGCAACAACTGAAAACTGTGTGTTAACAACATTCCTGTACTAAACCCCAAACAAGACACTATACCAACTACTAGGAAGACAATTAACTCTATCCCAGCCAAGACAAGGACAGAAAAAGGTAAACCACAGGAACTGCTACAGATGATCTTTAGTTTTTACCTCCACAACAGTGCTTTGCCATTTCTGTTGTTCTGATCAAAGAACAGCAGGCCTCTCCACTACCACTAAAACTGAAAGACTGAAAAGGGTATCATCCATTCTGCTTGAAAAACAGATAACTGCTTCATGCTAACAAAAACACCATGCGAAGGGCTACCCTCCAGCATGCAAGGCCAGGCCACCAACGTATCTTTAGCTGCTTGCCACCATCATCCCTGTGATAATAATCCTTCTCTTAAGTTTAAGGCATACCTTGTGTTTATACTCACATCTTGCATCTGACATGGAACAAATCCTTCAAGGTCCAGTGAGCACATCAGCCAGCTCTGTTGAAAAACTGAAAGCATGCTAATGAGAGAGCGAGAGACTGGGACAGGAGCCCTTGTCCTGCCTATTAATAGGAACACTTCAACAGAGCGTAAAGAATGGAGGGCTGGGATGACTCTGCCTTCTTCCTAGGATGCTACCGTCCTGCTTACTGGACCATTAAATGTTGAGCAGAAGGAAAGACAGGTTTGTGTGAATAATAATGAAGGTGTAGCATCTGCAGTTTTTCATTCACATCTAGAAACTACTTGCGATCACTTGAGGTAGCTAACAAGGAGACTAGCAATTTTTCTTCTTGCAACATTTTGAGAGAATGTGTTTCAGCATGTAGTAGGCAATGCTGGCTATTTTCTGCAAGACCACTCCCTACCCCCAAATAAGTAGTTCATCAATTAATTCTTTCAGATCTGAAAGGAGTATAGACAAGGCTCCACAGAGAACCTTTGGCTTAAGCCAGGTCTGCTCCAGCACAGCAGAGAATGAACATTTCCTCAAAACGAATGAAGTACCATTTTTTTACTCCCTTTTCACGTTGTGATCCTGCAGAGGCAATATGCCAATCACTGCACAAGTATGAAGGCCATACACAGTCTACAGAAAACTTCTCTCTAGCAACCTATTTTAGAGGACTTGAACTTTAAGCCATCAGCAACAACCAAAACGGTGTCTAGAGCGTGCGACAACTCTACAGCAAAGCAAACAAGGCTATGACATCCATAATTTGACCAGTAAAGACACAGACATACCCCTGGTTCATAATCAGGCTCCAACAGACTTGCACAAAATATGGATTTGGTGCATAAAAACAGTAGAGACTAGGTACAGGCACCTCTCGCAGCTGCAAAACTAACCTATGTCTCATGCAACATTCCTCCTGGCTGCTATTGAACAAAGAAACTGGGACCATCCGGCAGACTGCTTAGTTCCCAGATAAGCCTTGTCCTTTTTTTTCAACAGGGCTGTTGCCACATAACAGATAGCATTGAACAAACTGCTCTGAGAAGAAACCACCCATTTTGCCCAATTGCCACTGTACTTGCATAAACACATTCGCTGTTTTAAACCATCTGGCAAATTTTCTACACACACAAGCACCAGCCCATTTGAGTTGAGCACACCAGCCATATTCAATGCATTAACACTTCTGACCCTAGTCATACATTACACTTCTGTATTCTGTGTTACTCCTGGAGCACAAGGATCCAATTTACTAGTATTCACAGTAGTGGTGAGCAAATGCACCTGTAATTTTCGTTATCAACACCATTCCATGCAAGAAAAAATATTTCAAAAAGGACTACAGAATTAGGCATTATCTCCCAATCCCACGTTAAGTGTGCAAAGCCCTTCTGTGATGCTCATACAGTAACTGTTGCAGGGTATGTTCATACAAAGCTGTCTACCCCTTTAGTATTATTTTCAGAAAATTGTTACCCTCTGGTAGCCTTAACCATGAATTAGTTACAATTAAGGAAAGGCCATGTTAATGTAGAAGAATGCAATTTCTAGTTTCATCTCGCACAAATCCTTGTAAGAAGTTAGCCATCATGAGATCAGGTCAGGAGAACGGATCTAAGTTCACCCTTTCACAAAACAAGAATACAGAAAAGGGAGCTGCAAGTCAAAGAACCCAAGTAGGAAAACAGACCTTGTAGATTATGGAATGTTTCTACAACCTAATTAAAGTACAGTAGGAAGGCAATGTTGATGACTCTGCTGTTCACTTGCAAAGTGATTGGCTTATTCAAGCACTTGTCAGCTAGGAGGTATTTCATTTTAGCCCTCCCCCCCATCTACCCCAAGGCATAAGCACTGTGCCAGCCTGACACCAGAAGCCTATTTCAGGTATTGGCTGCCGCAGCAGCACTAGGTCTCCTAGCCAACTTAACAATATGTCATAAATCCTGAGAAGAAAGGTATAGGACACTGACAGGCTCTCAGCTGGAGGTATTAAGATGCAAAAGTTGAGCTTTTTCACCCATGGGGCACCTAGCATCATCATTTCTGCCCCATCTTAAAATAGGCACCCAAATTCACAGTAGTGCAAAGCTGATGTGGAAACAGCACCATTTTAACCTACACAGTCCCTCTACATACATGGCAACCCACGTTTAAACAAAGATAAGCAATTTCTGTGTAACATCACCTGGGCTGTTTTATTCATCTCAGCAGTCAACTCTAGTTGTCAGCAGTGCATTCTTTCTGGCAGACTTCCACAATGCCACCTCCTTTTCCTAAGGCAGCTACAGTTCACTGCCCTTTGTAGGCAACATTACAGGCATTAGCATGTGGCATAGCATGTACCACGACCAGTAATGCAAGTTGTCTGGCAGGGTGTCACAGCTGGCAAGCAGCCATTAATGCTATGCTTATAGAATATAAACTGCAGAAGTACACTGTGCAATCCTGTTAGCTTTTGACCCTTGTTGACTTCAGCACTGTTGACAGCTCTAGAACAACTCTTTTTTTCCAAGACAGAAGTACCTAAACACTTAAAACTACTAGAGCATTTGCACATGTGACTGCATCAGTGGCTGCCTGCTGAATCACAGCCTCTGAAGAGCTAAACGCCTTGGCAAGCTGTGAGCCTCAGCCTGCTCTTTCTCCTCCTTTCAATGAGGGGAAGACCAACAGCATGAAATGATTTTGCAACAGCAGGCGTTAGAAAGTGACCTCTCGCTCTAAGCATCCCATCATTGCAATGCGAAGTAACAATCTCTTGGTTCAAATATAGGCTACAAAGAACCAAGGCCAGAATCTTTCCGCCATCTCATCCCAAAGAATGAGGCTGCAACTGACCTCAGGGCTTTCGAGTAATCTAATGCCCAAGATGCCAGCCACCACAAACAAATCTTGTGACCCTGACCTCACATCTGCAGTGAAGTCATCAATAGGGCTGCATATTGCCCAGATTCTGGCAGACAGTTTTGACAAGTCAGGCAATAGATGACCAACCAATACTGCTAAGGGCCCAGTTCTGTCCTCCCTTCCAATAACGGCCTTATGGGAGAGCAGTTGAGCTGCTGAACCTGATGATATTCAGACAATTATCTTTACAGTCAAAATGAATACTTGCAGAGAAGCAGGCCTCAAATTAGGTCCTACCCTGCTGTTCTCAGTGAGGTTAGAAGCCAAGAGCATCTCAAAGCTTGCCACTGTATGACATGCTGCACGAAACTCTGGACCATATTTTAGTGGCTTTTGGTTGCTGAAGGACACAGATGAACTACAAGTTTGAAGGTTTCACCACTCACTGAAATCAAGGGGAGACTACTGCCTGACTAGTGATGCACAGGTACATTTAAACGTCGTAAAAAAGTCTCAGCCAATGCTTCAGAGTGGCTCAGATTGGAGATCTGTCTTTCCAACCATGAAGAGACTTCTACAGCAAGCAATACAGCACAGATACAACTGATTTCAAAAGGATTCTGCTGGAAACAATTGTTGTTCACTTCCCACCACTACACATACTACCCCACCAAAGAAACTGGAACTGTCTTCAGGGGCAGCAGAAAGCCAGGAAATAAACTGCAGACAGTATTAGAAGTTCCCACCCAACCAAGCAAGCTCTCATTGTGGAAGCAGAGCATGAAAAAAGCACCAAAAAGCTCAACAACATTCTGTTAAGACCTGAAGTATCTTTCTGGTGTTTCTCAGTTGCTGCTTTGCCCCACAACTTGTCAACTCAAGTCTCCTTTTCCTAATTTGCAAGATGCTTCAGGTAACAGCTCTTCTTTCCAGAAGCTGCTGCTCTTCAGTACCAAATGCACACACCACTAATGAAAAATTTGGAGGTTCTTTCAGGTAAAACATGCTCCGCACACATGAAAGTTTAAATGCATATGGGCCAGCAACCCCAATTAAAGCACATAGTATTCTGTCATGACACATCCACATAAGCCTTTGAACCTGCCACTCGCCAGGCCAGATGGCAAGTCCTACCTCTGCCTGTACTTACACTAATTTACGGGATTGCTACAGCAACTTCCAGTTGCTAGCTAATGAAACAAGTCATACCTCAAGATTATGATGTTGCTGGATCAATATATTTTATAAACAAGGTTAGTGCAGCTGTAAAAGCTGCAATCTTAAGGGTGGGAAAACCACCAAGTCACTTTATGCTCACACAGTGCATTCCCCTAGGACACACAGATGTACAACATCAACTTTATGACAACAGTAATACTTAGCTTTCCAGTAGCATCTTTTACACAGAATCTCAGTATGCTTTATGAATATGATGGACCAGACGCTCAGAGCTGCTCAGCGCACTTCAGGGAGCATTCACAGAGGCTGACTTCAGCTAAGGAAGCCAATTGTTGCAAACTCTGCAGTCAGAAGCTAAAGTCAGGGCTGTTGCAAATCACATCCTATAGCAGCTTGTCACTTCAGCTACACAGGGAGCCTTGGAAAACTGGCATTTGTAAATACCCACCCTTAGATTCCCCATTTTAAATGAAGCTTGGGAGTACTTTGAAAAAACAGCTCTCACCCTCTGCACTTACATCAATATTTCAGGTGACAAGTGGTTATAAATTTACAGTACCTCAATGGTAGTGTGGGGAATATCATAGACTGGTCAAGTAGGATAATGCCCACAGACTCATTAAACTCATTTTTTAATACATCCATCAAATAACAAGGGAACACCTTCATTTCAAGAGAAACTGATGTAGCCATCTTGACTCTGCCCCTTATTCTACAAGGTACCACTCCGCCCCAAGGAGCTTCTTACACTGCCCCTCCAATTCACCAAGCTTCTCTTGAGTGTCAGGCAAAGCTTTTCACCAGTGCAAAACAGATGAGCTTATTCAGAGCAAGTAATTCCCTTTTTGCACCAAGAGAACACCTCTTTGCTTTTGCTTCGAGTTCCCCCTCCATCTCATAGCCTTGCTGCAAGCGACAAAACCTTTGTGGGATTGTTATGCCGAAATTAGAAGGAACAAACAGGGAGCCACATGCAACTGTCTCTAATCTTTCTTAGAGAAGGTTTAACTACCCAAGTTTCACACACCTTTAGATAAACAAAAGCATTCAGATCTCAAATGCTTCAACTAAGGACACAAGGCTCCCTAAAAAGGGATTCTTCTTTGCATTCCAGTACAGAAGAGGGAACACCTGCACCCAAAGGACTATGCCACTAACGAGGCCCCTCAAGCTCAGGATAGCAGTGAAAAAACCTCATCCTGTACTAAAGTAAATGAAAGCACAACAAATGGCAAGTTTTGCAGGAAAAGACAGATGTGAGTTTCCAAAAGCCAAAAAATTCCCCACGCTACCCATCTATCCAAAGGAAGCCTGTGGCTTCAAAAACAAAGCTCTTAAACAGATTATACCTATCACTATCAGCCAATAGCCTCCATTCTGAAAGGGAAAGGAATTGCATCGTTGCAATGGTGGCAGAATAAAATGAACTTGTGTTGTTCCAAAATTACTCCAAGAGGCAACAGTGCACATTTCTGATTAATCTTTCAGACTTAGGTTGAATGAACAGGCTCAGCACACACATACCCCAACAATTGCATTCAGTCTTCTAAAAAGGAGCACCACTCACGCAAGTTAGAGTAGCAAACTGATGCAGAAAGACAAAACACAAGTTCATCTCTAAGCACATTTCCTCACCTTTTCCAGCCTCTTAAGAGGCAAGGTTCCAGTCTGGTCCATTCCTATTGCCCCTTCATTGTGTTCAGAGGAAATCAATACACAATGTGGATTAGTCTACACAAGTGCTCCATCAGATGCACTGAGCATTTGCAATTCACTGGCATTTGACATCTGCTGTCTGGCAGATAACTAAGTCCCCTAGCACTCCACAATAACCCACTCAAATGATGCAACTAAACCATCCAAATTACTTTCTCAGAAAATGCCTAGGAACACAGGTGAAAAAAATGAATGCATAAGTACCAAGAAAACATGAAAGCCTAAATCATACCACACTGTCAAGTTAAGAGTTTGAATTTTTTTTTTACGCTGCATTTCATGCTTATCACTGAATGCTTGTGCATCTTACTCCTCCCACCTGCCTTTCTGCCATAACCTACCCGGCACCAGTTGAGACACTTGGATTAATATCCCTGCAAAGTATCAATGAGCCTATGAAGACTGCTAAGTCCTTCATCACCAAATCTGAACTAGGACAAGACTAAAACTCTCCAAGATTATCAAAGCAGCGCAAAAGAAATCAGACATCCAAGTGATGAACAAGTACAAGCCAAAACCGTGCCTAGACAATGCAGACTCATCACACAATTCCTCCTTTCCAGCTGACCACATCAGGAGTCTTGGAAACCATCTGCATTTCCCATTGGAGTTACACACCTGGGTTTCCTTTCAGTAAAACTAGATGGTCAGGATATTTAGAAACTGAACAAGCACCCAGTTAGCCTCTAAAGGCTAACTTAATGCCTCTTCCAAGTCTTTGCAGATACTCGATCCAAGTCAGTCAGAGGAGAAATAAAAGCCAACCCATCTTTGTATGATTTAAAATGCCTTTTTACACCCTTTTCTTCCATAACTTCAGTTCACTCACTTTCCCCACCTGAAAAACCATTTTTTAATTCACACAATACCAGCCTCTTAATTCTTATTCCTGGCAAGACCATTTCCCTCACTATGATGTAAATGAGCCTCCCTGGAGCTCTTAAGCATTATTATACATCATGGTAGTTGCATTACACTCTCAGCACTATAAATGCAGTCCAGGACTCAATTACTATTCAGATGAACAAAGTATACAGTGCATTTACTGAAACTACGGCTGCTTAAGGTATAGAGCTTCCATAGTTACATGCATTTCCTTATGAAGTGCCTTGAAGGAGAAAATGTAGGTCTACACCTATAATCATGTCCTTCAAAAACCAATCAAAATTTGTCAATAACCACACTTGTATGCAACATTCATCTGAATGAAGCAGTTTCCTTCACCACTGCTATTCTGCAGTATGAACACATTGTTCTTTACTGTTGCTTAAAGGACTTTAAGCAAAATTTGGTTTCTAAAATTAAGCACCTAAATTCTGACTCCTAAGGGGCATCTGAAAGGTCAAGAAAAAATTTAACACTCCCTCTGAAGTCTTTTGTTTGGAGCCTTCTGAAGGTATCCCTCCACTGGCTTTCCTTCCCCACAAAAGCTTCCACATTTTTACGCATACCAAGTGCTAAGTGCTTTCAAGGTGACAGATGATTCCAGGCTACCAACTGTATGCCTATGATCCAACATTTGGATTTCACTCTTCAAAACCTTCATTCTAGGCTATACCTTAATGTATTAATGGTGACCTCCTTGCCCTAGTAAAAAAAAAAAAAAAACCAAAAAAACAACAACAAGAAACCACTCTGATTCAAAACAGTAAAAAGGGAGGAGAAGATGCAAGCCAAAGGTTTCCCTATCCCTCCATGTCTGCAATCTCGATGAGAAAAAATTCATCAGCTTGAACTTGATGGTCCTTTATTATCATAGTATTTCTCACATTTTACTCAGTTCCTACAGCTAGCTGAGACTAAACATAGTGACTGTTGCCTATCTTCCATCATAGTACGATATTCATAATTAAAGCTACTAACATGGAAGAAAAAATTGTCATGGACTCAAAAAGGTCAACACTTCTAGCATTTAGGCTTGCAGTACATTACAAGCTTTCTCAGCAGACAAGTTCTTGTCTCTGCAAGCAAAAAGAAAAGGAGTGTGTATTAAGACAAGGTTTCTACTTAGTTGCAACTACTCTCCAGTGTATGCTTTGCCCAGCAATTGCCCTATTAAGTATGTGCGGTAACAAACATCAAATCATTTGTACAATACCTCACCAAGTCTCCAAATAGTTAGTACTAGATACAATTCTGTGGTCAGTCACCAATCATGCATTTAAAAACTTTGAACTAGCAGCACGTTTTAGCATTCACTGTTCTACAGCCTGAGGCACAAAACCAAGGCATAACAGCTGCACCCCTGTCCTGGTTTAACCCCAGCCAGCAAGTGAGTACCACATAGGTGCTCACTCACTTTCCCCCCACCCAGTGGGACAGGGGAAAGAATCAGAAAATAAAGCTCATGGGTTGAGATAAGTTTAATAGAACAGAAAGGAAGAAACTAACAATGACACTAATAACAATAAAGTGACAATAATAACAAAAGGATAGGAATACACAAGACAAGTGATGCACAACGCACTTGCTCACCACTCACCAACCAACACCAGAGCCTCACTCCTCCCCCCACCATGGGCATGACATCCCACGGTATGGAATACCCCTTTGGCCAGTTTGGGTCAGCTGTCCCAGCTGTCTCCCCTCCCACCTTGCCTGTGCCCCTCCAGCCTTCTTGCCAGCTGGGCATGAGAAGCTGAGAAGTCCTTGAATTAGTCTAGACACCACTGAGCAACAACTGAAAACATCAGGGTGTTATCAACATTCTTGTCATACTAACCCAAAACACAGCACTGCACCAGCTACTAGGAAGGCAATTAACTATCCCAGCTGAAACCAGGACAACCCCAAAAAAGGCTGCAACTCTCCACCAAGAACCATAGATCCAACTTGTGACAAAACCTAAATTCCCTCACTGCAGAAGGCAGTCCAAAGGAAAGGGCCATTCAGTCAACCATTTCAGCCTGTTCTCTGAATCTCTGTAGAGACTTTCATATATTTGTTGCCATTTCAGTCACAAAGGGAGCAGAAAATGACATGCAGCATGCCTCTCAAGTTCTCTAGAGGACCAGGACTTCATTAAAAGCTCTGTTAAAAGCTCTGCAGAACTGACTGATTTGCATTCAGACTGTAAACTGAAAAGCAAGGGCATAAGCTTATCACACACACAAGAAAACATTAAGCCAAGCATTCAGAAATTTCCCAGTTTATAACTTGTAAAAACAATGCAGAGAATCTAGAGAGGAAAGGAGAACAGCTTCGCTAATTTTGACTAGATTTACATGAAACAGCACAGTACTTGCAAGAAGGAAGCAAGAATTGAGAGAAGAGCAACTCCACCAAAATCAGACTCCCAGGTTCTAAGAAAAGGAGCTCTGTCCCTTTGCCCACGCTGGAGCCTAAGGCCACAGGAGCTGGCTGAAAGCAGAGCTGCAGAGATGGCAAGTTGCTTTCAAGAAAGCAAAAAAGCCACAGAATCAAACACGACATCTGCCACATGCAAACCCAACCTAATCTATTTCTGACAAAAAGCCAGGTAATTTCATTCTATTTCTGGAGATCAGAACAGTCAGTACACACATTTACATCATTCCATTTTCCTCTCAGTAGCACAGCCCTTAAATGATAGCTATCCTAACCCTGACCCCTAGCATAACTTAACCAGTGTGTTTCTTGCCTAGAGATAGTGTTACACTATTAACTGCAACAGTAACTAAGCTCTTCAACTACCACCTTCCTGAACAGCTAATACTCTTCCCAGTTTCTCCATGCAAAGGCTACTTGGTAAGAACACTTCTCACTGAGCTCCGGTCACCAGCACTATTAGAGCTAAATACTTTCAGGTGATGTGTTCCATTAGCAACAGGACTTTCCTTTGTGCTTCCTTCATCTCCATCAACTCTACATGTCAGCAGCAAGAACAATTCTGAGGAGATTGGAAAGTTTCATGTATATGTTCACATACATTATAGCTTGGCCTCTGCATTCAGCTTGTTCCTATGAGTTCACTGCTCAGGAAAGCAAAACCACCTGCAATAAAGCACCTCATGCTCCATTTCTTAACCCTGTAGATACCCATCCCCAGCATTTATCATACCTCATTCAACACCAAGCGTTCTGCCGATCGAAGTTCTTTCACAGTCACTTCTCACAGCTCTAAAAGCAGCATCTCAGGACAGATGAAAAGCTGACCAACAAGCTGTAGGATGTAATTTTCAACAAACAGCCAAAGAAACCTCACATCCAGCAGTGACAGCTGCAAAAAAAAGGAAAGACACATCAGCACAGAACTCATTTATTTGGCAGAAAGCTATCTCTCAGTTACACAAGAGCTTTATCTATTCAAGCCTGTTATTTTAGTGCACTTAATTCTTTACAGCTGAAAGTGCACCTTCCAATTAAAGCAGTTTCTGCCTAATAAAAGTAGGCAGTATTTTGCAGATTTATAAACATTAGCCTAATTACGTGCAATAAGCAACTCTTCTTCAAGATGAAACTTGATTTTCCTTGCTGGCCACAACTACATGACAGTACTAGCCTTTTGTCCTACAAGCTGTATTGATTTTGCAACTTGATGTATGGCTTGACTAGCATATGTTAATTAAATGCTAAGTCCATTTTTGAGATGTCAGTTGCACCTTCTCCAACAGGGTAACTGCTTACACAGCAAAATGCTCTCTCTGTGAGTCTGCACACAGACTAGTTGCTTGGCACAAATACCTGAGGCTTATGGAAGTATTAAGTTTCTGACAGGTATACGTTATTTATTTTTATGCATGTTTTGAAATCAGAACAAAAAAGACTTTCAACTTTCACCAAGTAAGCCTCAATTGTGGCCTACACAGACAACAGAGAGTTACTGTCATGGCAAAACCTTTGATCTCAGTTCCAGGCCTATCTGTCTAATTAGGTCTTAAGAGCACACACAGAAAATCCACTTCGTAAGTTATTTCACAATTTCCATGACCCTGTAACTTGAAGAACCAAAATAAGTTAAGTCCTCTTGCAAAATTTACCCCTCAACCTCAACACAAGTGGAAGCTAAAGCCAGGCTTTAACAGGCATGTTAAGTTCACAGAACTGCAAGAATTAAGTTTCAAATAGCTGCTGTCTCTAACAATACCCATATCCTGGCATTTGCCAATTTCAGTATCCTACCTCATGTCTCAGATCAAAGTTATTTGCACTCCAGTTTCCAATCTTTGAACAGCACTCTCATGCCTGCACTGGAACTGATCATCTTCTAAACAAGACAGTAAGTCACTTGAGTGCCTTAGCATGACATTTCATCTTAGTGAACTTTCAGTTTCTCCAGCCCCCTTTCCCAGGTTCTGATATTAAACTCTATCTCCAGCAACTCCAGATTTGAGAGAATATGAGAGCTATTTATTATTCTCCTTCAAGGTTGTGCATGCTCTCTCTGCATTTAGGCTAAGTTTTTTTTTTCCTCAGTTGCACTGAAATGGACAAAAATCACCTACCAGGACATGGAACATATCCTGATGCTTATCTGGTAGAGCTAGAACAGCAATAGTTTACTTACTTTCTTTCCTGGACAATAAGAGCTTCCTATCTTTCACTCTTCTGTCTGACTCTGCATTAATTCCCAATATCATCACACAACCCCAGTACATAATTTTCATTAGCTCCAACATCTGTTTTTTTCCCCTCTCACATCAGGTTCAGCTCACCTTGAGACATAAGCTTTTTTCCTCCATCTGAAACTACTAAGCCTACAGCCATATAAGATGGCTATCACCACTAAACAAAAAATTCAGTGACACTTTTATAGTAGCAAAGCAAGCACACACTGCCAGTTCTACAAACCCATGCGTGAGCCATTTGCTTCTCCACCTGCTTGCTCAGTTGATTAACATGTAATCTTGACCAGTCTTCAAGCAACCAGGCCTCTCCTTTTTTACAACAGGAGACAGAGCTCTTAGATCTGAAAGGAAAATATACCAGATACATTAGAAAAACCAACAAGGCAGAACAACAAAGACATTAACATCCATACCATGCACACAGTAATACTAATTAGTGTGTCTCTCAAAGGAATGTTTTCCTGCCTTGGCAGTCTTTAAGACACTCTTCCTTTGTTCTCTATAGGAAAACCAGCCCAGTCGGACTTCGTTTAAGCACACCCCATACCACCAGTGCAGGTGCTCTTAACTACTCACGTATAACCTTTCATTCACTCCCTTACACTACCCAAACCCTTCAAACAAGAGACAGAACTCTGAAGAGTAGCGCTTAAGAACAAACACGCACTAAAAAAAAAGCAAGTTTCAGACGAGAAAAGGAAAACTTCAGTAACTGTATACACGGACCCTGCTCTTGCCAGAAAGCCCCTCAGCTTCGATGTGTCTCTCACCAGACCAAACAGGCGGCAGGCCCACACCCGCACGGGCGCCGGCACCACCCCGGTCTCAGCAGCACGGACGGAGACAGCCCCGCCCCGCCGCCCCTCTTTAAAGCGCCTGCCAGGGGCATGCGCAGTGGCGCCGGGCCGCCCACCTTCCAGAAGGTTCCTGGGGATCGGAAGTGCCCCCTCCCTCCCCGGCCGCGCGCGCCTACAAATGCCGCGGCGGGGGGGGGGGGGCGGCGGCGGCGGCAGGTTTTTTCCTTCTGCTTTGTGGCGGGGTGTAAGGCGGTGTTTGTGGAGGACGAGCGGCTTCGTTTTTCAGCTCGGAAAACCCCTTGTGGGCTGTTCCCAGCAGCAGAACGCCCGCTCCTTCAGCGAGGCGAGAGTGCTGCCTGGTAGTGAAGCTTAACGCTGCTGTACTCGTGTTTCTGGTCTAAGTCCTGTGCTGTGTACCAGTAGCACGTTGTAGTTCCTTATCCTTACCTTTTTCTGAGTAAGAATTTTTCCCTAGTTGACTTTTCTTTAGCAGTTTTAATTATGCATTGGCTCTGTGAATCCATGCTGCATACTTTACAGCCCGGGAATTGATGTATATTTTCTTGGTGCCTTTATTGAATGTAGGCTTTGCTTAAAAGACCCACTTTTTCTTGAAGAGTTGAATATAAAATAAAATCATTTAGGCTGGAAAAGACCTTGAAGATCACTGAGTCCAGCCGTCAACCTAACGCTACTGCATCCACTGATACAATTCCTGCATTTATTCAGGAGCTATGGTTGCACGGTAGGTAAAGTGTGAACCAAAGGGTACATTTGTGTGCTGTTTAAGGGATAGTTGTGGGCAAGGGGTAACTGGATTAGGAGCCAAATGTATGCCTGGTGCTGTAAATGGTGTCTGTGAAGCTCTTGTTTCTTGAATTGTAAGGCCTGGAATACATTTAGTTAAATATGCCAAATGATATGGGAAAGAAGAATTTCATCAATAATTTGAGAGATGCGTTTGGGTGTGTTTTCAGTAAACAGCTAGTAGAGCTGCCCCTGTAACCTGTGGCAGGAGACTTCAGTTAAGTCACTGCAGTATTTGAGCAGGGCTGTGTAACAAAGCAGATGCCCTGTGTGCTGTGTGTAAGCATTTAGTACAATGAAATCATTAGCCATGCTTTCAGAAACGTGGGGGCCGACTTTGTCTTTTCAGCTGAATTCTTCATGAACCAAGCCTGGAGTTCGTAATGATCTCAAATAGATGTGATGTCAAAGGCTTGAAGATTGCAACTAAGTGGAAGGAAGCTTTTGCAAATAAGGCAAGATTGAAAGGCAAGCTTGAAGTGTGAGATACAATTCTTGATCAGATTTATAAGCTCTGTGACTATATTCTCCTATTGCTTCCATACAACTCTAGGCACTCTTGCTGACCTAAAAGTCAGTTTTTTCTCTGCTATGGTGATGAGGTCTCTCTTTAATATTATTTTACTTTTTTGAAGTTCTGTTCACTTCTACTAACTTTCCTTTCCAAAATTGCTTGACAGTTCTGTCATTATTCCTTCTAAGCCAGCTTTCATTTGGCTCGCTAGAAAAGGGAAAAGGTATGGTCCAGAGTCCTTTGTGGCTTTGTTCTCACAATTACTCTTGTGTTCAGTTAATTGGGAGGCTTTGTGTTTCTGGGTTCCTCCTATCTGACTGTTTCTATAGAGTGTCCCTGTTAACCCCAGGAAATGTCATCAATCTGTTCTCCCATTAAAGTTTTCATCTCTCTGTTCAGATTCTATTTCCGTGACCTGGGTAGTTCCAGATGAGGTGGGTGAAGCCTCAGAAAAATGTGAAACTTGATGGCGGAAAGTACAAGATAGCTGTGCTGCCATCAGGAGGCCATTCAGTGTGCAGGTACCGCCTCGTTAATATCTGTGTGCTAGTTGTGCCTACCTCCCTTTGTACTTCCTCTACTTTTAATGTTATCTGGAACCAAATAAGCTGGCTGTTTTCCCTCTTCCTTCAACATTGGTGTTGCACCTCTCCCATCCCTTGACTGCTGGTTGTTGTTACACTCAGTTCTGTCAGTAAGTCTTCCTTGGTGTCTCCTTTTTGCCCTTCTCACCACTGCCACCTCTGCCCGCTCTCTGTCTGTAACCTTTCTTTTAACAACAAAAATTCTGTGGCCTCCTTCCAGCCCTCTTCCATTTAAAAATATGTAGCTGAACTGTTGGTTTTGCCTTTGTTTTTAAAAGCATGACTGATGATTTCATTCTACTAAAAAAACCCAACCCTTTACTGGTGAAATTCTGGCCTGGTTTTAGTAGATGGCAAACTTGCTCTTGATTTAAAATTGTCAGCTTATTCTCTTACTTTCAAGTTTTTTGATTCTGTGGAAGTACAGCCCAACCTCAACACCTTTCTTATCATAAATGCGTGTTCTACTGATAACAAAACCTTTGGTATCTTGCATGCTTTCACCTATACTGCAGTACTTTTTTTCTGTGCAGTGAATGAATGATTTGAAAAAGACGGAATGAACTTCTTCATCCTGTGATAGCACTGACAAGAACTGCCACTTTGTCAGCCTCCTTACCTGAAGCTGTCACTTCAGGTATGTTGAATCCAGAGCTCTGTGTACATTATGGTGCATGTTCATGGTCTTGTTTAATCGCTGATTACTTCTGTATGTTCCCCGCTGCATTTCATGCTGAGAACCTGTTGCTGCAACAGCCATTTAGTTACAAGTGCTATTTATCTTGCAGCACAAAGTCAGTTATAGATGTGTGTGTATTTAACAATTCCTATGTTTCACTAATATCTGGGACTCTTCAGGCTGTTGAGTGGAACATCCCTCAGAAACAATTTTCAATGTTAGTGATTCAGAAGCATCACATTACTTGTAGGAATTTCTTTGTTCTTTCTTTTAAAATCACCAGCATAATTCAATTTGCTGTTTTGCTCTATAAAGCTTACTGTAGCCATCAGTCATTTATGAATTGCTGTGCATTTTGTATAGTAACTTGATGGTAATAACTGCAGTTGGGGAAAAGCAAAACAAAGCAAACCATCAGCAGCTGCAGTTCATGTAACCCCCTATCAGATTAGGGGCTACCTGAGAAGATGTTTATATTGCTGCATGCGTTATTTGCCCATATAAAGGTAATCTTTGTTGGATATGCAGTTGTTCTCCAGAGAACTTCCTGCAGCTTTTATAAGGTGAGTGCTACCCTAATTTCTGTGTAAATTATCTGTGTAATCCCTTGTAGTTTAGCAAGTTCTGACCCTTGGGTAAAAGTGAGAAAGTACTGGTATGCTCTGATCTGATATAAATGGCAAGGCCTCAAACTTAATTTCATGGGTTCAAGCAATACAGCTAGTCCTAAACTCAGTTACACTTTAAAATCTAATAGGATGTTGTGCGTTTTATGCTAGACATGTTACTGGTGCTGGAGCACAGAGTACCTTTATGTTCAGGGGATTTTAGCATTCCTCTTTATTACCATCTGAAATTGGACTACAGTGCTTCAGTGAAAGACAATTCCCCAATAATTTATGGAGAGTGTGCTGATCCAGTTAGGGGATACTCTTTCAATCAGCACATATTTGGTCACAGCATAGCTATTTTAGGAAGCATGCAGAAAAGGTGGTGGGTGGCATAGTGCACTGCGCTGATGAGGCACAGGAAAAGTCACAGACTTGATGATTTTCCTGCTGGTGGCTGACTAGCTGTTGAATTTTCACAGGAGTATTCATTCCAAAGCTGAAATTTAACCGTGGCCTAGAGGCTTCAAGATGCTTACCTTCACACACTGAGTAACCATCCCTGTTACAGGGGCTGTTTGGAAAGTGTTAAAACACAAACACCTTTTTACAGGACCTGGGCTTTCTGCTTAATCACTTTGAGAGCTGGTACCTATGTTCTCTGCTTACTACATAACGTATTCTAGCTCTGACTTTGAAAGCTACCAAGTAAGTTCTTGTACTGAGGTCTATAAGAAAAGAGGAGTTTGAGCTATTGATTTTTCTTTTTAGTTTTGACTTTGAAATGTTTAAGCAAGGGACAATAAAGGTAACAGTATGAAAGATACAACTCCTGATTATGAAACTATTGGCTGTGGAATTCAGTACTGCTGTGAATAGATAGATTTGTTTTGACTAACCTGTTTTTTAGACCAAACTGTGAAGACTAGCATGTGTGTTTAGCAACAGCCTGGCAAGTTGAATATGTTGGAGAGAGGAGACAGTACTAGAAGGCTGCTGGTCTCTTCAGCTTGTTAGAAGCTGCCTAATTAGGCAGTGATTCATATTGCCATTAGCATTACATGGTAGGTCTCAAAATGTATTTTAGAGTTCTTCAGGGTGCAGTTCCTGCAGCAACTGTGTGACAATCTTAAACCACATTTAAGGGTGTACCACTTAGTTTCTTGCTCTCAGAGCATATAGTGTGACACATCTTAGTAGAACTGATGTTTACCATGTAGGTGAAGACACTTCCCTAATCAATCTAAGATAAATGAGGAAAAACAAGCTTTCTGAACTAAAAATAATCATCACAGGAGAAAGAAGGCATGGGGTGTTTTGTTGGCAATATTAGGACTTTTATGAACTTTTTCTTACTGGGTTAATTTTGGTGACAGCTGTTGAGAGTTTTTAAATGGATTGGAATCGAGGTACATCAGTTTGAAATCAAGCAATGTCAATGCATTTGCAGTAGTGTTATGTTGAAATGTCGTGCTATTGTAGTTGCAAATTGACTTGAGTTTAATAGCGGAACAGCAGACCTTGGAGAGGCAGGAGTTGGATCCAGAGAAGTGGGATGTGTTGGAAAGTGTAATTTGTGCACCTGTCCTGCTCTTAGCCATGGTGTGCTGACTCTGAATCTCCAGCCCAGAAATGAGTGGTAAGATAATAGGAGGGATTCCAGCCTCATTGCAAAAAGGGGAGCTCATGTATTGCCTTGTCTTTGAAAGTCGGGAAATCATCTAGGTTTCTTCTTAGTCTGGAAAAAGAAAATGCAGCTTTTCACCCCAAATCCAGAAATGTACACAAATATTACTTCCAAATGTCACTTCATCAGCATCCTGTTCCCAGTTTGAGGCTTGTCATCCTAAACTGACCTGTCTTTCTACAAAGTACTTAAGCTGCCATCGAACTGATGGAGAAAACTCCTTTACGGGCCCTTCTGGCTGTGCTGTGTGTACAAGTGACATTTGACAGCTGCTAAGAGGAGATGAGTCTGAAATTTGGGATAAGGCTTTTATCTGACATAGTACTGTTGGCAATTTCTGACTCTGTGCCCTTTTAACAGAGCAGTACCTCAGAAGCCTCTTTGTCCCTGTGGAAGTACCTCTTAATTAAATTTAGGTCACAGCACAGTGACACACTGGTAGTGGAGCTGCTTAGTTGTGGCTGTATCTATGCAGGCAGTTTAACCTCTTCTCAACCCCCAAAATGGCTTTAATGTGTGTTTAATCCACCTGTGAGGTTCTGGTTTGCTGAAAGTGTGAGTTTTGCCCCTCTAGGAGTGCTGGGGCCAGAGTTCAAACTTGGAGTGCTGGTGTCCATAAGCACGTGGATGTAAAGGAACTAAACAGAAGTTTTGGTCAGGATACATCATTTAGCAACCTGCATGCACATGGAAGTTGGCCTGGGATGCTGAACTGTGTGAACGGATCATTTAATAGCCTGCTGCAATCTACTGCATGATTACAGATGCAGTTTTAGTGGGCTGGGAAGCTAAGTGCAAGCTGGAGAGCTGTAAGATGAATTCATCCCTATAACCATTCATGCTTTATGCAAGAAATAGTATCCAAACTGAGCTCCGTAACACATAGGAGTCTATTTTTAAGCCTGACTTGGCATCATGAAATGCTGTAGTGAATGAACAAATGCTGATGGACTGCCATCGGTATTGTACAGAAGCAAGTGTAATTAGGGAGACATGAATAAATAATAAAAAAGCCTAACTATGTTTAGCAGTTCCTTTATTGTCAGCAGTAGGACGTATACTCCCCTAACAGATTTAGAAACTGCATTGGTAGGTGGTGATTTGTATTGCTGCCAGTGTCATTCACTTATGAGGATGATGTTGATAGGGTGTTTGCAATTGTTCTCCAGAGACAGTTTCTGTAACAATTACGAGACTATCTCAGTTGTATTAAATGAGTCAGTTATGGGCAATATAATTATTAATATATTACCAGATCTTAGGTGTCAGATTTTTGTGTTGTCTGCTATGCCCCATTGTATTAAATGTCCATGCTGTTGTGTATGTTTTCCCATGGTGTCTTCTATCCAACACACAGTTGGAAGGTGATAGCTTCTTTACCAGATTGAGACCTATTCTTTGTGGGTTTAGACTTGGGGACAAAAGGCATCTTCCGACAGTGATGTTTCTTACAAGTGCTGCTGACTTCTGAACAGCAGGCTGCAGCCTTGGAGGAAGGAGGGGTCCTTGCACGGATTAGTTTTCTTAGAAAAGTTTAGGAGTAAAATAGGCAGGCTTAATTTTCTGTAAAACTGCGTACTGTGGCCTGAGACATGCAGGCTGTATTTCTGCTGTTTCTAATGCAGGCCACACAGTGGGGGAAGACTGGAACTTACTCTGCTTCAGACTGCTGCATTTGGAAGATGATGGGTGTCATCTAACAGTCTCTTGGTACCTGACTTGCCATGCCTGCTCAATAAACTTGTTGGTTTTTGGAAGAGAAGGGGGTTTTACAGCAGCTGTGTAATCTTTTGTATCTAACTGCAAGCTGGGTTTTCCCCTTAGTGATATGTTGTCCTTCTGTCCATTGCATAATGTGGTACTTAATGGATGCTAGCAGGTATGCATATTTTTGCTCGTAAATGGCATTACTGGTGTCATTCGCCTGTACTGGATGATCTCTCTAGTGACTTGAGCTACCTCCTCCTAGCAGATGTATGTTATGACTGGACTGATTCTGTTCTGTCTTGTTACATGAGTAACTGCCTTCTGGGAAACTGTAAGTACTAGAATTGTCTGTTAAAAGCTGAAGAATATGACTGAGCTTAAAATAAATACTTTATATTTCTGGACCAGCAGTGAAGTTCCTTAATGCATCAAGCCCTGTACTACTGAGACTTGGTTGTAGGCACTTAGCCCTGTAGCTGGCACTCTCTAGCCTGAGTGTTTTAAACCTGTCTCGGTCATCTAAGGAGTCACATTGGATAATGGATTGGGGGGGGGGGGGAACACGACTAGTCTAAAAGCTGAGCTAATGTAGCTCTCCTGCAGCTACTGTGGCCTCTTTGCAGTGACTGCACAACAAGTCCTTGTGATAATAACTGTAATAAGGTGAAAAGAGGTCCTGCTCTCTAATTGAGATTTTCAAACTGACACTTTGATGTTCTGACTTGAAAAGGAAAAGATGTTTGCAGTATGGACTCTTCAAAGCTTTTTTTTGAACCATATGCTCTCAAGTTTCATTTCTGTTGAAAGCAGTTTCTCTTTTAAAAATGCCTTCTTTCACTTACTGTGCTGCTAAATTCTCATAGCTGTTTCATCTGTTGGTTAACCCTGTTTATGCTCAGTCAGTACATACTTCTTGGGGAGTGTGTGCTTCAAGGGTTCCAGAGAAGAACATCTTTTTCACCTGTAAGTGTCATTGGTCTAAAGAGATAGTTATGTCTGCTTTCACTACTGCTTGTTCCTCCAGTCAGTCTAGGCTTCCAAGCATTGTGAGTCCTTGGAACAGTCGTAAGGGAGCTAGCTTGGCTTTACCTATATGCAGAGCACCTGGAGACGAATAGAGTTATTAGAGGGGAGTGAGAACAGGGTCTGATAGGAGCTACATGAGCTGCAAAATGCAGAATCTTGTTCTCATCTATTAAAGTGTGAACAGAGCTCAAGTGCTAAGTTCATGCTGGGCAGACATGTCATAGCAAAGATGAGCAATGTGGCTTGATTTGCATGTAAATCAAGCTCTTGTTCTTCTTCTCTCTGTATTGAAAGCTCTGGAATATTGATTATGGTCACTAAAGTCAGTATACATGGATGTACCTGAAGGAAGAGGTTGAGTGAGAAAGTGTCGGAACTGGGAGCTGGTTCTCTGCTGGTACATCCTCCTCACGACGCCTGTGGGCAACCTGGTTGACTGCCCTGGCAGGGAATTTGGCTGTGCTTCCCTGGCAGGTGACCAGGCCCTGCCTGGGGATATGGAATCCATCTGTATCACTGAATGTGCTGTTAGAGCAGATCTGCTTTCAGGTGACAGTACGCTTGAATTGTGGAAGGTCTTGCCGGTTGGCCGAGCCGAGGCAAAAGGCTGTTCAGCCAGTACCCTGGGGCCAGCTGTGGAGCAGTGTGATTTTTGCTTTTTTGCCACTGATGTCTGAGCACTGAGCACAGCAGTGCATCCCCTTGTAGCTGGGCTGTTGAGTCAGTGAAGCTTTTGCAAGGTAAGTGCTTTAGCCTCTACCAGACAGGGTAAGTGCGTCTCCTTCTCCAATGCTGTAAATGCAAAAGTACGCCTAAAGATTAAGGGAACATGTAAAATGAGACTTCTCTTGTTTATTTTAGTATTTTAACATGTCAAGACTCAAACCCAAGTTACAATATTTAAATACAAGTCACAAGCATATAGATGTAAAAATACTTTTAAATGGTATCTTGCACGTGCTACAAGAGGGAATGGTGCGAGGAGAAACTGAATGGAAATAATGTTCAGGGATGTGTGGAGAAGTAGTGGGCCGAGCTTTGGGCATGGGGTTTGTAACTTGTCTGGATGTGTGGTAAAACACGGGAAGTGTGTCATACTTAACTGCTTTGCTTTGTGTTTAACTTCCAGCAGCTGATGTGGTGGAGTTGTTCTATTTGATAGGCATGGTGTGTATTCCTGTGCCACCTGGTAGTAAAACAATAAAGGGTGAACATAGTGCCTGCTGCAATACTGCTGTAATTAAGCACCTGCCAAAGCATGTTGTCAAAGCAATTTTGATGTGTTGGAATAAGTGAGTTCTCATACTGCAACTTGCCCCACAAAGCAAAAGCCCACGTTCCACTTGAAAATACTTGCACTATCCAGTCTTGTGTAACAACGTTAACTTTTATATGAAGTAAATAACCTTTGCTGTTAAATTGTGGATCCTTGGTACTATGGTTGTAGGTCTCTGAGCACAAAAGTAAGGATTTCCCTGATGCTTATCTGGATGCTTCAGACATCCCATGGGGACCCTGTGCACCACTCTGTAAGTCTATGAAACAGCTTGCTGAGATGATGTGAGCTTGATGTTCTTTTCCCCCATTTTTCCTTCTCCAGATCAGCATCTTGTTGAGTATCACAATAAAAATGACTGGACCAGCTGTTCTGCCCTTTCACCTTTCCCAAAGGAACCAGAAAACTGCTTTTTCAGAAGTGGTTCAAGTGTGTGGATGCTCCTGAGGTTCTGTTTATCTGTGGGTGAGAAATAATTCTTCATCTAGGCACCAGCAGCTGCTTTGCTTCAGCAGAGACCCATCTCTCCTCTGTTAAGTGCACTTGATATTTTTATAGTTGATTCCAATGTCTAGGCCTGTTGCTGCTGTGATATGGAATGCCTGAGGAACAAATACAGTATAAGGAAGATTTTTGCTGTTATTTGTAAAACTGCTGTCTTGGTCACTGCACGGAGCAGTCTCCTGTGTGAACCTGAGACTACATTAACTTCAAAGGAGTTCTGAAGCTGAGCTTGTGACAGAGGCTGAAGAGGGGACTCTAGCCATCTGGGATGCTGCAGGGAGGCACAAAGAAATGTGAAAATGAGTGTCGGGAGCCTTGGCAGTGGCCCCCTGCCTGAGGAAGAGAATGATCAAGCTGTGCTGCAGGACTAAAGGCAGCACTCGGAAGCAGTCCAGTGATCAGAGCGAGAGCCTTGAACCTGAATCTGGATGTAGGACCATAGAACTTTCGGCAGACTGTCATTAAAAGTAATATGTGTACAAAGCGCTGTACAAGTAAATGGTTGGAGGACATGTATAGATGTAAAATGCCATGGATTTCAGCAGTCAACAAGGAAACAAAATGGTTGTAATAAAACTGTAACTGTACCTACCTTGATTCTCCCCAGGAGAGCATTGTATCTTTGCCTGCTTGCATGTGCAATTGTGAAACGTGATCATTTCTAAGTTACTAAATAATGTAACCATGTTAATACGTAAATATGCTAGGGTGTTCTTCCTCATATGCAGTGTGTATGTCCTGTGGATGCTTCTGTTCACAAACTGTGAATTCATTTGCCCTCAGTTCCAAGTGGTTTATGACTTCAGTGCTTTAGCTACTAGCCCTACTCTTGCCATTACTGAGCTGAGGTTTCATCTTCTTAGCTTTCCCCATATACCTGTCTTCCATGTGTGCCTGTGGTCGCCATATCCTAGTCTTCTCTGGGTGATGTACTCTTTCTCCTTGAAGGCAAGGATGTCTGTCTGTGTATCAATGCAATGTCCCCTCCTTCAGGAAAGAGTTTTTTCCAATTGTGTAATAAAGAGCTTTCTCATGTGGTTTATTTATACAATGTAATTGCCTCACTGTTGAATTTTAACTGCACCTCTGATATTAAAACAATACTATGTAAAAGTGTTTTGCTTCCATTTTCTATTTACTTAAATATGCATGCTTGTATCTACATCAAACATGCAGCCTGCTCCATAGCTGGTGAGTGGCATGTGGGCAAGATGCAAGCCACGACTGACACACGTGCTGTGGCCAGTGGGTTTATGTGCAAGGAGGTTGATGTTACCCGCACTCAAAACCCAGAAGGTGGCCAAAGAGAAGGTGGAGGGAGCACATAGAGGGGAACAGGCTTAAAACGGGCAACCGTTCTCTCCAGGCCTCATAAAAAGGCTTGCTGTTCATCCAGCTCTGAAAGCCTTCCCCCCCCCCGCCCCCAACTGGGCCTGATGAGGCAGGTTTCACTGAATTTGGCCCAAACTAGTCCTACTTACAAGTGGTAAAAGTTGTGAGAAAACTAATGAAAGCAAACCAAAGGACTTCCTTACAGGCCGTGAAAACTGTTGAAACAGCTAGAAGCTGTCAAAAAAAGTCACCAAAAAATCAATCTTGTCTCATATTTACTTCCCATTGGAAAAGATTCTTTACCTGTCATGCCCCTCCCCTGTTAATGAAGACAAGATGAACCATAAATAAAAATAAAAAGCTGCCTTTTATGTCTTGCTATTTTAGCAACTATTTAGAGTTAATGGAATGTATCAGTTTGTTCAGTTTTACTATTAATGTATCAACATGCTGACTTCACTTGCACTAGTAATGTGCTTATTACCAGTGCTGTTCTGTACCCTGCGCTGGCTTTAGCCTGGACAATGCTTGCTCCAGAAACATCTGTGTCATGCTGTGGAGGTAGGAAAAAAGTACATTACAAGAGGAGGCAGAATTTCTGCCCAAGTGGAAAAAAACCTTGATGGTTTAAGGTAAACTTGTGAAAGACAGAGGCTGCCCTGAGAGACAAGGTGGGAGAAGAAAGGATCAACCCAGCACTTTGCAGAGCCAGGTCAGGTTTGCTTTCAGGGTGTTTACGTTCTTTACTAAGCAAAAGAACTACGAAAATGCATAAAAGTATGTGAGGAAGAGTTACATAAAAGCCTTGAGGGTGCCCTCTCCTCACTTAGTAAGGACGTGTAATTCAGGTAAGGTCTCCAAGGACATGACTAACGCTGAAGACACAGATTTGGTCTTTTTTTCTTGGCAGGCAATAGATGTTACAGACAACGGAGGAAAAATGCCACGTGGACTGAAAATGCGGCCATAACCCTGATTTCAAACTTTCTGAGCAGAGGTGAAGAGAAGACCTCGAAAGATTGACATTTGTCTGCAGTCACAACTAGGGGAGTCACAAAACGCAGGGACCTATTTAAGAAATACAAATATCCAGAAAGAAAACCTTACTTACTCTTCCTGCATCAGCCGCTGGGCTGTCGCTAATCTTGCGTCTGTATTTGTTACCCAAGAGTAGGCCTTTCCATTTCATATACGCATCGTCCTTGTACTAATATTTCAGAGCCTACTAACGACGCGAGTGAGATAGGTGCCGCAGGCGTCGGAAGACCAGCTCAGAGCATGTCCAACCCCGTTTCCACTGTAGCGAAGCCAGCAATGCTTTGGAAGTTGCTCCCTCTGCAGATGGCAGACGGAGCCGAGGAAAATCCCAAACTGCCCGACACAGCCTGCTCCTCGAAGACCGCTCGCTGGCGTGTGCCGCTGCCCGTCTTGCTTGACGACAGTGTATTGTTACAGTATATTGCTAGTGAGCACTCGTTTGCAATAAACAGAAGCTGCGTTTTATTTTTACTTTACCCTCTGATAAAAAGCAACACGAAATGGCCAATAAAACACCTCCAGCTGTAACATAAAGGATGTAACCATAAGGGCTGTTCCCAGAAGGGAATGAGAGTGGGAGGGAACTAAGGATTCAGGGAATTCATGTTCAGGGAGCTGGGGGAAGTGGTTTTGTGTGACCCCTCAGTACTATTTAAGTTGAGCTTGAGGTCTAAGAGGTACTTGGGAGGTTTTTGTTGTGGCCTGTTGTTTTTGTCATAGGCTGGTAAGTAACCATTTTAATGTAAGATCTTTAACCCTGTTCTTTAGTTTTCAGTACGTTAATTGTGGCATCTGCCATTAGAACAAATATATTGGGGAAATCCATAAATTTCAAGAGGCTGGGATCATCCTGTGGGATTTTTAGCTTGCTTTGTGTCCTAAAATGATAGTATGTGGGGTTTTTTTCAGATGCTGGAAGTGTTACAACTGAGGTTCCTTCTAATGAAAGTACACTCCTTGGTTTAATTTTCAATTAAGTATTCAGGGGGTGTACTTAGGTGTTGAGAGGGCTCCGTAGTCTACTTTTTTTTTTTTTTTTTTTTTTTTTTAAAGAAAGTGGAAACATAGAAACTTGCAAGAAACCATGTGAGTATTGGGAATGCTGGTTCTTATGCAAAGTGTTCTGTTGTAATTCAATAGGAAGGCAGAAAACAAGCTTGAATTTGAGAAATATTTTGGTGCTTAAGGGTGCTTTGCTTAACTTAATGCCTTGAGCCTTTTATGTTTCTAACAGTTCTTGTAAATATGATGCTGTGCTTCTGGTGGAGAGGCTGGATGCCAGCTTTTAAGATGGAAAATGTGGTGCTCCAAAATACTTGGGCCTTGATGCATGACACAATTAATGGATTATGGTGTGGCTGTGTTGTCTTGATTACCCCATAGTCTGAAATGGACTTTTTCTGTACTAATCCTGGAAAGAAAACAAGCCCATGTGGCTTCAACTCGAAGAAAATATTTTTCTCCGTGCATAACAACTGTGGGAAGTTGACGTCTTCTATCCTAAATAACAAAGACTGT
Organism: Sagittarius serpentarius; assembly: GCA_034782735.1. Taxonomy (NCBI): domain Eukaryota; kingdom Metazoa; phylum Chordata; class Aves; order Accipitriformes; family Sagittariidae; genus Sagittarius; species Sagittarius serpentarius. Next base: position 1,018,198 of record JAVKLA010000081.1, read on the forward strand.
TTTCTTGGTTGGTTTTGTTGTTATTTTATAGGGACTGCAGCTGAAAGTGTAAACTCAATTTCCCCTTCAAGTTGAAGGAGTTGCCCTTGTAAATATGCTGCACCTGAACTATGTTACTTGACAGAATTAACACCAGCTACTCCTTGGTGTCGACTGGCACCTTGCCAATTAATAAACATGCCTGGGTGACTGATGTGAATCCCTGATGAAGTATGGAGTTCAGAACTCTGAACAGCCTTAGTGCTGCAGATCTCTTACCATTAAACTGGTAAGACAGGACAGTGGTGCTTTTGTCACTTCTACCTTAACGACACTCACCCAGTGTGTAGTAGGAAGACGTTCTCTGGTGTATGAAACTCGGTTCAGCTTCTGATGTAAAGGGTGGCCTGTCCTTTCATGCAGGATCCTACATTCTGTCTGTAAGCGTACAGACCTCTGTAGGAGATAAGCCAACAAATCTATGGTGTACAAGGAAAAATTGTGAAACAGTTATGATACACAGTTGTTCTTTCTTGCAGGTTCTGTTGAGTGACAACATGGGGAGCGATTTCAGCAAGCAGATCTGCTGTGTGATTTGTGGGAGGTGTAAGAGTCAGGAGGTGGAGCAAGCAAATGAAGAGACCAGTGAGACCAAGCCAATTTTGCAGGCCTCGGGGGAAACATCGATATGGATTGATAGGCAGCCTTCCACACCAGCCCTGAAGGTCTCTAAGCAAGGCTCTGAAGAGGTACAGTCACCGAGCCAGGACCGACAGCCATCAGCTGATGCTGCGGAGGAGAACACGGAGACCTGTTCTGCTGCACGTCCCGTGGGAATGACTGAGGGATGGGAGGCAGCCTGGGATTCCATGGACTTCTTGGTGGCCCCTGCAGATGGGGAGACCAAAGGAGAAGTTAAAGTCTTAACCCAAGTAGACAACCAGCAAGAAAAACAGAAAGTGGGTAATGCAGAAGAGAAAATAAAACCTTTTCCTCATGCTTCTGAGGTCCAGCCTGTTACACACACAGCTCAGGATGCTAAGCTGGTTGCAGACAAAGAGCAGTCTGATGAACAGGCAGAGGCTGGCAGCGAGGGTGGCCCATGTGCTGGAATAACTCTCCAAGAAAGGAATACTCTCAGCTTCATCGAAATCACAAGTGAAACTGCAGCTGGCCAAGACTGTGAGATCAAGCCTCCTGCAGAGACTGGAGAGAGTCTTATAGGAAGGAACTTGCCATTATGTGCTGTGGAGATGGCAGAGGAGACCAAGACCTGCCTTTCTGCTGAGGATGTGGAGGAGATGGACAGGGCTAAGCTTGCTGAAGTAAGTCCTCAATCAGCTAAGAGGGCTGAGCTTACGTGTCTGGTAGACAGAGCATCTCTACTGACTGTGCAGGCTACGCAGAAGGCTAGGGAGAGAGTGGATCCTTTGGAAGTCATAGCAAATAGTATGGCTCAGACGTACTCTACTTCGGCAATGCCTTGGGAGACCCTGTATCCGGAAGGGGAATCTCTAGAGCCAGCAAACCAGCTGCTTGACTTCTCAGAGCAGAAGACCCAGTCTAGTATGCCAACTACACAGGAGATGGAGAGCCTATGCTGTGCAGAGCCTGAGCAACTGAGAGAGGCTTTATTCCAGTCAAACGACGGAGTCCTCGGTGAACTGGAAGATGAGGAGAGCAGGGAATGCGATGCAGAAACTGCAGCAAGTGAGGCAGAGCTACAGCACAGGATCATGCAACAAACAACAGAGTTTCCAGAAGAACCACCAACTTGTGTTCAGATATCTGTAAAGCAAGAAGCTGAGTTCCTAAATGTGGCACCCTCACTGTCCAAAGTGCTTGGGAGTAGTGGAGAAATAGAGGCTGAAAATGCTGAAGCTTGAGAGATGTGAGAATGAAATGGCTCGGTGTCAAATACCAGCTTCAGTGGCAAGGATGATGTACCTGCCTTTAGGAATTTCAGCTACAGGAAGCAACTAACTCAAGCTGTTGAACTTGGGATTTTGCAAAATGTGTCCTGGACTTTAGAGAGCAGTCTTGCTAAACAGATATGTGAAGTATGCAGTAGACCTTTCCAGATATTCTCCTGAATTATAGTTTAGTCATGGTTCTGTTTCTTACTATTTTCAGTAGCTGTCTTTTCAGGAGATTGTGCCTTACTGGGAGAAAACTGATTCACTTAAACTGTGATTTCACTGAAGTAATGCTGGGCACTGCATTCCCCCAGTGCGGTACGGTCATGTGAGGTTTCCTCTCTTAGTCTTCAGAGTCTGGGAAGGGAGTAGATAAATGCTCCTCTAACCTAGCACAGTCAGATGTTTTCTGTGAGGCTAACAGCCACTTCCCTTGCGACCTCGAAATAATCAAATGTTTGAACTACCTCCCTGCATACTTCTCTTGTACAACTGATAGTCCCTGGTTTATTGTCAATATTGAACAAATATTTTTCACAGGAATGTGATGAAATACTAATTCTGGTTTGTTCTTTGTACCTTTTGTAATAGTAGAAGTGTTCATGTAATCTGTACTGCTTATGCAGAAGTTTAAAAAAGAAAAAGTAGTCTTGATCAGAATGCAGAAGTTGGTGTATTGCAGCTTAAATCTACTGACTTTTAATGTTCCTAACTTTATACTACCAATAAAATATTTTAAGATCATGGCAAAAACCCATACTGAATATGTTTTAATTGTTGAGCGTTAATGAGAGCAGAGAATATGCCTGAAACTACTCTGTGCTCTTCTCTATACAGTTCAAAGGAGAAATGATGACTGACTCCTTTTTAAAAGCCATTCTAACAAACTTCATTGACTGTACGGAGTAAAGTGCCCAGACACGTATGTGGGAGGATGGTAGGATGGCACACGGGAGTTCTTTTAGGCATTATAGTGTGCTTGAGGAACAGGACTTGAAAGGATGCTTGGGGCGGGGGGAAACCTACAAGGCATGCTGGTGACTCTTTATTTGTTTTGCTTGCACAGAGCTGAAAGCTGAGGAGGTGAGAGTTAAGCATGTCAAGTGATGTTGGGGATGAAACTTAATGCTTTGAGGAAACTGCTTTGCTAAAGGGATAGGCGCTTTTTTTTTTTTTTTTTTTTTTTTTTAAAAAACACTTTGACTTCCAACCTTCCAACTGCACTTAGGCTGACAAAGCATCTGTCCTGGTTTCGGCTGGGAAGGATTTAATTTTCTTCCTAGTAGCTGGTACAGTGTATTTTGGATTTAGTGTGAGAGTAATGTTGATAACACACTGATGTTTTAGTTGTTGCTAAGTAGTGCTTATCCTAAGTTAAGGCTTTTTCAGTTTCCCATGCTCTGCCAGCGAGCAGTTGTACAAGAAGCTGGGAGGCAGCACGGCCAGGACAGCTGACCTGAACCAGCCAAAGGGATATTCCATACCATAGAATGTCAGGCTCAGTACACAAACTGGGGGGAGTTGGCTGGGAGGGGCGGATTGCTGCTTGGGCATCGATCAGCAGTGGCGAGCAATTGCATTGTGCATCGCTTGTTTTTTCCTTGGTTCTAATCTCTCTTTTTGTTATATTCCTTTTCATTAAAATGATTATTGTTACTGTATTTGTAGTATTACTATTGTTGTTATTCTGTTTTAACTATTAAACTGTTCTTATTTCAACCCATGAGTTTTACTGCCCCCCCCCCCCCCCCAATTCTCTCTCTCCCCCATCCCACTGAGAGGGGGGAGGAGTGAGCAAGCAGCTGCGTGGTGCTTAGTTGCTGGCTGGGGTTAAACTGTGACAGCGTCCTTACTTAGGAGTCCATAAACTGCAAAGAAAGAGGTGCTTGTAATACTTTCTGTTCCTTAAAAGTCTTCTCTGAGCTAGTAAACCATATTTGTTGCTCAGGTGGGCTGTGTCTACAGTGATATTAAACAATGGGCTTCTCGGGCCTAAAAGAAGGAAGGAAGCTATTAAATAAATACACTTACGCAAAGCTCAACTTTTTAAACCTGCCTGTCTTAATTGATTTGTTCTGCCAAAAGTCACACAGTCCTCCCTATTAATGCCTGTGTCTAAGGCCTGCTTAGCAGGGACCGGGGCAAGTTAACTGCTCTTCTTTCTCCCAACCTCCCCCAGTAACAAAATGTAAGAAACCCTAAGAGAAATCAGACTCAATCACATTTATGGCTGCCTATGGGCTGGTAAGTTAATTCTGTTAAGCAGGGTTTTAAGAAGTAGCTGTGCTACAGAAAATGTTTCTTACACCAACTGAAGTCTCAGGCATGTGATTCCTTAGCCTGGAAATGAGGGGAAGGCAGAAACTCTACAGTAAAGTTCATGTTATGCACCATCTGGAAAAGCTAAGTGTTGGCATCCCAACCATGCTGTAGAGCTCCGTGTTGGAAAGCCCTTCTCGTTCTTTGAAGAGGACATTTTTCAAACGTAGCCTGTTGTTCTCTTGTAACGTCAGCTCCGCGATGAATGAGAGAAGCCCCTGGGCAGATCATCCAATGTATCTAGATGGCACACGAAATGTACTGAGAGGCCCTGCCATGTGCACTGGAAGGAAGAGACAGTTCTAGTAAGAGAGAGCAGCTTGAACTCTGTGCAATAAAAAAAACCCCAAAACACAAAGACTGATGTCCTGAACGGACTGCAGCATGCTCCTTATAAGCAATGATGCCATCTAAAAGGCTTTGTAATGGCCCTGTTGTATGGCATTCAATCACGCAACACAATTCTGAGCTGACATCTGAGCCAAGCTCTTTGTGAGGTCTATGATTGTTTTTATTTGTCAAAAAATGAAGTGTGTGGGGTTTTTTTGGAACAGCCTATTTAAATATATCAAAGTAGCAAAGACCAGAAAAGGCTTTTGGAACAAATACTAAACCTAGCGAAGAGAGAGGATGTGATTGCTCTGACAGTAAGATTTTCCTTCCTCCACTTCTGTGTATTACGTTGCCATCTTCGGTAGTGTCTCACGTGCAAGAGATCTTCCAGATTGTTTTAAATGGGTGTAAGTGGGACTTTGTTATTAGAACAACTCCATTTTTCTCAGTGATAGGAGGGTAAGGAATTTTATACTTTGCATCTCAGAAATATTCCAACCACCTAGCAATAAGCTGATGACTAAGCATATTCCCATTGTACAGAATACTGAAATAAGTACCTACAACATTTGCAGTAGTAATTTTTTTCTCACTCACAATCAACAAATTAACCCAAAAGTTCTTGTAACATTTTCAAAACAAAGGTGTACACTTTTAACATAGGTAGGGTCTCAAAAATCTTCCCCCAATTTTTAACTGATTTACTGTTTTCTTTCATTCTGTGCCTTTTACGATTTAGCTGTGTCTCTTAACGGATAGCAAATCGGCTTCTGCTCGTTTGGAAATACACTTGCAGAACTTCATACAATGCAATGAATAACATTCTCTCTTGCAGAAGCAAGTGGTGAGCTGTGGATGCGTTATTTCCTTCCAGTTACATTGTTTTGCAAAGCACCAATATCCCTAAAGGCATCAAGAGCTTTTCAGCCACTGATCTGTGACGGTCTCCACATATCGTCATGTGTGTGTCTCAAACGTCAAAATCATGGATTAACTTCAGAGGAGTGTCCAGTCTTCAAAGAAATCATGAACTACCTATGTATTTCAGTTCCGCTGAAGCCCAATAGGAAGCATACAAAAAAGGCTTTTGAAAAGCTGTCGTAAAAAACCCCCGACATTAAGTGAAACCCTTACAGCCAGTGTAAATATGCAATCGGTGTAGCCACCGAGATACGGAGGCCTGCTTATTATCGTGCGGAACAGATGTTGGACCGCATTAAAAGGCAAGACGTGGATGTTGTCATGTTATGGTCCCAGAACTGGCTGCACGCACGGAATTACCTCGCCAAAAGCTCCTTCTGAGTTTTCTGCATTAAGGGAATAATAGTAGCTAGGCAAAGTATACGATGCTGAACCAGATTTGGCATCAAAAAATGTAGGCTTGAGAGGTTTTTATGTAAACAAAAAAAGAAGCCTGGAATCCAGCAGTTTTTTGATCTTTTTGGGTTTTGTTCAGATCCATTGCTGTTGGCAGTGCACATTTAGGATCTGTCTTTATGCTCATGTCTCTGGGATTAGTTTGTTTTTAATGGATATTTGCTTTTGTGTTTTGCCCATGTGACCTATTTATTGTTACAACTCACTTCCAGTCAGTAAACATAAGCAGGGCGATACAGTAATGTTAACGCCAACAGAGGGTGATCAGCTGTGGCTGGAAACATTAAAATAATCTGCAACCACTGTAAAATATCTAATTGCAAAACTCAACCAGTTGAAGACACCACAAAAGTGGAAAGGGGGATAATTTTTCACCTCTAACTGCTCAATATAAAATAATACAGGAGACTACAATTTCAGTAGCATCCTTGTACATTAAAGGACTATTCATACATAGCCTGCAATACGACTGTTATTCTGCTACTTAGCATCGCGAGTTATAAATAATGGTCAGTTTTCCTTGTCCATGACTGCACCGCATTATTCTTCAGCTTTACTTTAAGTAGTCAATGCCAATTATCAAACGACCAGAATGAAGCTAATCGTGTATCAACTGCACTTACGAAGTACAGCCATACGCTGTTTCCAACGGCTGGGAAAAATAGAAAATAAGGGAACTTCACAACATGCTGGGAGTAACACTGGAAGCCAAAGAGGGAAGAGATTGCGTGTGACCTCCTCCTCCTATTTAACAGCTAACTGGGGGCTTTGCCTTGCAGGTGTTGGGTGTTCAGAGGGGATTTTGGAGCTGTGCTGGTAAGCAGGTGTCCTGGTTTTGGCTGGGATAGAGTTAATTGTCTTTCTAGTAGTGGGTATAGTGCAAGGTTTTGGGTTTAATAGGAGAAGAATGTTGATAACACACTGATGTTTTCAGTTGTTGCTAAGTCGTGTTTAGACTAAGTCAAGGACTGTTAGGTTCTCAGGCCCAGCCAGCAAGAAGGCTGGAGGGGCACAAGAAAGTTGGGAGGGGACACAGCCAGGACAGCTGACCCAAACTGGCCACAGGTGTATTCCATACCATGTGATGTCATGCCCAGTATATAAACTGGGGGAGTTGGCTGTGGGAGGAGTGCTGCTTGGGCATTGCTTGGCAAGTGGTGAGCGACTGCAGTGTGCATCTCTTGTTTTGTGTATTCTACTCCTTTTATTATTGTCACTTTATTGTTGTTATTGGTGGTGTTGCTAGTTTCTTCCTTTCTGTTCTATTAAACTTTCCTTATCTCAGCCCCCAGGCTTTACTCTCTTTTCCTGATTCTCTCCCCCATCCCATGGGGTGTGCAGGGGAAGTGTGTGAGTGGCTGCGGGGGCTTAGTTGCTGGCTGGGGTTAAACCACGACAGCAGGGGATGTGGGTCTTTAGGTGAGGGGTGATAGTGGTGTGGTTCTGTGCAGTCTGTGAGTCTATCAGCTGGCTTGATGTTTGATTTCTATGGTGTGGGTTCTTTGTTTTAATTCATGCACACTTTTAGAGTTTGGGTCTCTGAATAAAAGTAATTTTGTGGTTGTTAACTTGTGTAAGTGTTTAAGGCAGACCTTGCTACTCAGTTGTCAAGTCTTAGTTTTGTGCTGGGATATGTTCTTTTACTTTTTGATTTGCTTGGTGCCTCTTGCAGTCTTCCCTTAATGGCCTTATTAAGGAATAAACTGTGTTGTGTCTTGTGAATTTTAAATTGGTGTGTAATTGTTTTCTGCCTACCTTGCTTTGTTTCCCTCCTGCCCCATCTATTACCGGTAGCCTAAACACTTCCTTGATTGGAGTGACTAGAGCCTAACAAATTTGGCAGCTTTGCTAGACGAGTCTGTAGGATAACAGAATCCTACTGGCACTGCAGCCATCCTGCTGAAAGATAGCAAATGGCAGTGTCTGCTTGGCTCCTAAAAGCTGCAATTTTCCAGAGTGGTCTGGTTTGATTGACAGGTGGTCTCTTTTTTTAACTATTCCTTGTTTCTTAAAAGCAATCTGTGCTGCCCCCCTGCCATGTGCAATTCCACCTGTGTTTAGCTCGTTTCTCTGACCTCTGACGATGCTCTACAGCTACTACTATGTGAGAACTGGACAGCTAACTCCCCCAAATGGTTACAGGCTAATAAAAATCCATGTCTTGCAGGTGTGAAGCCACTTCTTTAAGAGACAGAGCTCCCTACTCATCTTCAGGCAGCGTGCAACTTGTAGCAGGGCCACAGCCTCTCCGGAAGGCAGCAGTTAGTCGAGTTGCTCTTTTCATCAGTGGCAATGGGAGGTATTTTTGGCAAGAACAAGAGGCTCTGTGTGTTTCCCAAGAGAGTCGTTCTTTATAAGGCCAAAGGAAAAAAGACATCAGGGACTGCACATACGTTCCGTGATGTGTCAACATGGACTGGGGAGAACCATTTTCATTCAGCACGTATAGGAAGGACTCCAAAAGGCCCTGAACTTTCTGTTGCAGAACTGGTGTTGGACACTTCTGAAAGTGAATCTGCTGCCCAGGCTAAACAGGAGACAGGAGAGCAGGCTGCATTTCTATGTGCGCAATATACTGATGCCCCACTCTCTATGACTGCTAGAGATGTAGAAGATGCTGAGGTGTCACAGGATCCTGAATCCAAACCTAGCACAGAGGTGATGCAGCACCAGGAACTTGGTGAACAGACAAAACAAGAAGCTCGGTCTGCTGGGAGAAGCACGCAAGAGAGTAGTAAGACTGAAGATGTTCTGCATCCCACTGGCGGCTCTATACCCAACGAGCAACTCGGCTGTGAGGGTCATGAAGTGACACCTCTCGGACAGACGACAGTAAAGGTTGAAGTCCATGTCTCTGCAGGTGTCCAAGGAGGACCTGGCAAGGTTCAGTCTGCTGTAGTGGAGTCCAAGCTGCTGACTGGTGCAGAGCAAGAGGCTGGAGTTGTGTGTGTTTCAGGGGACACTTGTGTTGGAAAGACTCATCAGGAAGTGCCTGTGCAGAAAGCAGCTGACACAGAGGAGTTGAAGCTGCCTTTGAAGACTACAGAGACAAGAGAGGGCGTTACAAATGGGCAGCGATCTGCAGAAGAGCAGGCAGTAAAGAAACTATGCTGTGCTGCTAAAGCCCCACCTGATCTCCAGCTGGAACAAGGCAGAGAGGTTCCTGTTACTGAAGATAAGGAAGAAAATGCTTTTGAACCAGAGCAAGCTGAAGAAACGGCTGAGGTCTGTGATGATGGGCAGATACCAAAAGAGACCCCATGCTGTCTGGCAGAAACCCAGGCTGCTCTGCAGTGTAAGGAGAAGATCAGTGCTAGCAGTGGGGGAAAACCAGAGGAGCACTGAAAGAGCACGTGAAATCTGGTACAGCAATCATTGAGCAGACTGAGGATTTGTCTGTAGCCAAGGGATGAGTCTGCTGCCTTGATCCTGGAAGGGACTAAGATGCCAATGACTACTTGTACACTAAAGGCCCCAGAAAGCAGGGTGTTGGTAAAGCCTGCTTCAAAAACTGTTACTTACCTTAAAGCTGGTAGATTGTCTTCTGCAAGCAGCACTAACTTACTTCCTTCTCTCCTGGGGGAGGGGGTATGGACATAGGCTAAGTGTATCTCAGTACAAAAAGTGTATTTATGTAGATGACTCTACCTTTTTTTATTTCCCTACACATGCACATATACCCTGGCTAGGGCTATGCACTTCATAACTATCTCCCAATGTGTGACTGCACAGGGTTAAGCCTTCTCTGACAAACAAGTCAGGTTAATTATACTTGTCTGTACACCCCCCTCTGACTGTCACTGCTATTTGAAACTGACTGTTTAAATGCTCTGTGGACAGTGGAGTCTGTACTGCAAGTGGAGTCAATAAATGGGCACATTTTAGCACTTGTTACTATGAAATGTTGTTTTATTGATGGCCACCTGCTTTATGGTTTGTGCTTGTTGAATGGAACTGAACTAGCTTGGACAGGGGGCCTATGGAAGTAGCTGCCCTCAGACTAACCCACAAGAAAAACTTCTGGTGGTCACATTGCTGCAAGTAAAACAAATTTCAGGCCACTGTGTATACAGTGCTGGTCTCTTAATTATGCAGCCCCTAAATAGAGGGAGTCTTTCTGTCAAACCTGACTAGTTGCTCGACTGTCACTGAATTTACAAATTATGTGGTGCTGAAGGGAACCAGGAAAATAATACAGCCTAATTCCTTTTCCTCCATTTCAACCAAAGAAGGGGTTTACACCAAATTATTCTGCTAGAGCTTGTGGAGATTTAAAAGTGAAATAATGACTTGGACTAGACAGCTGGAAAACCACAATGTGAAGGAGAGTAAGATTCCCCCATAAGGAAACCATCTCCAGCTCTTGTGTTCTTGCATGCTTCCTATACTAACAGTGTTCACAGGAGGGGAGTGGAAATAATAGTTAAAGGTGAGTTGGGATAAGAGGATTTTGATAGCTATGCATCTGTTTAAAGGATGGTTGGTTTTGTCGTCTTTATGTGCTTAATCACGAGGATGATGGCGTACCCTTACAAAGATTTCCTTTGAATCAAAGGACCAGGCTGCCACACTGCAAGCCTATTGACTTAAGCCAGACTTCCTTAATGTATTTTCCTTTATGACCAAATCTGAATGGAGACCCTGTTCATAGAAATGTCTCTTCCCCCATCACTTAAATAACACAGAGCATGTTCCTTCCCCTTGGCTGTTACTCAAAATCCCCGAGGTGCCTACATCAGTTGATTATGTTGACAAGCTGCCTGGGTTTGGTTGCCTCTAATGAAGCTGCTGCTGCTGCTGTTATTCTCGAAGAATATCTGTGCCCTCCTTACGAAGAATTTAGACTTAACAATTAGTGGGTGGGCAGGCTTCTCCTTACCAATGCCAGGAAAGTGAGGAGGCCTGAGGAAATTGAGGAAAAAGAAACAATGCTAGCAAAGCGCAACAGAAGCTTGTGTGCATCATTCTGCCTCTATCTTAGATATTCAGATCAGCAACTATAAGTAATTGCCAAGTATTTTCAAAAGGCTGGTATTATCATCTGCTCTCTGTTTTGCACTTCCTGGGGAAACTAACAGATGTTTGACAATGTGGTAGAAAGCAGTGAGATATTCAAGAAGAGAATCACAGCTTAAGTGGGGAGAAAGGGACATGCATTCTTCTTATGCTGGGAGAGTGCTAAATGTCAGAAAGGAAGAAATTATCAGGGACAGGTTAAGGCAAAAAGCAGGTGGCAGTTTGTTTTTGTATACTTGTGGCAAAGGATCGTGGAAGTGAAAGCAATCACATCAAAGGATTCTCAGGGTGATGTTCAGTCACCCAGTTTGGGCAAGCATTTCAGAAAACTTGGAGCAAAGAGATCTCTGATTCTGGCAGAAGTACATTTTTGCATTCTCACATTGAAGAATCATTTATTTTCAAAATAAGCTGGTCTTTTCATTTTATGCTTGCATCTCACTACTCATCAGGAAACTGTTAAGAGTGATTCAGTAACTCTTATTCCCCCTGTGACTGGTGGTAGTATGTAGTTCAGACTGAAGGTATTGGTCTAATCTAGAGTCACGATAAAATGTATAATTACATGACAGTGTTGCTGACCCCGAAACAAACTGGTGACAGGGATCAATTTTCACCCCAATTAGTATCATGCAGAATAATATTACAGGCTATAGTTTCACAAACATTATCCCTAAATACAAGCCTAGTTTAGACTGACTGCTGTACAGCTGTTAATCTGTCAGTCGACATCATGTGCTGTTAGGTGATCACCAATTTGCATGAACAAATGTGGCACTGTGTTGCACTTCAGTTTTACTTGAATTTTAGTATTTAAATCAAATTAGCAAATCTGCGAAATGAACGTACACTCTGAATCGCAGACTTTCTGCTCATGCTCTGAAAAAAGGAGTAATCCTTCCTTCCTTCCTTCCTTTCACAGAAACGTCCTGGCAGGAGGCAATAATCTTCCGTCAGATATACTAATGCAGGAATTTGGGGACAGAAGTTTTTGCGATGCCCTGTCTTCATATACAACTAGCTGAAAGTTTGCAGTGTAAGATGTTCCTTGGTAAATGAGAACAATAACTGCAATTCCTCTTGCAACTTGTCTGTTCCAGTTCTGATGCTCTCCTTGATCATAATCTTTTGGGTTTTTTAGATGTGCCCCAAGTACTGCAAAGCCAAGCTTTACTCTCTAGATGTCCTGGTTTAACCTACCCAAAATGACACACTTGCGGAAGATTTTGCTTAGGCAATTCTAATGGCTTTAATTGCATATGTCAGAAGAGACTCTACCTCGTTTCTTACATTTGCATTGACTCTAATGTCAAAACTAACGTGTTTTCCCTTTTCATCTTGTGAAGTATTTGGGTAAAATGCTGAACATTGATATCGCTGACCTCAGAATGAAAGCTACTTGTCTCCTGATGATTTCTTTGCAAATCTTTTAAAACTGACTAGGCTCACTGTATTCAAACTCTACTGAAAATAAAGATGCAAGGCTGAACTTCCAAATGCAACTCCTGTAAGAATAGGACTTAAGTTATGAAAGCACTTTAATGCTTTGAAACTCCCATTCCTGTGCTTAGAACAGGGAAAGACCATTCTGTAACAGCAGAACAATTGTACCATCTAGCACAGCAAGTCTACAAGCCATCTGTGACTCCGCTTCATGAGCACTAAACGCTCTTTGTCACTGATGAGTGAATGCAAGTTTGTCTCATCTTTTTAGGCGAGTTCTAATTGGAGAATTTATTAATAATGCCGTGGTGTGAATATAACTCGGCTCTGTTCCCAGGCTCTAGGCTGCCCTCTTAAGATGATAAGCAGCAAATTCTTTGACTAGTAAATCGACTATGAAATCACTGCAAATAAGCATAAAGTAGCATTACCAATTCACATAGCTGTCTTGAGGACGGTGTGGATTGTAATGTAATTTTTGGCTTTCTGAAAATCTTAGCTCCTGATGCTAAGAATCTTTGCTTTTGACTTTTTATAAATAAGGCTTTCTGTCATTCAGCAGGAAACCTTGGAAATACAACCTGGCCACGCTTAAGAAAGTAAAAACCCAGGAATTTTTAGGAGCCTAACATCTGCTATCTGCTTGTGCTGTAAGGAACACCAGTACATGTTTCTCTTCCTTTTGGAGCACCTTTGTAAAAAGTCACCACCATCCTAATCACAGTAACTCTGTTTCTCCTGAACTGTTTAAACTGCTTACACAACTGAGTAAAAAGTTCTGAGAACAGCTGGTCAAAAAATAAAGACTTCCCTTATCCAAGCCTGCAAGTGTTGGTCAATATTTTTGGTCAATACAAAATGTTTTTCTATCACTTTAGCTATTGTATCCCTTCCTGGCTTTCAGAAATGAAGTATTTTCCTTGCTTCCTTACACGCTTCTCTCTCCATAACATGTAAGGAGCCCAGATTTAAAGCCACAAAATCTGCCAGTGAGCTGAGAACCAAAACCAACCATGACATGAAAGTTAGAAAAGTTCTGAAACAAACGCCAGTCAAAACACCCTTCCCTACAGAAAGCACTCAACTGGAGAAAATATGATCACAATGTCTCAACCAGCTCTGCCTCCTTTGCTGCAGAACGCATGCAGCCAGCAACACCTCACAATGGATGAAAAGCACCTGAGATCTGCTGTTCCTGCGTGTAAGGAAGATGTACTGTGCCTACGCTCTTAAGTGTAACCCCTAAGCTACAAGCTATTTTTCCTAAAGCCTATTGTGTAGCTGTTGCTCAGTCTACAATATGGGTTGTTATTGTCAATTTGCAGGAAGATACACCCCACCGCATTTCCCTTCAGGTCTGAATAAATACTTTGGGGAAAAAAAGAAGATAATACCCAAATGCACAGAAACCTATGATGTGAATCACAAAAGAACATTACATGATGTTTCGTAAACATGGAGCATGAACAATTCTGCATCTTTTATTTTTAGGCAGCAGAGATAGCGTAAGAGAACAATAATTCAATCGTGAGGTTTCGGTGAGAAGCAATTCAGTGTTACTGTCCTGCCCTATTTAAGGTTCGTCTACTGTGTTTGGGGAGCTGTTTGGGGGCTTTTCCTTCGGAAGTGAGTGAGGGCACTGTATGACACAAGTGGTGTTTGGTTATTTTTCTTTCAGGAAGGAGGAATATTTGCTCTCCATTTTGGGGGGTCTTGTTTGACTTCTCTAGTGAGATAGAGCACTATCTTTTGGTTTTGGCAAAACTGCGGTTCTGCTTTCTTCTGTCTGAGATGGCTTTGAACAAAATTCTGCTAGGGGCAAGAGTGTGGGGCTAATGGCAAAGCAAGGAAACATTCACAGTATGAAATGGCCAGATGAGGAAGGGAAACAATTTTACTACACATAAAAAGTAACAACTAGTGTATTTGTACTTAAGAGTAATGAATATCTACATCTTTATGCCTGTCTCTATAAATAAAACTTCTCTTGAGACAACGGCAGTAGCATGTGTTGACTGTCCTATTTTGAACCACTTCCGTAACAATGACAACTTCTAACAAATGTAAATGTACCGGAGAATAAACTAGTATTTTCCCTTCCTCTCCTAGCATTATACTGCTGTACCAAAATCATATGAAACATTTCCTTGCTGTACTCATTTACACAAAATCATTGCTGTTGATACAGCAATTGCTTACTCTGAAAAGTCAACCTGACAAACCATTAATTTATTTGTAAGCTGTCCTCTTTCTGGATTTGGTATCAAAGAGCATCTCTATGCCTTTTTCTATTTTGGTTTTTCTCCCACAGTAGAGGTGGTGGGTTAGTTCTTTCCTGCTTTTCCGTTCTTACAACTATGTAATTTTAAGTGATTAAGTTCAGGCAGTCTTGTAAGTGAGTGCCTAACCGGCATGGAATCACACATTTTTACAGATTCTACCCATAAAAGCAGCTCAAACGGTGCAGCAAAACTGCTCTGGATCCATTAGCTTCACTTTAAAAACTGTAATCCCTAAATTATAGATCTGTTTTTCTGTAGTTCCTCTTATTCTACGCTGTGATGGTTAAGCTTTCTGCAGAACCATCTGTAATCATATCATGTTGTGTGGCAGCTCTATTTTACTTTAAATATTTAGCTATAAAAAGTGGCACAGGATTTGTAGTGGAACAGCACTTTAAGGGAACTAATGATCTGGGACTTGCGGGGAAATGGTTTGGTGTCACCAGCTACCCTACTTAAGAGCAATACCTTATCACCCTGAATAAGAAATAAAGGATGAGAAGTTGTGATGCTGGAAATGGGTGAAGTAGTGTTTACTTTGTAGTTTCTCTGCCCGAAACAGGGCACTTCTATCGCTATTTAATTACGTTAAGAGTTTAAATTGTGTTTGCCTCCTTCTAGCAATGACAGTTAATCTGCATGACATAGATTTCAAAGTAAATTAATAGACGGATCTGTATGTGGGTCCCTCCTTCCTTTCCAACAGTTTCCTCCTGCTCTTCCTCTGCAAAGTACTTAATCTGTTTTCTAATGATGCTGTAGTTTTAAAATGGCACTCTATAAACATAACTTGAGCTAAATTTTTCTCCGCATTCAAAATATACTGTCCCTTATTATTAACTGAGCTTGAAGTGATAGCATTGCTGTGGTTTCTAAAAACTGAGTAAATGACTGATAAAATAATGACCTAAGGGCCTGAAATCCACGTTTCTCATCTCTCAATAAGGAGACATTTTGCCTTTCCTTTCTCCTCCCTTCCATACTTTACGAGGCCTATCAATGGCTACCCTGGCTAAATGTGAACTTCTTTCTACAATTAATAAATGGTCTAGGAAATAAGAGGAGACCTAAACAGTATTTACTTTGGTAATATAAACTAATAACTGTAAAGTGCAGTATTGGCCGAGAGTCACGGCAAGTAACTGACTTCCTAAATGCTCTTAGTGATATCAAAAGACTGAGAAAGACTGTTCCTTGAACTAAGACTGACTTAAAACTAATAAATCCTGAAACTTATGTCCAAGCCACTCTGAAATGAAACGTGAATCTAATCTTCATTTTAGGGGGGCACTTTCCTGGTCAAGATAAAAATGAGATGGTAACAGTGCTTAGCCACAGGAGGACCCAAAGTCACATTCCTGTTCCTGCTTCAGATGTAGATAACAATGAATCCACATTTTGAAGCTTCCTGACACGCTGGGGAAATTTTCACATCAAGCTTTAAACTCTTTCTTATCTATATGCTCCTCAGAAAACTGAGCCACAGCAGCAGATGGGCTCTTACAGAGGGCTAGGGTGTGGGTCCTAATGAATTTCTTACTATCTTGCAGGTGTGATGGTTGGCCCAGGAGTGGTCTATCAGCTCAGTAAAAAGGATGAAATTTGGCTCTGTGTCTGCTTCCAAGCAAAGGCTCTGTTCGTGCCAAAGTCATTCAGTATCGCAAAGCCTCAAGGTTCCCTGGAGAAAGCTGCTAGCAGGATTATTGCTGTACATCTTGATCATGGGGAATGAAATCAGTCACAAGAGGTATTGCTGTAGAAAGCCCAGGAAGTTTGAAAGGCCGGTAACTCTGCAAGAAAATACAGCGGTCGATCTCCCTATTGCCCAGACAGCCCTGGGGGCCGTGTTGTGGAGCAGTGTGAATCATCCTCCAAAGGAGAAATCACAAGATACTGCTGCATAGGAAGAGAAAGTGAAATAGCCTCATCTTCTCTGCCTGTGGCACAGACAATGGTGAGAACCACAGAGCTGCAAGACCTTGGTGAGGCCCACCCTTCTGCAGAACAGTCAGAGGAGACTGAAAACAAGCCTGCTACAATGATGGGTCCAGACAGACAAACTTGTGCTCCAACTCTGGAAAGATCTGCAACAGCTCAGCAAGCCGAAGGAGACCCAGGAGTGACAACCGACTTGCCTCTGCAGACAGCTATAGAGACAGGAGCTAGAGATGAAAAAGATGCGGTGACTGAGCAGGCAACAGCGGAAAACAACTCAGCGGTGCGTAAGAGATCAAGTGACAAGCTGTGCAAGCCAAGCCCTCTCTGCAGGTGGCTGAAGAAACTCAAGTCCTCAGCAGAAAAAGCTAATGTCAAGCCCAATGCAACTACTAGCCAAGAGTGAGGCTTCCTGTGGACTGTCAAAAGGACTATCAAATGTCCGGTATGGTAACCTCAAAAAGAGACTGATAAGGAAAATGCCACTTGTGTATAATAAGAGGAAAATTTTTTTTGTCATCTTTAAACCGTATGTCTACTGTATAGTTCTGGCTGTCTTTACAGCCCTGGGTGGAGTACAGAGGGCATACTCTCTGGAAGCGGTAGAAAAGGGAAATTAAATGTCTCTCTTCCCTTAGCAAGCAACTTGGGAGACTTCTGTTTGGCTTGTCTTTCTCTGCTGCTCACTGGGTGTTTGTCTGTAGTAGATTTCTTTTTGAAACTCTGCAAAGGTGCAATGTACAAATTTCTATCTTCCTAGTGCTTCCTACCATTATTTGACTTCCTTTCCCCTGCTTTTAATAACGTGCTTTGCCCGATGGACCAAGACAAGTGCATTTGTATTATCAAACTAAATAAATGCATTATAAAACCACTAGATGTTTATAAATGTATAATGGTAATAGTGGGTGTTGTGTCGGAGGGCTGGTAAACAAGGGGATCTTGTTTTGCTATTCGAAGGGCTTGCTTTGTGTATGTTTTTGTATTTGTAAGTCAATAAAAACTAGTTTCATTGCCTCAAATGAAGCATTGACTACAGCTGAAAGGAGGATAAGGGAGGGAGGGGAGATGGGCTGCTGCTACCTGCCCACAGCTGCAGACAATGCTACTGAGAACTAGGAGAGCTCCCGGCAGGACAGGGGAAGCCAGGAAGCCAACTGTGTATGCTCTGGCTATGATGGGTCTGCCTCCTGAGGAAACAGGGAAGTACAGTCTAAGGAAAAGGAACTGGGACTGTAGAATGGTCTTTTATTTGATTACCGTAGCTGTCTGCCATCTACGTGGCTCTTATACATGTCTTAGAACTGACCTAAAAGCACCTTTACACTAATGAAGAGGAAAGGCACCCCAGAATGCTAAACCTTGTTCTGCTAAAGAAGCCAGCTGATAACAAAAATTCTTCAGGGAGGTAAAAGAAAAGGGCAGGCAAAGATAAGGAGTGGGCTGCAGAGGCTGTGCTAGAAGCATCCCAGCCTGCCCTCGAGAAGCAGGGTGGGAGAGCTGCTCTGCCACGAAAGCTAGTAAGTCAACAGCCTGGGCTCGTGAAACTCGCTTTCAGCTTCCTCCAAACTGCCGAAGGTAGCTATGCTGCTCCTAACTGCAACCTGCCCCTTGCTGCTAATAAAAAATCCACTGCTTTTAGGCACTGATGAGAAGTTTCATCCTATTCCCGGCTGGACCCATAGGGAAAGGAAGGAGAAAATGCCCCATTCTTGTCTTTCTCCTTCAGCTCTTTCCCTTACAGAAGCCACAGTTTAGCATTCTGCCTCGATGCTTCTCATTTTGATAGGTGCATCCCCAGCTTACGTAAGGTGAACAGGGACAGCAATGTGCTTTAGTGTTGTCGATCACCATATCGATGGTCTTGCAAACGCCATGCTTAGGGTGCACCTTAGTGCTCTCTTGTGACAGAATTAAAACTAAAAAATTAGCTACAGCATCTCTCTTTCTATACCTCTACCTTAATCAAAAGCAGTTAGCTGTGCAAGCAATTTATTAATTTATTTATTAATTAAAATTTATTTGTTAAATTATTTATTAAAATATTTATGAAATTTATTAATAGGTTCCACATATTGTTGATTAGGTATCTTTTTTTTTTTAATGCAGTGAGGTGTCTTTTCCTTTTTTTTAACAAAGCACAGGGATGTCCTTTTTTTTGTTTTTTTTCTGCAAGGCAGGTTCTACAGGTTCCACATACTGTTGATTAGGTGTCTTTTTTTTTTTTTAAGGTAGGTACCATATATTATTGCTTAGGTATCTTTTTTTTTTAAGGGAGCGGTGTAGTTTTGGGTTTTTTTTAAGGCATGGAGTTGTCTCTTTTTTTTTTTTAACAGGCTGGTTCAATTTATTGTTGATTAGGTCTCTTTTCCCCCACTCCCAAGGCAGAGAGGTGTCTGTTTTTTTAAAAGGCACATTCCATATATTGATTTGTTTGTTTGTTTTGTTTGGGTATTTTTTTAGGCAGAAGTATCTTTTTTTTTTTTTAAGGCGGGTTTCATATCTTGATTGATTGGAGGTCCTGAACAAGAGAGCACTGAATCATAAGGAATTTGAAGGTCAGGGAAATAAACCAGTTCAGAACTTGTGTCATTTTCTGAGTGTGGAAACAGATGATTCGAAGTGTTGAGCTGTATTTCTGAGATGGACTTTCTGCTGCCAAGCAGAGGATTCTGCTGGCAGAGCAACTCTCAACTGACTCCTTTCATCCCACTTCCTTTTGCCCTTGCCTCTACAGCACAACTGGTAACACTTCCTGGGTCCGTTCATTAAAAATTCAGGAGAAACCTTGTTTTTCATTTTGCAAATGTGCTTTAATGCTCAACATACACACCTGAGCAAAGGAGATCACCTAACAATGGCCTGTGATTTCCCCAGTTATCAAGTAAGGAATTTGTTGAAATCTGGTAACAGGTTACCAGACTACAATAGATTAGATGATTACCAGAATACTATCCTAGGCTTTCATTTTAAGACAAAACCTTGAGAGATTTTTACCTTCCTGAAGTGCCACATATTATTTCACTATCACAATTTGGTAGCAACAGCCAGTGACTGTATGAACTGGGTATTTGGAGGACATGGCCCTGTTTGTTCTCCTGCCACCGATCTGCGCTTGAATCATCTGCCCACCTACTTTGTAACTTGCTCACAGTAGAGGAGTATGTTCAGTGTAACTGAGCTCTGAATTCAGCAGGTCATAGTGTGCAATAAGCTCTTATATAAAATTACATACAGTGGAACAGCCTGTGTCAGGATTATTGCTCTGTTTCACTGGGCTGTTACATTTCCCTGCACTGGGATACTTTTGGAAACCTGTCTTTTAACTGAAAGTCTTCACAAACAATCTCACTGCACAATTCAACACAACAGTTCAGCGCTGTAGCTGTGGTTATGTTTGAATGGTGTATACTGAAAAAATCATCAGGTGGAACTCACTGAGAGGAGGTGGCAGAGGCACTAAAAGTGGCTACCAAGCTCTAGTCGAGAACAGGCTAAAGTTGCAAAGGCTTTTATGCAGAACTAAGGAGTGCTGAACAGCTTTCCCTGTTTGCTGTTAAGAAAATGTATTTATTTGGCTTTTCTTCTTCTTCCTCTTCTTCCTTTACTGAGAAGGGCATTTCCTGTAGTTACTTGTTTCTTTGTTGGTTCTTCAAATACAAGTTGATTGTTTATTTTTAAGGAAATGGGTATTTGCTGCAGTGCTTAGTGCTTCCTGTAGAGGCCCATCTGGAAAAGCAGGTTTATAAATAGGGGCGCTCTGTTTTATATTTTTTAGAAATCATTTTTTTAATATGCTCTCTGTAAAAAGAAGCAACACTGGTGATGGAATATCACAGCCAGAGCTCCACAGCAATAGGGAAAAGCTTTGATTCTAGAACATCAGTGGAAACCTAAAACTTCAGGCTTTGGTAAACTGATTTAAAATCTGTTATCATCTGCTACAAGATTCAGCTGACAGAAAAGATAGTGTTATTACTTCTTTCCTGGGCAAATCACAGCAAATCAGCTTTGATCAATTAACTAGCAAATGTAAGGGCTAAACTGGATCAGGTGCACGGGAAGTAGGTCTGAGGCAAATGCTTTAGCCTCTTAGTGTAGGGAAAATAATCTAGCATAGATTTGTTCTCTGTGTGTTGACTACTCAAATGACCTGAAGCTAACAATGTGAGTACTCTCTTAGATGTGTCTGAACCTCTTGTGTTCACCCATGTCTTCACGTGGACAATAAAAAAATCCAGTTGTGTTAAAGAACACTCTTCACTACAATTTGGATCAAAATATACCCAAAGTTATCGGATTTTTAAAAACATAAGCATTTATTTTATTTTCAGCATTAGCATACTAAAAGAAAAGCAAGGCCACTATGTAGCTGTAGAAAAAAATCACGCACATTAATCGCAAGCTGTTGGAGGCTGAAGAGCTGTTCCATAGGAGGACTCCATTCCTGTGAACAGGCACCATCCCTTAAGCTTATTAGTAATACAGAAACTGCATTTACAGTGTAAAAGCCATCTTACTAGCTTGCATGCATTTGTCCTGCCTAACTGCTGAAGCAAGATATTAAACTTTTTAAAATTCATCTGCCAAACTGTATGAAAGTATTCTGGTAGAAAGAAGACCCAGCATGATTCCTTTCTTCTGTGTGAGCTTGTAGCACAAGATGATAGCCATCTTGTTGCTTTCTGAACAGAATCTCTGAGAAAAGACCTCTTGAAAAAATCCAATTACTGATGCTGCCTGCTTAAACCAGAAACTGTTTTAGAAATCCGGTAAATCAGCATGATGGTGACTGCAAGAAGCTAATAGTTATGAACACCATATATCTACTTAACTGAGCTCTACTGTAGTGCAACTGCAAAGTACTTGATTTTTTTTTTTCCCCTTTCAATTAGCCATCATATTCTGGCACTTGAAGGAACAAGCACCTGGCTTTTCCTGCCTTTCTTGCACCCCCTCCTTAGAGAACCAAAAAACGGGAGGAAATCTTAGCAAGAAGAAAGGAATCAATGTTGCTGAGACACCTGCAGTGCAGAAGGCTGAAGCAGCCAAACACTGAGCAGAAAGACTCTGCTGAATAAAACAGGGAGCCGATTGCAGAGGGCACAGCACCAAGAATGTGAGAAATGATGGGACAAGAAGCAAGAGGGAAAAGCCCAAGCAATTTTGGTCTGCCTGAGCACAGATAACAAATGCCAGAAAGATTTGGCACAGGACACTGTTCAAATCCAGAATTTCAGGGAAAACTAACAAAATAAGTCTCCTAAAAACTAACTGCTAGGCAAAAGATAGTTTTTATACTACCAAAAAGCAGTGAAGCTTATCCCAGAATACAGCTAATGTGGAGTTTCTAAAGTGCTAAGCAAAACACATGCACCCATTCTCTAACAGATTTTCATAGCTATACCAGCCAACTATACACAGTGACTTACTATATAGGTCTACAAATTGGCAAGGAGAAAACCTGCAGGGAAACACAAAAGGCCATTTATTTCACCTGGCTTCTCTGTCTTTTCCTGGCTCTGCTCAAGGTCCCGGTCCATCAAAGACCTTTGGCACAGACAGCAAGGCAGAACACAGGCTTTATAAACAGCTCTATGAGAGTGCAAGAGTAATACTAGATTTTATGCAACACAAGAATAAGCTAAGAATGAAGCACAGAAACTGGAACTCAGGTGCTCTGCGCTACAAACTCAGTGAATAAACTCTCTGACACTCACACCCATCACTAAGAAACTTCTTCTAAGTCCCAAAACATATATTTTAATTGATTCCCCTTGCCTTTATGAGAAACTTTGCTTTCAGGCTATGGCCGTATCTGAGTATTACTGGTAAAGCAGCTTGCACTGCTGTTTTGGTTTACCATTAACAAGTCACTCTAGAGGAAGCTTAGTAACTGGCCACATCTGTGGTCACATAAGTGCGTGCCTGGGGGAACGGCCTAGACACTGAATACTCACGGATAAACTACAACCTATCCGCATCTATATGAGGCCCTTAATATTAAGCATGTAGGCAGAAAAGAGGGGTCATTATGCTCTTGACTATGCTTTTCGCAAGCCTTGGTTTCTGTTGTACTTCTCAATCAATGAAATAACCATCGAGTTCTCACTGCAGCACTTGCGACTCCTGACTGCAAACAGAACAGGCAAACTTCCTAAGCACCTTCTCTGCTGCGATGGTACTGGCAAAACAGCTTCTAGTGCTTGTAGGTGCAGGTCCTTGTGCAATTCAGGAGAAAAGAATGAGAACAGGAACTAATCAAGTGTCTCATCTAAAAGAAGCCTTGCTCTGAATTTCTCTGTGACTCCAACCTATACGACACTGCACCACCTCCTGGGGCATAACTGAAGTCAAAATATAATTACAGAATGTGTGTAAAGGGATGCGGCATCTCTAATAAATACTTAACAACATTCATAAAACATGAACAAGTGGTAGCAGAAATGCTCATCTAGACAATGAGGAAGTTGTCAGTTACAAGTTGCACACAGTTAACAGAACAGTAACACACCGACAGGCTTATCTTCTTCTGCCAAAGATCCCAGGGAAATCAGGCTCTGCAAAGAAGATGCGTTGGTATTTTTTGCTTGTAATAGCCGTAAGCTGCCTTGGAGAAGTGGCACCAACTGTGTTATCACAGTGCATAGGATGATCTTAAGTCAGTTACAGTTGGCAAAGAAGGTATTTATCTCCAGCACTTACTGAATCTGTGGGGAGCTGGCCTGCCGAGTACCTGCGGCTGTGGCAGTGATACCTGTAGCTTAACCCAGATCCCGCTGCCACGCCTTAGCCAACTACCCCTCTCTCTCGTGCGTATTTAGTGTTACACAGGCTATTGAGCCACTGCTGCTGTCATCTCTTCTGGCGTAAGCAACTCTAGTTCATACAGTCCTCCTTGACTTGCGAGAACAGACAAAGAATCGGGATTGCTTCCTCAAAAGATGATGAAGCAGCCTCCTGTGTATCTGGAGTTTCCAAGTAAAGACAGAGAATTATCAGTTACACCTTTTACAGTGGATAGGACATTGAAAAGCTGAGGCAACTTATGTCTAGCACCTAGATACAAAAAATCTTTTGACACTTACTCATATCCACCAACTTAGCTATTCATTTCAGTCTTCCTGGCTTAATTACACTGTTGGCTGAACGTGTGACTTATAACTCTTTTCTTCCCTTCCCACAGACTAATCCTGGAACCTGAGCTAGCTTCAAAAGGAAAAAGCTGCTCATCACTCTAAATGGAAGGCGCTCTCTACTTATCTCACTGGAACAGAAAACGTCTGGTGAAAAGTTTCAAAAATTAAAAGGTACAAATCTTGACTTTCTGCACGCTTTCAGCTTTCCTGGTAGAATAGTGTTCCTACCTACTCTCTGAAATCTAAGCACCTGTGAAACATGCCATGAGATGTCAAAAAAGTGCTAGGGGAACTTCTGGCTATGTATGAAACAGCAGATGGAATATCTCTGCCCAGAATAAGCATCTCTTTGTAGGGGAATGGACACAATAGTGTATATTCAGCCTGCAGCCTACTCCTTATCCTACTGGCCTACGCATTTCTTCAAGGAGATATGTGAGAAAAGGAGGCCTGTCACTAACATACATGCAAACTGGGGTGTGGGGGTGTTTCTTTTCCCCTGGGCAGGGTTATCGACCTCCATTTTGCAGCAGGCTCAATGAAGGAAAGCAAGCACAGACTCAAAATAGCATGTTGGTGAGCTTCTATAATCTGATAATAAACCAGCAGGACTTGAAGTTCCTTTTTGTACTGCACAGTCCTTTAGTCAGATTAAGGCAGTCCAGCAGTCACCTATTAGGTAAAATTTAACAATTTTTTTTTTTTTTTTGACTTGGCATGTTGTCCTCCTTACTGATCTTTAAGTGCTTGAGCCGGACATACCAGCCCCAGCTGAGATAAGGGCCAGCGTGTGTTGTATATGGATACTTCGGCCATGTCCTTCAGGGAAAGGTGGGGAGAAGCCTCAGAAATCCACAGAGTCAGAAGCGCCAACATTATAAGACAGACGCTCGCTTTTGGAAAATTTCTGAATGAACTGCACAGGGAGCAGCTGATCAGGGAATGGAGACACAACTGAGGGCCACATATGCTGAGACAGTTCAGTCCTGTCTCTTACTTAGGAAGCTAAAGCTGCTTCTGATATTCTGCATGCATTCTGCATGAGCTGCTCCCCCAGAAAGTCTACCAAAGAGCAGGTCTGTGGTCCCAAGCTTTCTGAATCCAGTCCAATCATAGAATCATTTAGCTTGGAAAACACCCTTAAGATCATCAAGTCCAACCATAAACCATAAACCTTGCTTTAAGTGCAAGCCCAATTACTTAAAAATGCATTGCTTTCAAAAGTACAGGACAAATGCTTACGCAATGCATGATATCCTAACAGCAAAACAAAGAAGGAAATCTAGGTGCCCTGCTCTCCTGTATCTGACTCCCAAGACAACAAAATACTAATACTTACACTGTAGAGAGACTCGTAGCAAGAAGATCCATGATGGAACGGAGGTACCTATCAGAGGCAACACTATAAACAAATCAGTTTTGATGAGTGAAACAGAGCTCACCTCTCATACCCACCCATTCAATTTATTAGCCTTCCAAAGGCTTGAGTGTATTACAGCTAGATAGCTCTTCATGGATTTCCAGAAGAGAGAAAATCCTTGAAGAAACTGGCCTGCTTTTCTCTGCAGGAGCACCTGGATGTTGTCAGCCCAAATTTATGACAGAGGAAACAGAGTAGATAAGTAAAACACAAAATGCAAGTATGGAAAGTCTTTTAGGTTTACTGGTTTGCTGTGTAAGTCACTCAAATAACATTCCCCAAACATGTGACTAGCTCTCAAGTGCTTAAATTGCTTCAAAAAGGTAGTGTTAGGTACCTGAGTAATGTAAGAGGAAAATGCACTTATTCTGTGTTTATTTTGCACTGACCTGCCTCTGTCCCCTGACACTGGCTGTCCTCTGACAGGATGTGAACCTCTTCCCCCTGCACCTGGTAACACCTCAAAGCCAAGACTTTCAAAACCAAGCCCAAATCACTACCGTCAGATTCCAAATAAGTTCCATGATTTCTCCTCCATAACCTCAAGGAGCATTGTTAGGTGCTGGGCATTTCTTTTCAAACCATGCCACCCATATTAAATTTAAGCTTCTATCTCTTGAAAGACACATGGCCCAGATTTCTACTGCCTCTATTTTTCTTTCCTTCTGTGATCACTTCTCTAATGACATTTAACGTTTCCAGGCATTACTCAGCTATAGCTTGTGCTGCACATCTTCCACAACCTGAACACCACTGCTTCCCCTGACTAAACTAAAATCTGTGACCCTATCAGTGGGAGTGAACAAAGACATAAACAAAGGTCATAAACTGAATTTATTTTACTTCTGATAAAACTTCTTCTGACAGGTTTGTTGGGGGTTTTTTTAGCTGACAATTTTTGCTCCAGCACTGAGACTGTTTCAGGCTTGTTGCCTGTTTACCGTGCCTGTGGTGCTTGCCCGTCAGAAATACATCACTTGCTGGCATCAAAACAGAAGGGTAAGCAGTAATTAATGGCATGTTCTATAAATTTCACCCCTTTCTCCTTCTCCTCTCTGCTACTAAATACACAAGAGATGGCTGGAGAGGTGCTCTGACAACACTAAGAGAAAAGAGTATATCCCCTACTTACCTTAATAAAAAGGAACCTGAAAACGAAATAACTGTTTCCTGTCACCTTACTGGTTTAGTTTACTCTTCTCCTCAAGTTAATCAAGCGCTTTGTGCTTCTGAGTTTGATCTGATCTTTCTATCCTTCTGTAGCCCAGTAAGCGCTGAAGAAAAGAAGAAAACCCATCTCACGCTCCTCTTACTCTCAGCCTTTCTTTGTTCTGGCTTTGTTTTAAAAATTAACTTTCACGTTTTCTTGGAGCTGAGAAAGCCATTACAGAAAAGACCAAACCCATTTTTCTTTCCAGTATATGCGATTGTTTTCTACTTCCCTAAAAGGTTAATGTTTGAAATGAATAATGGGTAGTGGGGAAGAGGAGAAAGAAAGGTTTTTCCTGATTGCCTTTCTCTCAGCTCACACAGCATGAAGGTATGGCTGTTTCTTTGCACAACTGGCACTTTTGCAGCCTACAGAGCTGTTTGCCCATGGGTGGTGGCCTCCAAAGCAGATTCAGGCCTACTGATGGATCTGCTTACAAAGGGAATCATTTTGTCCTCCTCTTTTCCTCTCTTACCTCCTCTTGATCAACAGGTTTTTGCTGCTGCTGCTTTCAAGGCTTGCTATTTCCTGCCAGCAGGTTAGTTATCAAGTCCCCTGTACAAACTAGCACCCACGAATACACAGCAGTTTCACCACTGAGCAATCTGTGCAAAGATTCGTCCTGTTACCGCTTTACCAGCGGGCTTAATGGAATGAAGTAAACGGAATTAGAGTAAGCTAAAAGAATAGCTAAGAGAGCCACTGAAAAGGTAACAGTTCTCACAAATTTAAGAAGACCAGCATGAAATGTACCCATCAGCAATGAAGGTTACCTTCTGCTTGAGCTTGTAACATCACAACAGCAGCCGGAAGAGAACTCAGTTCTTCTTGCTTCCAAAATCTGACTCTGAGCTGGCAAACGACACGAGGTCTGTGGCACAGAGCAGCAGGATTCCAGCCAACAGGAGAGCAGCAATGAGAGGCAGGAAGCCATGCTGTATCTGAGCCTTACGGACATAGTGCGGTTCCATTTTGAAAAGCCATTGGACTATCCTGGAACAAATCCACATTGGAAAACGCTATTATCCTTTACTAAATCAAAACCTGCTGGCTTGTAGAAAAAATTAGTACTGTGAGTGTTCAGTACTGAGTGCTGTGAACTCTCCTGGGGGTTGAAAATATAAGGGAGCTTGACATTACGGAAAGAGCTCTTGAGCTGCAGAAGAACATAATTCTTTGCAAGAGGGAAGAAAGTAAGGAAATCTATGAAGTCAATGACTAGTTTACTCCAAAAATACACGGCTTGAAATCTCAATATAATTATCACAGTGCCTGGAGTTCCTGCTGGATATGTTGGCCTAAAAAGAAGAAAATATTGACCCAACAGTATCAGTTAACACATACATCATGTTTCAGGAAGACGCTAAATGCAACGCATTTAATTTAACAGGATAAACACCTAAAATTACGCAGTCATCTGTTGGTGATCCCTGATGTTTACGCCAAAAGTGATAATTCTGAAACCAACAGAACCCACAGATAATGATGATCTCCCTCTGAAAAGAGCCTGGTTATTCAACACAGCTCAGCAGTCCAGGCTTCTGGATGCTACAAAGCTGGGGCATGTCTTTTCACATACACACTTAATTTCTTCTCCTCCTTAGATTTCATGCTCTTAGATGTGTAGGCTGTGAAGACTGTGGCTTTGAGAATTAATCTGTCACACTGGCTTCTAGTCGTAAGGCAAACATGTCGCTAAATCATGGTATTCAGATTTCTGCAAATGTCTCTGTCAGAATTCTAAACTAGAAGCAACAGCATTTTCTTTCTACAGAGTCCAGCCTATATTTCTCTCACCTAGGTGACTTTTATTTTGCTCTTAATCTCTTCCTTCTCTCCATGTATCATCAATTCAGATTCATTCTCTCTTATTTTTATACTAAGAAAAATCTGGACAAAGTATGATCTAGTGGTCACAGAAGACCCCAGTAATAAAATATCTAGGCTTCTTTTTATTCATCTATTGTTGTTGTGCATAATAACTTCATCTCTGCATTCCTTAGTTCAGTCTGTTTAAATCACAACCTCCTTAGGGCAAAGACTACACTGTGTGTGTGCATGTAATTATGAAGGCTTAGGAGAAAAGAAACCTGGACCTTGGCTAGGGCCTGTGGGCACTACGGTAGTACTAAGGATAAATCCAGAGAGGCCGCCTGACTACATAAGGCTGTAAAAAAAAAAAACATCAATGAGTATTGCATGTCATGGTGGGAAAGTGAACAAGAGGAAAAAAAATTACCTCTGTGGATGGCATAGCTGAGTTGCACTTCATTATATTGCACTGGTGTCACACAGAGTGTGATAAACTGTTGAGACAAAAAAATGAAACTCATGTCACAGGCAGTGTAAGGAAGTACATTGCTAAGGGTGCATTAAACTTTGATGGCTCCATTTATACATTATACATGTGCAAGTCAGCAAAGCTGTACTGGTGGTAATTTTCCGAAGGAGTCAGCTAATAATGTTACAGCACGTGCTGGAACAAATTATTGCACAGGTTGTTGCTGCTTTTTTCTGGTTTTCTTTTGCTTATTAGCACACAAAATATGTAATGCTCCACACTATTTTATGCCCTAGGGTATGGACCAAAGTGCAAAGCAAAGGGGAGTTGTAAGGAAGATTGAAGGAGATACGCTTTGCCTCTATAAACAGCACGCTGATGGAGAGGAGATTAAAACTGGAAGTCCCTTACGTTTGAATCACCTATGACACTCAGTCTTAAGGAACAGCCCACTGCACAAATTATGCAAACTATACTACAAGCACGAGCAATTTTAGGAGAAGCTGGACTCCTTCAAAGCCTAAGGCCACAGGTGTTTAGGAACCGTGCTGACAAACAGCATAAAATACCCTGATAGAAAGGGGCTGCAAAGACAGCAAAGAAACCAGCTGATAACTTCGGTAGTTTTCTCCTGTGAAGCAGAACTCCAACTGATTACATGGTTGCAACATGAAAAAAAAAAAAAAGGATGGTATGAGTTGTTCTCAACATAGCATTAATGCTGAGAACAATCACTGCTGCACAGGGAAAGGCAGAAGGCCTAGGGTAATAGCAAATCTCATAGAAATTTTATATTTTCACCCCCTTGATAGAAGAGTCAACAAAGAGTACACAAAGCATTAACTAGTCCTGATCAGACATGTGCTTTCCGCCAGTAATTCTCCAGTACTCCAATGATTCATATGACATTGGACATAGACCAGCAGGAGAGGACAAGCACCTAGAAAATTTCAGTTCCTAAACAGTAGGTGAAATGGCATCATCTGTCTCTATCATCTGCTGAAGAATCCCTAAACCTCATAAAATTTTCCAAGCTCTGAGGAAAACACAAGACTCGCTCCATTGTTTCTGTGTCAAATAAAGGAATGAATTAATATCCTCCCTACCCAACATACTCTTTTTGCCTAGCCGCTGGCACAGTAAGTCTTTCCTCAGTGCTAAAACTTCTTTATATACTGCCATAACAAGTAATAAAAACAACAGCAAAAGTAATGAAAATCTCCAGTTGAAGTGAAACTTATTCCAGACCATAATCTAGCAGGATTATGCTCCCCTTCACCCAATGTGAACTGAAACAGAAATACACTGTAACTTGTGCAAGTCTCTGTTCAGTTGGAGTAATTTACTTGCAATGCTCAGGTACTGAGAATGTTGCACCCTGAATTTAGGTGCTGTTGAACGTTGTGCCTGTTTCCAAATCTCAAAAGCAATTTTGTGCTCGTTGCGGGATGAATCTCTACTAAAAAAAGATTAATTATTCTCACTACAGAGAGAGAGTATGATTAGTTCACCATTCACTGCTATCAGTTATTCCCATTTTTTTCTCATTCCACTCTCACACCTTGCTGTAGCTTTTTTTAAATTCCGAGTTCTGCATGGCATTGGTGTATTTCATACAGCACCTTGCACAGCAGGGTTGTTCTCCCTGACTGCTGCCTCCACGACAGACAAGGAAATACAAAGAAGGATGCTTCTCTACTCGGAAGCCCCCGGGGTGCTATCTCAGTAGCACATAACTATCACAAGCACTGCTTGCATTTGCAGGATACAAAATTGAAATTCCACCAACAATGTCAGAAACATAAAGAACAAGCATTGGAATTGCTTGTGCTTCATAGACACTTCCTGACAGGAGCTTATCTCTGCCTGTACAATGCCTTGTTATTCCGGTAAACACTGCATGTTGGTTTATTACGGTTAATGAAATGCAGTCCTAACAACTCGTAAGATAGAGGACTGTTAGAGCTTCTTGCAGGGACTGGATAATTCAATGTGCTGTGGTTAACAGGAAGAAAAACGTGGGAAAGAGAAGATTATTAGTGCAAGAAAAGCGAACTAGAGGGAACTTCATGACCGCAGGGAACTTTTTATGACTTTCTGGCATTCAGGTCTCAATTATCAGAGACACAACTCAGATCATAAACAAAATTTATCTCTGGCAGAGGTAAGCTGCTTTATTACAGACCTCTGAAAGAGTGAGTGTTTTGATAATGCAGTTAAAGGAAAACCAGAACTTCCCAATTTGAGAGTAGCCTTTTCTGATCATGACGCTAGTGCTACGCTAGGTCAAAAGTAAATCAATAATGCAGCCCTCAGGAAGGCTCTATTTATGAAAAATTCTGTAAATTGATGCTTATGTGCCACTGGCAAAGAATAATATTTTCTTTAAGGGGCCTAGATCTGTGGAGATAAAGAGAGTTTGTATGGAAGTCAAGGTGTATTTATACACCGGCTGTATAAATACACACACTGTGGCTGAATTTATCAAACTTAAAACATGAGACACAGAGGGAGGTTCAGGGAAGGCAAGCCCTCCTACAGCCGGTATGAAAACACCTGTTCCCTTAGGAGGCAGAATCTGACCCACTGTGAGCGAGCGAGCAGTGGGAAAAGGCTCATGAGGGACCTCCCTCTGATCTGTCCTGCAGCTCATACAAAGCCAGAGCACAGCAGGTGAATTTTGTAGGAAGGGATTTTCAAAGCTTGACTTTCTTTGACGAGAAAATCCATCAGACAGGGGTGAAGAGCAGCTGGGGGCTGTATCAGACACCTTTGCAGCAATCCTGTGCTACCACTATACTCATAACTGCCTCCTCTTACAGTTTGTCCAGCTTAGCTTATATGCAGAACATTATTAAACAAATACCTTTTTGGAAAAAGATTTCCACTTCCATAGCTGTTTTATTTATGGCACATGAGTGATGAAATCTCTCTTTTGGCTTCTACCCTTATGAGGCCAAGGAAATCAAGAAGCACAGGCACATTCTAAAAGACTCATGAAAAGACATAAAAGATTCCTGTCTATGCTGGTGAAAGGAGTGTGTGTGCACCCACGTGCACATCTGTAAGGGGGTTTTTGTTGTTTCTAATTCAAGGCCTAA
Organism: Sagittarius serpentarius; assembly: GCA_034782735.1. Taxonomy (NCBI): domain Eukaryota; kingdom Metazoa; phylum Chordata; class Aves; order Accipitriformes; family Sagittariidae; genus Sagittarius; species Sagittarius serpentarius. The sequence goes on from JAVKLA010000081.1 coordinate 1,049,949, forward strand.
AGGGGGATTTCAAAAACTCAAGGACAGGCTAGCTACCACGCAGCTCTCACAGGCTTGCAATACAAATTGTGTGTAATTGCCCTTGTGCCGTTGAAGATCTTCCTCCAGTATTTTCTCCTTGTGACAAGTAGGGGAGTGGCAGCCTGTGTCTCTGTACATGGTGTGACCCTTCCATTAACAGCGTGTGCCTGCTTCCTACCTCATGCACATTTTCTCTTCCTAGGCATTTTGCACTGGCTTCTAACAGTCACTCGCTTTTACCAAAGTGATTTAAAAAAAAAAAAAAAAAAAAAAAAAAAGAGTCTGCTATTTTATAGATATTGCCTTGCATTTATCACTCCTTAGTTTCAGCAGTTTCCCGAGGTGACCACATTAGCATCTTAATTACTCCAGGCTCCTTCCATAACCAAAGTAGAGACTTTAGATGGGATGAGTTGTGCTCTGCACATCTCGCTTTCCACTAAGTTCAGAGAAAGCTCAAGGCACCAGATTCCTACTCTACATGCTCCAGTTTATTACAGAGTAGGATAAATTTAGACAGTAGCATTTTCAGTTGTATCTTCTCAAACCATATTGCAAATAGAAACAAACAACAAAGTGTGGTCAAACCTTCACAAGTGAAACTAGCCAGACACAAGTCCATTATTACCCTAACCAACTACTTAATCATTTTCCAAACCATTCTTACCCTCTGTGTCTTTTTGCACTCCACCCTGCAAAGGCTTAGGAACAAGCTTAACATTAACTATGCATTTTCCCATTAAATGCCTAAATCTTTATTAAACCTTTTGATTATAAACTTGCATGGGTCTTTGGTTTTGTGCAACACCACGTTCATAACATAACAGCATTAGAAATGGCTGGGGGAACCAGGGTAGCATTCAGAATTTTGGGAAGTTTCTCCTACTCTGTTTCCGACTGATTTATTCCTCAGCACAGCTCTCCCCTCCCACCTGAGGAAAAATATAATTATCGCAATTCTACAAACAAAGCCTAAGCTCAAATAACTGCGTTACTCATAGGTCACACAGGGAATAAGTGGTAAAGTTGCAAATGGAACACAGGAGCCTTGCGTACCAGTTCCCTACTCTAATTTACGTTAAGCGTGAGGAGAAAAAGCCTGTCCATCTGGACATCCACATGATGGGGAAATTTTATTGTAAAAGTATCTCCAGTTGCTGTTTCAGCAGGCAGGTTTGGAATTACAGATGGAGTGGAAATTTTCTTGCCTTTGCTGAAATTAGCTTTGAAGCTTCTGCTTCTCTCTTACTTTCTAAAAGCTGCAGGAACAGAAATTCAGGATCAAATCATGTCAGTAGAAAGATTTTTTTCATTTGCACCACAGATGCTTTAGCTCTTCACTGGAAGAGGCCACCTCACTGCTGCAGGAACTGATGCGAGAAGGTACTTGTGCTTTTCGTTTTGTATTCCGTCATTCGCAGCTGCCTAGAGATTGTACAGGGCTAAACCACTGCTAATTCTTTGTATTGCACTGACTACAGATATTTCCTTTCTTAATACACAGAAAGCTCCTAATGTGAATAGGAATCTACACCACATTGTGGTTTGGGTGTTGTTTCTTTTGTTAAAGAAATCAGCTGGGTGGGCATGCAGCTTGTACATAAAACCAGGAAAGGGTAGTTGTCTAATGGCAATGTGCTAGCTTGAGAATCGGCGTACTTGGGCTTGTTTCCTAGCTGTACCCCCAACATCTTGTGTGCTCAAATGCCTCTTCCTATTTTCCTTCATTTCTGGATTAAAGTACAAGTATGCTTCCGACAGCTCTACCTACTTGTCCAAGTACAGCAGCATGAAGATGCATCACACTATGGTACACACAGGCAATCTAAGAAATGGTTCCTTGCTGGTGCTTTTTAGGAAGCCTAGACCTTTCCCCACAGACCCACTATTGTCCTGTCAGTATGTACTGGGAAAAGCCTTTACTGAGCCTAATTCAATGCTTAGTACAGACTAGGTCAAGCATCAGTGGCAGTGAGTCGCTGTAGCATGACCTCCTTGTTGCTCAAGTCATCACTCAAGACAAACAGTATCTCTGAAGTCAGCCCTGTTCTCCAAAAGCCAGATCAGATAGCATCAAAGCCAAGATGTAAGGGTCAACGGCTCTGAGAAACAACTATCTGACTGATATGGTAATCGCAATGACATTAGGGGTGTAGAGACCTGGAAATCAAGTACATCTTCACGTTATCATCGCTGAAAAGTTACAGTCAGCTGGTCATCAAAACAACGTGATTTATTAATCTATTTGTGTCTGCTAACATAAGGAGGATAAGTAATTAATAAGGCTTTGAGGGAAATGTTTCTGCTGGATTCACTCCACTTAGACAGGGATAAAGGAACTATGGCTCAATCAATACAGAACAGGATTGTTTTATTATCCTGCCCATTACCAATTGCACCTGGTATTTAGAAACCAAGAGAATAAGGCCCCATACAATTTTATCCATAGATAATGTATGATGGAAATGGAGGGGGAAAAAAAAAATAAAAAATAGGGCTCTAACCTCCCCTGTTCAGATCTAGGAAAGCCGAGATTTCTGGAAGAAGTGTTTCCTAGTAGCCAAGCACTTTGTGTTGTTCAAACAGTTGGGCTGTTGTGTTTTGTTTGTTTTTTTTTTTTAAAAAAAAAAAAGGTACAGAAGTTGGCATGAGAAAATATTCAGCTCCTATCAAAACTAGTAAGGCTCCTTCTTGAGAACTTTACAGCTGTAGGAAGGGAGGAAGTTTGTAACCTAGAGCACCCCACAGGCTCTTCTACTGCAGTACAGCAGCCAGAGCTCCCATGACCCGAGAGGCAAGTCTCCTGTTCCCTTGTGTGAGAGACAGCTTGGCGAACAGAAGAAATGTCTCAATGCTTGCCCGTCAGAGGACAGAAAAACAAATACCTGAAGAAACCTGGAGAAGGAGTGTAGAAGGCATTTTCAAAAATGTCATGTAAATTACAACCCTATGTGAAAACATACTGGGGAACAGAAATTCAGGATGTGTTTCTGTGTACAGTATCAGAAGTTAACACCCTGAACTATCAGCTTTCTCTGTTGGGTCTGTTCTATTAGCTCAGATACAACAACCCTTTGTTTTTCATACCTGACTGCTTCCGAAATAATAGTTGGGTTCCCCCCCCCCCCGCCAGGATTCTGTATGTGCAGAC
>JAVKLA010000081.1:1053220-1147438 GCA_034782735.1 Sagittarius serpentarius
GGCATGATTCTGTATGTGCAGAATTAGAACATCAAAGCTTGGACTGACAGCCCTCTAAAAACGCGACTGTGGCTATTCCTGGCTAGATCTGGAAAAAAAACCAATTCCACTAGCAAGTTCTCATGATTAATCAGATAATGCATCAATTAGACCACAGAGATGCTGCAGGCTTATCATCAGTTACAGCCACAGTGACGTTTACTGGACCATCTTACAGACTTTGCCCTTCCAGTGCTGTGTGTGCCCTACCTGATCTTCTGGACTTAAACACGACCACAAACATCACGCCCGTGCCTACCAAGGACACGCTTTCAGAGTAAAGGGAGGCCTGTCCATTTGCTTAAGCCATCTGCGAGGCACACAGGGAGTTCCTTCAGTGTTCACAGCAGTTAGTCTGCAAGATGCACAGAAATAGTTTTCCAGCAGGTTCTGAACACCACGGCGCACACAAAAGGCAACATTCAGTCCAAGGATGAACAGAAGAAAGAGAAGGGCTGTTTAAACAGGCGTTGTGAAGGTTTCAGAGGACATAGTTTTGTGTTAAAAAATAACTGGGAAGACAAAGTATTTCATATTGAAATTCTGTCAAGCAGCTACAGGTCTCAGTTTAAAGAAAGAGAACAAGCACATACCTGTGAACATGCCTCTGAGCACATGGACTAGAGCAAAAACTTTGACTTCATTAGTAATTCCATTATCCTAATTGGCACAGAGTCAGGCAAGAACGTATTTTTCCTGAAGTTGCATTAAAATAAAGTTTTAGAACAAGTAATAAAAATCAGTACAAATGGACTCTTCTGCCTACGGCTTTATTGAAAATACACAGATTTTTAGCCTTGTTTCCCATGAAAACAATGCTTAAGCTTTTATTGTTGTTTTATGTCTCAATCTGCATCTTTGAGTCTCCCAATAAATTTGAGACAACTTGGTCAAACGTGACAGAGGGGCAAGAGACACAGATAACAAAATCCCCATAGAATTCTTGTAAACAGGTAAATGTGAGCGAAGACATGCAGCAAGTGTCCTGACAGAAGGAAGATGACAGCATTTCATTAGAAAGCAAAAGCCACCAAAGCCCCAGACCCAGAAAAGCTTTCATCAGATTCATGATCTCTTGGGTGCTGAAGTCAATTAACCATGATGATTAATCCATAGGAAGCCACGATTCAACACTTCTGGTATTCAAAGGCCCTCTGCCTTGAAGGTGTAAGGCAAAGTCATGAAGTCTATTCAGGAACCTTGCGAGCAGTGGAGGGAAAAAAAAAAAAAAAAAAGGGCACCAAAACAAGAGAAAAGTTATACTGGACTATATTTCATAAACATATAATTACACTGTAATTACCCAACAATTACAGTACACAATGCATTTGTCTAAGCCCTCCTGAAATTGCCACTAATTTATGTAACTGGAAATGTACCAAGCAAGTAGGAATAATTACAACATAAATATGATGTAGTTAAATATCTAGAGTTTAATAGCACTTCATTAAGAATAATACCCAAGGCTCTTATGCTGTCATGAAGTTAACCTTCCAGTCATAAGGATAAGCATTATTTACACATTTGAAAACAAAACTGGAATGTAATTCCATTGTCATTACACACAGGAAACTGTGAAGTTACGACAATCACTATTGTAAAACGTGACATTATACCCTACTTAAATCATTCACATTGTCAAATATTTGGAAGCTTAAACATACTACAAAGCTGGAAAGAGAGGAATGTCTATAAGACAGTATTGTCCCTCTTATTTCCAGAGAATTTTCACGTGTTTCAATCATCTCAGGTTTCCATTTTCCCCTGCTATCTTCCCCTTAAGGTTTAAACCAAGACCTAAAAAATTCCAGCTGACTGGAACCACAATTTCTGAAGCTGTGCCTCCTTTGCACGTTCTCTGTTGTCTGGTTCTGTGCATACAGATTGCCCAGAATAAACATTTTCCATGAGCAAATATCTTGTCCACTGCATTAAGCACAGCAGTAGTGAAACACCCAGGGAATAACGACTGCACTTTAGGTAAACTATCATGAGATACCACGTAAAACAAATGCAACTTGCAAAACTCTCATGTTTGCACAGAAATTTACTTACATCTTTTACTTCAGCATAGCAAAATTCTTGACGTGGTGCAGCTGGGGTGACACCTTTGAAATGTGCAAATCTACATAAATTTGACCAAGTTTGAATCTATTACATTGATTAGCAGAAATTACAATTCTGTTTTCCGTTCCAGATACAAGCAGACTCCTTCTTTGCAACTGTCAGATTAAGACAGTCAACGTTACATGCTTGTAGTACACCCAGCATTTACAACTTTGGAAAATGCTGGCATTTTTAAAATTTACATCTCTTAAGTTTTGATATGTTTAAGAGACAAACAAATATTTAGATCTACTAACTCTTCTAACGGGCCGGGGGACAAACCTAGCTACACAGTATTAAGCTCCTCACTTGCCACTTGTTTTTCCGAGATGCTGAAGTACTATCTGATTCTTCTAAAGCAAAACCAGGGTCCTACTGCTATCTCTCAGCCATTAACCTGTACCCAGCCCACCAGTACACAACTAGATGGAAGCTGTTTTTTCCAGAGCTGGCATGAAATTTGATCTACCATAAACTCATTCAGTGCTATAGCAGTGAAGTCACTTGGGAGAATTTCCACTCAGCCCAAGCTCCCCCAAGTCTTACCTGCCCCCTTTTCTGCTCTGGCTTGGGCGCAACCATTCAGAAGTTATCGTCTGCAGCCACAGAGGCAAATGAAGGCAGAGCATGCCAGGCAGCTAACAGGACATGTGCACCTGGTGGTACTGGAGGTAAGAAGCCTCCTCAGGGCACAATAAAAGCCTGGGAAAGTTGAGCTCAGAGAGACAAAACAGCAGAGGCAGGACCTCATAATCACAACTTTGCTCTTTGACTTGATACAAAGGTTGTAATTCAATTTCAGAGTTCTGCTTCAGCGCATCTCTTATGATGTTAGCAGAGAATCTCTCAACTGAGTTAAAGAATTGTATCAATCAGCAGAGAGACATTATTTTATATAGAGAGAAAGCAAGAGGAAGACAGTTTATATATGTGTGTCTGCACTATGTTCCAATTTAATTACTTATAATTATAAGGTAGTGGGATGTGAAACGCTAATTGAAAATTTTGGGTGCTTACGTCTCAGAGTCTGAGAAGAATTTGTGTGCCCATCTGGTTAATAGGAAAGGGATTTTATTTTCTAGATCATTGATTTATCATCGTTAAGGGCCCAAATACAGAGTTCTGTAAGTCAGCTTCAGGAATATGTTTTTTCCATTACGTTTACACTCTAAAATTGCCTCTAGCACTGTGAATGTTAAAATTGACTGGATTCAATTTAGTGAGAACACCTTCTTGCTCTGTCAGGGGTTATTTATCTCATTTAGCTTTTGTAATGGGAGTCGTGGGTTTGTTTTTTTTCTTTTTTAAAGGTCCATTCTTTTTTTATTATTACTAAAAAACAAGCCCAAAACTGTATTGATTTCAAATGGTAACAATGTCTTGATAGCACCTTTTGTATATATATACTCACTCTTGCCAAACAGAATCTCAATAATCAGAAGTGAGGCTGTTGTTTTATTACAGGCTACACAAGAACAAATCCCCTGTAGCAACCTGAAATTCCTTCCCCATCCAGTACAAAGGTCCATGGGGTACTTCAGAACATTACATGAATTAAGAGACAAATCGATCACGTCTTAGATCAACTTTACTTACCATCCAGACTTGTGACAGTTTGTAGAAGAGTGACTGCTTATAAAAGGGGAGAGAGAATGCCACCCTTGACCTCCAGGAAACCTAGGAGTAGCATTAGTACTAGTTTTGGAAGTTTCTTGTTAGCCCTTTTTTTCTGCGGATGGAGGAAGCAGTTATGAAAAAGATTCAATGTCTCATAACAGCTTATTCCTAGATCTTATCTGCTCACTACTCCTTCCAAAGAAGACCCTGCTGAAAGCAACTCTTGTGCTCTGCCAAGTCACCTCACCAGCTCTCAAACTAGCTAAAAGGAGTACCAACACTACATTAACTGGCCAAAGAATTCTGGTTAAATTTTTGAGCAACTGAAAGATGAGTATCATCAGAATAGCCAGAATACTGCAGAATACCAGGAGGTTTCTTTTCAGCTTTCAGTTCCACAAGTGCCAGCTGAGGATGCTGCTTTTCATGTCTGTAAGATTAATACATGAGAAAACAGGGAACACTAGTCTCTGAGAAGAGGGAAGATGGCCAGTGTAATTTACAGCTCGCGAAAGAAATAGATGAATAATGTAACAATAACGCATAGCATTAATATAAGACTACATAAAGAATGTGTTCTTGTAGTTAAGCATCTGCCCCAGTCTCAGGACAGATGGCTAAAATGTTGGATTTTTCAAGTAACAGTATAAAAAGAGGCACTGTGTTTAATTTTCCTGGGCCTGTCCCACATCTGCTATACTTTCTGTATAGCGCTTACTACAACACATCAGTTGCTAAGAACTATCATATATATAATATTAGTGTTAACAATACACATAAAAGTATAAATGCATGTCTATCCATCAAGAGCAGAGTGAAAATGCCTAGTGCTCAGTCACTCTGTAGGCAAACAGCTTTGCACCAAGCCAAACTGCTCCCTCTGGTATCTGTAACAGCAACAGGACCAAGATACACTAGCAAAGGCCGTGGTAGTTCTGAGGAAACCGTCTTAGTACTCCTAATGATTTACTTGCTTAGTAACTCCTACAGGAACAGCAATCCATTCACCCTTCTGCCCTCCCTTAGCACTGAAGTACTTAATTTTTTCCTTGATTTACTTCTGTTTCTTTTTTTCTTTTCTTCCTTCACTGAATGCCTTTTACCCAATAAGCAGGTTTTGATTAAATTTTTCAAGGTTGCAATTTCAGAACAAAAAGCACAAAGATTTGCAGTCAAAGCCTTCATTTTCACAAAGACATATTTTCAAAGGGCCGTTTTCTATAAAGCACAACTCTCATCTACTAGAAGCATGCATCTTTTTCCTGGTACGACATACCTATTTACCCCTTCCTTTTATACAGGAGGATTTGGAGGAAATATGTAATCATTACGTTGGGCCAGTGGGCATCTCCCCACTGAAAAATTAATCTTAGGTAAAAAGAAAGAGACTTAGTCTAAAGTACCAAATATCTTGCAATAAGTATGCTTCCCTCAGGTTTGGTTTGAAAACTTCCATTTAACTAGTACTCAAAAATCAGCTTGCAGCATTGGCAAAGACATTCATAATTGAATACATGCCTCTGGCCACGTTCAGGTCCTGTTATAAGAAAAGTCCCTGCATATCTTGTAGGGCATCAAAGGATTTTGTTCTTGATAACAATGACTTGCCTTACTGGGAATCTACACAGGGGTGGGAATATTTGCTTTGTCCACAGCAAGGGGAATGGACGTATGTCCTGCTTTTCCAGAGTACACTCCAAAAGCAACCTGGCTGCCACTGCTGAGATAAGACTTGGCTGCCTATCATCTTTCTGCACATCCTGGTTTCCTTTGGCAGCTAACTCCAATGAATGAGAAGGGAGAAAAGGAACACGAGGCATGTTGCAGAGGACATCAGTTCCGCAGTCCAAACGTGGTCAGAGAGCACCCATGGACACCAAGGCTTTCGGACACACTGCCAACCTCACCACTGAAAGATGAAGCCTACAGATTTTTCACTTAAAGTCAACTCTTCCCAATTTTCAAGTCAATAAAAAATACATGCATGAACCTATTCTGGTAAAAACTTTCACTTTGGGTAGAATTAGCTCATCTCTGTACTGAGGAACGCTAAAACAGCGGTTTCACGAACATAACTTCTTCAAGCATTCTGGCATTGCCTTTCCCTTATCTTCCCTAGGCAGCAGACAAAAAGCCCATTCTCCATCAAACAAAGACCACCTGGTTTAGGTAAAGTGACTCAGAGCAGACCATAGTATTTTCCATGAGCTCTTAAAAGTGCACTGAGGCTGACAGCAACTTGTTCCTCCTCCCCTGCTGAGCCATTCTCCCAATATCACTTATTTCTCTCACCTCCCACTAGCACAACCAGTTACGTCCTCACCTGCCCTTTTGCTACTGCAAACCTTGCATGAATTTGCTATTTGATTTCTTCCAGCAGGAGCCCTGTGAAAGCTCAGATTGGCTTCCTGTAGAGGAGAGAATACCAGTCTATAAACACTAGGCTGGTGGAAATCAAATTTGCTGTTATGGTTCTTGAAATAGAGATTTTTTTCTGTAGCATTAGCTCCTGTACAGGTCTGTCTTCCCAGCTGGGCTTACAGCACTGAGGATACCGATTGCTGAACACCTCCCAGTGAGCACATATTAGAATTCAGACATTTACAGTCATCCAAACCAATCTGTGGAAATCTAGTGACAAGATGCTCTCACATTTACAGTGGAGCTATTAAACCTTCTTCCTTGTCGTATGCAGCTAGCCAGCCCCAGGCACACATTCGTGCACTGACAGGGTTACACAGGAGAGCACAAGCTCAAAAATTACGCTAAAGTGTCCTTATTTATTTTTTTACTTCCCAGCTATACTCATGATTTCATGGAGGCCTTCTGGTTATTCTTATACTCATTTGTAGATTCATAAAAGAATCACATTTCCAAACCACTCTAGAAACTGCTATAATGAAAAACCCAGGTGTCAAAACATAACCAGATGTTAACTAGCTCACAATCTACCACCTGGAATGCTCCCTCAAGAACCTCAGTTATGATCTCCCCCCCCCGTCCCCCCCCCCAAAAAAAAAGCCAAAACATCACATGAAAAGTTAACCTTTAGATTCTGAGCTTGCAATTAAAGCACCGAGTTTAGACTTGCAAGACCTCCATTCTGTTCCTAGTTCTGCTAGTGACCTCGGGCAAGTAATTTCATTTTTCGCTGCCTTAATTCTCTATCTTAAATGAAGGAATAACAGCTGCTTTTAACAGAAGGAATTGTAAGGGGAGAAAAAAGGGAAGCTAAATCAGTTGGTACTTAGGCTGGGCTCAAAGATGGTATTGGAAATTGCAGTGGCACACCGACAACTAGCTCCTTACCCAAATGCCTGAGGGAAAAAAAGCCACATATTTCCTGCATTTAAAACAGGAAAACCTCACTGTGAGTCCTTGTTGAGCAGCGCAGAAGTTACTGCTTTCAGGGAACCACTCCTTCAATTGTAAATTTTTTGTATAGATCATGTACAGATAATGCATAAGGAGGTAAGCGGAGAAAAAAAAGCAATGGGGGAAGGACAAATTCTCCCAAAACATTTTCCACATTTAACTATAAGAAAAGAGAACCCTCATAAGCATCATCCCAAGAACTACAGTTTCTGCAGCCTAAAGCTTATTACTGAGAGGCAGAATAAACCGCACATGTATACAGCTCATGGTAAAGGTGTCATAGCAAAGATAGCAACCATAGTGGAGGAGTTGAGAATGCCACAATGAAGAGTCTAATGAAGTTTAATGAAAAGAGAATACAGGAACAGACAGCCCTGTGTCCTGGAGGAGCTTCATACCATAGTAATCCAGCTGTCATGAACTGCGATGAAACACTAATATCATATGGCAGCGACAACAACAATCTTTGCCCACCTCCCCGCAATCAACCTCAAAACCAATTGTTAAATGCCAGTTTGTTCTGGTAAGTACAGACAAGGCAATAGTATGTTAGCCTTTTGCCTGCATTCACATCTGCCTGAAAGTACATACGCACATATGTCAATGTTTAGTGGATGTCCACATGACTACATGTGTATAATTACTGTCAACAAATGCTTGAAGACCAATGTACACCTCCTGAGTATGTCAGTCAATGAACATAGACATCAATGTCTGTCTGATGCGTATTGGTTTTCAAGTACAGTATACCCATTTGGGTAAGTATTTGTGCACAAGTTTAAATCCTACCTCTGCACATCTCACCCCTGTGAAAGCACGTCCCTATGAGAACACGTGCACGTCTGAGTGCGCCTGTGACAGGCATACACATTACCTGCGTATCTCAATCAGGATACGTGTGCGCATGAATGTGTCAAATGGCTGCTGGGTCTTTTGAAAAGTGATGCTACAGGGCTACTACTGTAAGCTGTCTCATGATTTGAGGTAATAAAGCAATCAGCCTTCATACTAGGGAAGAGCCAGGAGTTTTAGAATGATTGCACCTCTATCTAACAAATTCCCTCAGATACCTCCTTTTCTTCTACTACAAAATTAGCACGGACCTGGAGAGCTTATTAGCATGGGCTCTAAACTTCATCTGTAATGTGCTCACATCTCAATATTGTTACAGGAAGCCAGGGAAAAGCATGAAGGGAGAAGATCTATATGCAGAGAAGCTTCAGGCATTAATGAGTGAGGCTTGATTAAAAAACAAACAATCCTTCCCACCCACCCGCCCCTTGGGAACTGCTCATCTGTTGGGAATGGATGATTTTGCGATCTGTTTGGTAACAGCAATACTTCTTACCTATCAAATACCACAAACAAGGTTTTAAGTTAAAGCCTGATATTAAATGTCAGAGATGCAAAATCCACACACTCAAGTACAGTGTGAAACTTGCACAGAACATGATACAGTAGGTTGGAACAATATATTCCCAATTCACAGTGAGAAACAGACAACTAATGCAATGCTGCTTTTCCAAAGTATAACACATGTTCATTATTGTCCATACAAGAGGGCTGGACGTTCTGTATTCCTTCTCAGCACTGTAGCAGTGCAACTTGCATCCAAGTCTGGAAGATCAGTTGCATTTACAGAGACACTTTGAAGAGGTGCCTGAGAAAAACTGGCTCCTGACAGGAACCAGGTAACGGGTAGATAATACACAAACCCATTTGCTAAATGCCACTTGAAAAATCACAGGCAGCATAATTGACTTTTACAGCTTGGATAATGTAGGTCACTGCGTTAGTGCAACAAGAAAATGAATGTATGTTGGAGTGAAAGACAGAAGGGAAGTAATTACAAAATATAGATTAAATAACCATCAGATAACCGGCATAATAATAAGAACAACTAGGGTGAAGATAGAGGAGAAACAATTTGTTAAATGGATTGTAGCAGGGTTCTAAGAAACTGCTGGTCTCAGATACTAGGCTTTTCTTTTTTCTCCTTCACTGCAAACTCAATAAAGTATTCCTCCTCTTTTTGGAGCTGCTATCCTACTTCTTATGGTATCAGCTTACAGCTTGCTCAGCCTAGAGGGCTAGTAAGTCAGAACGTGATTACATTAACACACAGTTCTTAACTCTTGCAGAAACAGGAAGCCATAAAGTCTCCAACAAGTAAGAGGGATCACAGTCCAATCCTGCAAAGCCCTGAATTCTGGCAAAGGCTTACTAAAAGCTTTGCATTCTCAGTGCTTCTGCAGTTTAGTCCAAAGTTGTTAAAAAAACCCCACAAAACCAAACCATAACCAAAACACATGTGCTCTCCCCCTAAACAAATGAACAACCCCCCAAAAAAAGAAAACAAAGGAAAAATATGGCATGGGGGACTAAAGAGGCACATACGATTTTATTTTTTTTTTTGCTCCACATTAAACAACTTCAGTCCAGCCTTGCTTAACAGTGCTCTGAACCTACCAGTAACAGATAGCTGTTCAGTGAGCTCTAAAAGTAACATTTAGAGGACAGTGTCTTCCAGCAGTTAGGTGTTTTCATATCACATCAAATCACTGTCACAACTGCCACTCCTTTGGGGAGGGCGCATGGCAGCAAATAAACACATAGATCTAAACTTTTATTTGCTAGGAAAGGGTCTGTGCAAACCTACAGTGAGTGACACCCAAGATGATCGAGGTTGAAGAGGACAAGGCAGAAGCGACGTAACATAGCTGCTGCTTGTACTCAACCAGTAACTTGTACCAATGTTTAAGTGACACTAACCTGCACTCCAGAAGAAACACTTTTTTTGTTCATCTCAACTCCTGCAAATACACATTTGCAAGCTGATGTGCAGATGATACCCAACGGCATGCTGACTGTCATTCTAATAAGGTCAGGGCTGGAAGCTGGAAGAAAAGATTGAGAGTCACTGAAAACTTAGTGGAAGTGAAAGATGCATAATTTTCATATCGGAAGAGGAAAAAAAATCCATCAGCTCAGTGTCCCTTACACAGCTGCCTCTGAATCTAACTTTACGATATCAAAGGAAGATGCACAACAGCCACATATGAACCTCTGGAAATGGGAATACAGAATGAGCCTCACGGGTCCCCGAGAAAGGCATAGAACATCATCACACATAACAACACAGAAGGCTATCAGCCAGCTCCATTTTGTCCCACAACAGTGGAAAAGGCATAGACAAGGAAAAAGGGGACACGAAAAAGGTCTCTACATAAGCATGCCTGAGGAAGAAACCTTCGGTCCTTTTGAATGCAGGAGAAGCTACAACTATGCCATTCATTGCTTCATTGTACAAAGCACAGAATGTTCTTGCCCTACAAGAACTGTTGAGTTTTAATGTTTTTCTCCCTTAAGAAGAATGTAACATGGGCTTGTCACCTCCACTGGATCATGCGCTAGGACAGCTTAACATATAAACACAGCATGGGGAGGGTCTAAGAAGCGGGCTGAACTTTTGCCCATTCACTGCCTAAGGGTGGGAATGGGAAAGAAGTCCACCTCCTACGACCTGATTTTTGTCTTTTAATGCAATGAGGGGCAGCATTGCCTCATCTGGTGATTTGCAACACAGGCTCCAATATACCTTCTCCTGAAGCATTACTTCTGCTATATGCAGCTCGTAGCCTGTGGCTGCATTGGATCATCCTTGTCCTCTGTTGCTCTGTTCATTAATCAATGGCTCCTCTGAATGCGAATGAGTTCTGAAAGGAGCCAGGTGAAAGGAATGGCAATTTGCTCACAGCTTGATAATTACGCATTTTTCAAAATAAATTAAAGCCAGAGCTAACAGCAGCACACTGTTTTCAGAAGTCCTGCTTGTACAGAGAAATTAATTGGAAAGTACATTGATTGGAGGGGCTGCTGAATTCCAGCATGGAATGTATTTTCCCCATTGTTCCATGGCAGCTCCCAGACCGCTTACCAAACAGAACCTCTCACCTCTGCTCAAATCAGGAGAGAGCTAGAAGGAATAATAACTCACCCTCTACTCATTTGAAACTATCTTTGGAGAAACCTCCTTTCCTCATGGAATAAAGCAGTGCTTGGGAGGGAAAGGGATCACAGTCTTCAGCAAACCTTTGCTTTTGGGTTACCCAAGGCAGCAAAGCTCCAAGATCAATTAAAACAACAAGACATATGTCAATGAGTAGTTTTACAATAGAAACACTTCAAAATAGCTCTTTCATCCTGAGACGCACAAGTCAGGGGTTTGGGTGAACAAGCAGAAGATAAACACGATGTGCACAAAATATCTGTGTTCTTTACTTCTTAATGAAGAAATTCCACAAACAAACAAAAGAGAAACTCATTCACTCCAGAACTACAGGCTCTTGGTTACTCCCTGTGGAAGGGTATCTAAACTCCAGTTCAAACGCTTTGGCAACTTGCCACTCAATCTGAGGTACGGGAAAGAGGTTAACTTCAGAGATTCCTGGGTCACAAGACACCACAGAGCACACCACAAGGACCGCCATTTAGAAGAGAATCCTTTCCCCTGAGTGTGCTAAGCACACTAGCTGACAGGAAGGTTAAGGCAGTCTTCCGAGCTATTACTACAGTAGATTACAGAAAGTGGTTGTTTTCTTGTAGAACAAATCTTGGGTGGTTGTTTTGTTCTGTTTATTCTTTTCTTTTTGTACAACCCTGCTTGCCTTACCAGCTTGCACGTGTTCAAAAGGGCAGCTCTGCCTAATAAATTGAGTTTGTGTAATCAAATATTTTAGATGAGATTAGTTTTAATTTGCTGTTCTCGCAGTTCCTCCCCCATTCTTCATAAAACTGCACCCAGAACAGCAGGATTTTATCTTAACCAGGGCCTTCCAGATCTAATGCTGGCACAGTCAGACAATTATTGCAAATAAGTAAAAGATGGAATCCACAAGAGAATTACACCTGCTTAAATCCACTTCATAACATTTGTTTCACTACACAAAAAATGAGGTGGCAAGGAGACAATTGCTGCTTCCTTCCAAAGAGCAAGGCACTGGAGTGCTCAGAAGAGACCAAGAAAACGCTCCCATTCCAACTTGTTTAGATACACAACACATTTTCAGCAATATCCATTGCTGCCAAAGCAAGAGCTCAGGGTTTATAATGCAGTTGTACTATGACATCTGGAACAAAATTTTAAAACTTGATCTCGTTCTGACAGTCGCCCAAATTTGCTTAGCTGAAACTCTGGGTTTGCCCCATTAGGAAATGATGACTGCAAGCACAGTTTCCATGGAGTCTGTGTGTGACTACACCTGAGGTTTTGATTTATACCCTTTATATCTATCTATAGATTTCATCTTTCCACACATCACCATAGTGTCTGAGTATTTGCAAAAAAAAAAAAAAAAAAAAATCAGAGTAATAGCAGGTACCCTTCCTTTTATTCAATGCCAGCGTAAAATGGATGATATTCTGTTCCAGCTGAAATTGCTTCTCTTGGCTAAGGTAGGAGACATTCGTATGAATTATCCCCGAGATCCTTGTGATCCATGTGCAGGGAACAGGGGTACAAACTGGCAAGACAGGAACAGCTGCAGCCCACTTCTCATTGTCTAAGCAAGATATCTTCATAATAAAAATTAAAATAAAACAAACCCCATCATCAGCCAAAAGCAGAAGCCACATTCTGAAGTATCATCTGTATTAACCCTTCCTAGACGGTTACCTTATGAATAAGCAATGTGCTGTTTTTACATAGAAGGCAAAAAGGCACTAGGGCACTTGGCTGGGATACAGACTGCAGTGGCATCAGGCTGGGGCGGTTTTCCGTTCAGTTGTACGTCTTTCCTCTGCTATGCATGACACTGCTATGTGCTGTGTGGAAAAAAGCTATAAAGCAATATGGCAGGGATAGTAAAAGGCGGGTTTCAGAGAGCTCTTATAGCCCCCAAGTGACACCTACATTTCAGCCAAAGCATAGTTGTAACCACACACCTCACCTGCATTAGTTATTTATATCAAGGCTATGCATACTTCAGGCAAAAAATACTACTGAACTCAATGACACTTTGATGATTAACGCCATGGGGACTGTCTTCAACTCTCAACTAGCTCACTGCTCCACATACAGTCCCCGGAATTACTGACAACACAGTCTCTCATCTACAGCAGAACATACAAATTCCCTATAGATCCCCTACACCCTTCATCAGTAGTCCCTTGACACAATGTCATTAATTCCTTATCAATTCACCAGTCCAACACCGTTCATCAATTCTTATGTTAATGATAAAGCTTCTCCTCAGTGTCACAGTGCCTAGCAAAATGACAGATCTAATGGCTCAGAGATACCTGAGCTATCACGGAGCTTGCACATTTCAAAGTACTTTCAAGGGAAAAAAAAACCGAACCAACACAATGCCCAAAGAAATACCGAGGGGAAAAAAACCCAAGCATAGTGCAGGTTGCATATTAATGCTGATAACACAAACTTCAAGCTGCTTAAAAGTCAATGGAACCTCACAGGCCATATTTTTTTTAAAAGCTTCCCATTTCAACAAAGTTATTTTTAAACTATTATTTTTACATTTGCACTGCTTCCATTTTTTCAAGGGATCAGCAGAGGACATGTGGAAAAACCTCTTTTCTTTCTTTGTCTTTCCCTGCACCAGACAAACTGTAGCAATTGGTATGCGGGGTATGAGCCAGCCTGTAGGACTTTCTATTCATTCCCAACTTAACTTGTTTCAGTTATGCCAACTTGGGTTTTGCTGCCAAAGCCACGTAGAAAACCATGGTAAAGGGGACTGCATGTTTCAGAAAGGAAAGGCATAGACCTCGCATCTTCCAAAAATACAAAGAAACACCCAAGTAGCATTTACCTGTAACTTCAAGACATACTAACTTTTTATTTATGGATCTGAAGCACAAGTCATATATCCAAAATATACTTTTATTTTTCAAGCAGCTGAATCCTTTTCAAGGCAATTTGTAAGATTTACACTTGCTATATTTAATAGGGCTATTAATACATGGACAAAGTGGACTTGGTGATTGGCAGTAACAGACTTTTTCATTCCTCACCCCTCTGTGATTCCCTTGAGTGGGCTGAACTTATTTACAGCAACCTTTCATTTGCGCTGATCTGGAGCACCATCACTGGTTGCTTTTGGAGTTTTGCAGAAACACAGCCACAGGGTGGAGTAGCACCCATGGACAGACCCACCTCTGCCTCAGTTCGAGAGGGTAAAAAATACCGCAAAAAAAAAAAAAAAAAACACACCACCAAAACCAAAACCCAAAAGAACAGCCCTTCTGTCTCACTATTCCTTTTGAAAATCCTTGTGGTTTTACTTTCTAAAACTTTCTACCTTCCAGTGGGCATCCCTACCACCAGTCTTATGACTAATTAGTATTATTGTGGAAAGGCTCCTGAATCCAGTGGTCTAGACACTCCCCAGGAAAGCCTAGGCCCTACTCCCAGAAGTGATGCCTGAGATGGTCCTTATCCCCAGTTACTGTGCATAATTACCACCTAGCATTTGTTATTTATGTTATTAATATTTGCACCTATTCAGGAAACCACTCCCAGACACACCATATCCGTTTCTAAGAAATACAGCCACCTCAGGAGGAAGGAACTTGGCACCCCTTAAGAAATATACAGCAGAACTAGGCAACTGCTAGAGACAAGGAAAGAGGAAGGATGCTGTACAAAGACAATACATACCTCTGTACTAGCAGACAACACCACTGGTGTCAGCCAAATAGTCCAGCCACCAAAGTGAATGGAAAGGCACCCTCTACCTTCGGTGAGTGCTGCACTACAATTCTAAGTGTATCAGCCCCTCAAAACAACTGATCATATGAATGGATGCAGCTGCAGAGCATAGCAAGAGTAAAAGGGTCAGTGTGTCCGAGCCACGTCTCTGCAAACTCCATGAAAAGAGCCAGCAGAGGCTTGTCCCTTGGTGCCTGGGAGGGCTGACCAGCGCCACGGCGGGGGAGTGCCCTAGAGGTTTGCAGCTCCCTGGCAGACCTCTGCAGGTCTGGCTTCCTTAACTCCTCGGGGCTGCTGCACTGCAGAGATAGGCAGAGCAGCAGTGATTCTTTTTTTAAAAGTACATTTAAACAGCAGAGCTGGGTGGGACTGGGGAGGCAGCAGCCAATGAAGGAACCATCAAACTTCTCTTAAAAACCTCCCTCAGTAATGCTCCCCCCTCCTGCCTCCAGCCAACATGGTAATTGTGTCTAATTTCTAAATTTTCATGCAGTTGCTGCATTTGCCTCCCCTTAATGAGATGTAAATGTGTTGCCAGTTTGTGGATTTGTTTAATTGCAGGGTAGCTAAACTGTGATTGGCCAGAAGGTTCATTTTTAAATTTATTTATTTAGCACACATGCAAGGCATTTTTAAGATTCTTTTCTACAGCTAAAAGAGGGAGGGGAATACATTCTATTTTCCTGTTATGTTCAGGGTTCTGTTGCAAAGAAACCATCTGGTTTTCCATGTGTTTGCTAGTGAACTTAAAAGACTTCTGCCACATTCCCAGTGTTTGAAGTAACTGAATACGTCCTGTTAACCTAAACTGGACTCTGATGCTCAGGGATCTTTGGTTCTCAATGGGCACAAGAAACACACTCAAAGCATTTTAAGTGGCTTTGCCACAAAACAATACTCATTCACTGGGCTTTTCCTCACCCACCTCTCATAAAGGCATTCAAAAGAAAGGATGACTCAAGTCCTAAACTGCGTAAGAACAGAGTCATCGTTACCTAGTCTAACTCCAAGTAAGATGCACCAAAGCCTGAAGAAAATACTAACTGATTTTAGTACCGTTAACTTACTGCCACTTCAGAGTTTGCTCAAATATAGCAGAGCAGTAAGAGATCTCCTAAACCTCAACAAAACTTTGCAAGTGTAGATAAAACCCTAATTTGCCCTGCAGAACCCTTACTGCCAAGGATGACGATACAGAAAAGGCCTGGTTTGATTTGCAGATCTCAAGACAGCTGGAAGTGAGAAAATCATCTCCTACAACCTGTGTCCACCTGGTATCAATGATGTAGCAGAATCACAGGGCTATTTCTGCAGGGGCAGCTTTAAACCAGACCTACAGAATAAAAGAAAGTTCTGGTTTTGGTGCTTTGTAACCCAGAGATCAATTCTTCCACTCTGCTGTTACTTAACAACAATTAGTCTGCTGAGAAAGTATAGCTTTTTCAGTACGAAGACCACTGTATAAATAATATATTAATTTTCAGAATTTCTTTAACATTCTGGTTTTGATCAGTTTTATAGCACCCAATGCTGCTTTTACCACTTACCTTCATGTAATGACTCACCCATATAGTTCTTTGAGACTTGCACACGAAAATTTCCCCTCAACCTCCCAGTAAAATTCTAAACCAGCAATATTTACCTTAGCATTAGACATCTTAATATAGCACCTAGCACAACAGATTCCAATTGCCGTCATCTACAAGCCCCAACATCCAGTCTCAAGAAGTTAAGGGTCCCTTTCCCATTCTGATACCTTACAGGAATATCTGAGGATACATCTTGTCCCCAAAGTACTGCTCCTAGACGAGCAGTAGACCTATGCAGACCTATATTTAGACCTGTATGTTTCTTCTTGGGCTAGAAAGCCCAAACAATGACTCTGGACCAGAAATACACTCGGGAAAGGTTCATTTCCTGGCAAGTCTGTCTAGGAGACACCCCAAGCATCCGATTGCTAGTGAAAGATATCGCCGCGTAAGTGGTGAATATCTCTGTACAAGTCACTTCTATGTATCCTACAGAAAAGAATGGAAGTTGATTTCAGCTCCATCTGCCTGTTATTCCACCATAAACAGAAAGCTACAGAGGTAATCAGCATGTCCCAGGGCCAAGGGCATCGCTTCTCTCAACTATTGTCAGTAACGGCCAATAACACAAGCTAGCAAAGTAAAGGGAAGTGACAGCAGGGAAATAATTTAGCCTTTAACTGACACGTTATCCAGTTAAAAGCCATTTACCTTCTGCTGCTCGGTGTGTCATTGCTCATTTTAGTTTTGAAGTGACATCTCCCCAAGTGCCATTAACATGCCAGAGTGAAAGGGAATTTATAGAGTATGCACCCTGGAGAATTATAGCCTGGCTGGTTGTGGTGAAGGAATGTACTTTGTGGACTCTTTGTTTATCCTTACAGCTCCCACCCCACCCAATTCAGAGCACCCAAAAAAGGAAGTATCAGGCAACTCCACTGTCATCACCTCCCTGCAGCATAGTACCACCTGATAATGCATTTCAGCAACAATTACTGTCTAGGAGGATCCTCTAGCATTCAACAAAGTACAGCATTTAAATTCCTCTTTCTGGAGGAAGAAGAGGTCTATTTTATAACACTGGCAGGCCAACACTACTGAGCAGACCATAGTAACAACTTACCAGCAAATGTAACTGTCCTGGGTAAAGCACAAAGGATTATAGTGTAAAACTGAGGGGAATTTTGTGCAACACCCAAATTAGACTTTTTTTCCAGGACTAGATTCCTGCAGTTACAAAAACGTTACATGAAACTGGATGTCCACGCAGCATGTGAAAGACGGCGCTCAGCTCACAGCTACTTCTGGTATTTGATATAGTCTAAGGAAGGAAGACCTAGGACTACTATCTTCCCTTCTAATCATCCAAGCTAACCATAAATAGCAACGGATTTCAAGCTACTAGACAAACTGTGGCTTCTTAAAATGATCACGTCAGGGTAAGGATATAAGACATCATTTATCATAAGTCAGGGAGTTGTAGTAAAAGTCCAAGTCACCTTGGAAGTCAGAATTACCAATGCTATCAGTATCGATAGGTACAAGTTCAAATTTGATGTAGCAAACAGATACAAGACTGCTTCCACTGTAGTAAGGTCAGGCAGGATTCAAACCACACCAACAGGCAACTTCCACAGGAAACTGTGCACCTTTAGTTGCTAAGTAGGAGAGGGGCAAATAGTCACTAATTCAATTCAGAGTTGCCCTTTACTTAGATATATTCAGATGACAGATGAATTTGCATTAGTTTAATGTGAATCACCACAGATAATGGAAAACAATACTTATGCTAATGAGAGAACAGAGCAAAAGCTTTGCAAATGAGATGCCATTTGTTCACCAGCCCGGGTGCAGCTGATTAGAAATAGCACCATGATTGATAGCTCCATTCGTCCTCGCTCCTGGCATGCCACCTCCGTGGGGCATCCCCACAGCACCCTTAGCTCCCCAGTGCTTTCCAGGCATCCCGGAGGTGCAGTCTAGCAGGGGAGAAGTGCCCCAAGCCAGGAGAAGACATTCCAGGGGCAGAGAAAGCTGTGGGCTAGGCCTCAGGGCCAAACGGGAAGGGGAGCGCTTAGCTGAGGTAAAAACCCAACGCTCGCCAGCATACCTGCGCCTTCCCACAAAGGGACACGTGCTCCTTCCACCGTCGGTACTCACTTTTCTGGCTCCCGGCCTGACTCTGCTGGATGCGCAGCCCAGCCCCCGCACGGCCCAGCCCCGCCAGGTCCTCGCTGGCCGCCATTTTCCGCTCTAAACATGGCAGGCAGGTGGCGGAAGTGAGCTGCCGCGCGTGACGGAGGCGGGGCCTGCGGCACGTGGGGTGGGCGGGAAGCACGTGCTGTCGGCAGACGGAGCGGAGCGTGTGGGGAGCTGGTGGGGCTGCCCGCCCCTGTCCGCTGCCTGGCCGAAGGTGGCTTTCCCTGGGGGCTGCTCCCTTTCCTGGCACCCTCAGGGCAGCAGTTCCGCACCGGCTTGGAAAGGGTGAGGTGATGCCTTCGGGGGGGGAAAAAAGAAACCCCACCAAAACGGAAAAAGCCCCTTGAGTCTTGGGGTGTTTCTTCCCCGTGGTGATGCGGCACAGAGCGGCTCCCCCAGGCCTTCCTCTTCTGTCAGAAGCCATCGCTCCTGAGGAGAGGAGCGCAGGTGTTTTTTCCCTCCAGGTGACATCGTGGAGGTGGAGTGGGAGGAGCTGCCAAGGACCCCGGTAAGAGTGCTGGGCTTTGGGGGACATGGGGGTCAGTGGGTGGAGGAGGTCTGAGGGGTGCATGTGCCAGACCTGTGGCTTCCCCTGATTGGGGGCCTTTGGTAGGTGTGGTCCTAGAGCAGACATGGAGGTCAATTTCTTGAAATATCATTGCTTATTAAGTTGCCGGGTGCAGTCTAATGGCCCTGTTTGATATACAGAAGCCTGTGACCATAAGGGCTTGAGGCAGAAATTTACTGCTTCTGCTTCAGGGGTGTTTGCAGCAATGTGACTGAGTGAGGTTTGTTGTTTCTCACTCATACTGAGCGAAGTTCCAGTCTTTGAGTCATTAGTTTTGTGAAGAAATCTCCTGATGCCATGTGAAATACATATATGGAGGAGGGTTGTCTGCATGAGTGGCCGGAAAACAGCTCGTGTGCAAGGTGAACTTGTGAAACGATTGTCCTGTTAGGCAGTGGTTGGTATATGGTTTTTAAAGACTGTATGATAGAAGGAAAGCCTCGTGAACTTAAGTAAATGCACAGCACAAGAAAACGTTCTGGAAACCTGGAAAATGCTGCTTGACAGGAAAAAAGCGTGGAGAGTGACTCCATTAGCAAGGTGAGAGGGGACATGGCAACAAACGCGAGCCAAATATGACTCTGGTGCAAAGGTGTGGGCTGAGCAGGCAGGGGTCTGAAAGGAATTCAGAGCCAGCAGGCTACTTGCAGGCAAAAATTGTAGTATGTGGGCAGAGCTTTGTGGAATAACCATGCTGTGGCAGGATATGATTCAGAGGCACTGGCGCAGCTGTATAGGGATTTATAACATTTCATACTACTGAACTATAATCGTGTTGAATTGTACAATAGGAGTTTACTCTGCTTCTGCCTGTGCGAGCTCTGGAAATTTGTTAGTTCCTTAATTTTCACACCCACTAAGAAAGATTTAAAATATTTATGTTTTTAGGAAGGGAATAAGGAAGCGGGTGTATAATGGCATTGCTGGCTTGGCTTACTGTACCCAGCACTGTACTTTCATCATTTCTTGCACAGTTATTACCTTTGGCTTTTAATATGTTATTATATAAATATTCATCAAATACAAAAGCACACTGACCCGGAACAATGGAAATCGGCATCCCCTGGAGGAGGATTGGAGGTAGGGTGCCACATTATCTTGGGATTTCCTTGAATATTTGCATTTAATTCCTGAAATTTCTAAAGCAACTGAATAGCTCCAGACACAGGGCGGTACAGGAGCAGAATCTGTTCTTCTGCTAGTTGTTATTCCAGCAGGGCAAAGATCTGAATAAATGAGCGTTTGAGAAATGTCTGAACTAAGGAGTCTTGCCCCACTGAGAGACGCTGACCTGACTCTTTTTAAGTAATGTAACTGCATGCTTCCAAGGGTGGAGGGAATAACTGCTCAGCAGAGGAGGATGCTGCTGCTGGGAAGGTTTGTCCTGTTTTGCCCCTTTTTTTTTCCTTCCCTTTCAGTAGCGTCTCCCCCTGTGATCTATCACACACAGGGTTAGGCAAATCGTGATCCTTAATGCAAGCAAATGGAACAGCTTTTCTGCCTTCTGCTCTCTGTGATCTCCTGTCCGGCAGTAATAGAGTCCGGCTGACATTGTGACCTTGTGTGGGGCATTTGGCAAGTTTTCTGATGTTGGTGGTTTGTGGATAAATTGCTCTTCTAGCAGTGTTTTGGCAGAGGCAGTAGTTTTGGAGGAATGCAGTGGCGTTTGTGAAAGTTGCTCACTGGTGTTTGGACCAAATGATGAAGACGTGTATAACCCCATCCCTTGGAGCTCTGCCAGCATACCCAGACCCGCCACTGAAGTTCCTGCTGCTGCTTGGAGACTGTGAGCAGCTGCAAGGATATACCGCATTCATGAGCTGTTGCATTTGTTTCATCTTGCATCTACTACAAACATCTGCACCAGAATCCAGATCAGAAATGCTAAACTTTATTTCAGTTCAGGGACCACTGAATGAACTGCCGCCTCGACCATCACAAGAACTTCTACTATTTAACTTGCTGAATCTAAATTCTGAACAGTAACTTCTTCAGTGTCTTGCTCCCGTGCTCCTTCATAGCATATCCCCTCAGAAGCTGGACAGAGCTTTTCTCCTGAACCCCTTTACCCTTTTGTCTTCCAAGGAAAAGTTGTCCTAGAATGGAATTAATCTGAACACACAGTGCCTAGCACTCTCCTGGGACGTTGCTCTCTGTTGAACCCATTTTTATTCATCCATCAAAAAGTATTAATTCTCCCTTTTGCATTGCTCTCTGCCTGGGTTTTTTTATTTTTTCATTATCTTTTAAAGCACTGAGGAACCCCATCCCCTTCTGCTCAAGCCACAAGATGATAAAGTTGTTTTTCCCTCCAGCTCTTTTCAATGCATCATTTAGCAGACCTCCTCTAACATGTTCTGAAAAGCCTCTCTTATCCCAGATGGAGGGCGGGGAGGAGGATGGCTAGGCTGGTGGGACTATGGAGTTGAAATCCATCTAGGTTTAAATAGCTCAAGGTCAGCTCAGGATGGAAAGGACAACAGCAGATTTCTGGAGACTTCATTCAATGAATTGTTGATTGGAAAAGCTCTTTCTGATCCCTGTGGAGCAGAATCTGGAAGAAATGTGTTTTCCAAAAGGAGGACAGCAGGTTAGTTGTTAATGATTTCAATAAAGCAAGAGAAGGCACATTAGGAGGTTGGCCATAAGGGTAAAAAAGGAGGCTGGTGTATTGCTCATTAGTGGTTTGCTAAAATTAACTCCATTACTGTGTTTGCTTTCATTGCAAACCTTCCATTTAATTGCAATTACCACTGAACTGCGAAGAAGGTACCCTGCTTCGTGCTACAGGTTGTCAGTACCAGGGAAGAACCCAGAGCTGAGATGTATGAACTGCTGTTTTAGGGGCTGGCTCAGTGGTATAGTTGAAGCTGTTCAACCTGATTCTGCTATGCCAACAACTTGGGAGGAAAGTGAAGGTTTGCTGTTGTTCCTTTCCAAAGGTATCACATGTATTATTTCACAAGTATGAGCAGGAAGTTTGAATTAAAAAAAAAAAACAGAGGACCTGATCCAAGGGATGGTGAAATCACTGACAGCTGTGCTATAGTTTTCTTTCAGCCTTGGATTAAGCCCAAACCCCTAAAAATTTAGTTTCTGTAAGAAAGAAGTGGAGATTTGTACCTTTTCACTCTCTGTATTCTTGTGTTTCCTTTGATATTCCTTTTCTCTTTCACGAGCTATTGATTCTCATCTTGTCTTTTATTTACTGCCAGTTCTCTCATTATGTCAGGAATCCTATACTGAAATGCTGTTCTGTTTTATGCATACACCATTCTGTTTTCTGCATTCACAACCTTTAAATAAAGAAAAGGCTTTGCTGTTCTCTGTGAAGGTTGCTGCCAGTTGGCTAGTTAGTGTTTGAGTTTATAACGCAGAATAAAAAAAGGGAATAGCTGGAATGCTCTTCCATCACTGGGAGATATTTTACTTTCATAGTACAGATATCCAGTCCATTCAGAAAATGGTGACAGGGACAGTTTTGGCTAAAGACACTAGAATATGTTAGGCAGCTTATTTCTTTCCAGTGAAATCCATGAGGATTTCGGGAGTCTATCTGCAGTGTGAAGACAGGGAGAGAGTTAGCGTGCTGTTCTTAAGGGCTTCTCTGAGACCTCCAAGGAGGTCTGCTGCTCATTTCAGCAAGTTCAGAAGAGAGAAGGGCTAAATTACACTTGCGTAGATTTGAACTTGTGGCTTTATGGTGTGAGGTTAGTGCAAGCCTGCCATTGCGTTCAGCCTCCAGTTTACCCTCCTTTGCTGGTCATAGGTAAGTGTAGGTCCATGTGGTGGCAGCTTTTTCTGGAAACAGAAGCCAGTTTGGGAAGAGAAGGCTGCAAGTGAATGGAAGGAGAGAAAAGGAAAAGGAGGTGATAACAATTCTTTGATGGAAGTAGGTCAGTCTTTAATGCTATGGCCTGTCTCTTTGGTCTCCTCAGGAACAGTTATAGCTACGGTTTGAGATGGAGATTGCACTACGAACTGAAAGCAGATGTTCTCTGAAGGCAGTTAGCTACTAGCAATAAAAAGCTAAGTGTTTGGAAAATGCAGTAATTCAGTCATGTGATTTTTATTTCTGTACTTTGGTCACTGACCCTACAATGGCACTGAAAAATGGGAGTAGAATGTATTTAGGAAGAAAATGGAAGATGGCTGTCAAAAAAATAAATAAAATGAAGTGGCTAAGCCCATTTTAATTAAAACTCAGGGTGAAGTAGTTATCTCATTCTTGTAGGTGGTTCCAAAGCTCTGCTTCTCACTTTATGTTGATGTTTTGTGTCTGTGGATCTGATGAAGATAAAGTTAATTCATAGAGTGATACAAATATGAGGCTACTTCTGGTAATATACTGTGTAATCAGCAGAACTGGCTGCCAGGAATAATGCTGCTTCTCTCACCAATTAGTGCTAGCACGTGGGGTTAGTCATGGATATAACATGAATCGTGGGATTTTGATTACCTGATTGTACAGGAATGCGCTCAGGTAGTATGGAGCTAGCAGAGTGTTAGGAAAGCCTTGCCAGATCTCTGCCATAGGTTCAGGAGAGGCATTCATCAATTGGTATAGCTCAGTAGGTAGAAAAACTAGAGCAATGGGGCAGGAGAGAATGACCATAAGTGAGTCTTCCTTTTCTGCTTAACCAGAGGTGGAAATACCAGAGTAAAAATACTCTGGTTTTAGCTCTAACCTTGTCAGACCGTAGCTACTCATTTTCGATTGTGAAAACTCAGCTTATCTAGCTTGTGCCCTGAGAACGCTGAGCATTTTCTACCTGTGCTCCTAGGGCTCTGCAAATAAGCCACAAATAAGCTTCAAAGCTAGAGCATTGTTTGTGGCAAGTGGGTACAGGGTGTGTGGGAGAGGTATGGCCAGGAATCAGCAACTGCCTTGGTAGGCAGAGAGCTACTACTAGAGGGGGGCACTGGAGCTTGCTGTGCAGCTTTTTTCTAGCTGTGCAACAGGTTTGCCTTGCTGTAATAAATGGAGCTGTGTAAATAATCAGTGTTTATATTCAGCAATGTGCTGAAAGCAGAAAGCACACTTCGGGGGAAAGAAGCATTTGTTACTTTCCCAGGAGGTGGAGGGAAAACGAAGAAGAAAATATGTGTTTCAGGTTGAAGGAAACATTGATTTGTTTTGGAGAAGCAGGCGGAGGTTATCCATTCTATTACAATTTAGCATATTTTTAAAACAAAAGACCTTGGTGATGGAAAAAAGCAGGGGTTAGTTGAAAAAAGAAAAATGCTGAAAATATGTTTCAGTTTTTCTAATTTGTTTTCTTTGGTTGAAAGAGTTTATAAATTTGTGTCACGTGTGTTGTTAGTCCCTCTGAATATGTCTATCAACAGAGTCTTTACTAGAACCACCTCCCCTTGTCTATTAAGAACATTTTCTCCAAGGGTTAGTGGTTATTTAATACCAGCAGAGGTTATTTAGTTAATTTCTGTGTGTATGCAAAGCGAAGAGTCTCCGACACATGTCAGAGTGCTGGCGCAGACTCAGCCAGAATCAAAAGATATAAACAATATCTGTCCCCACTGTGTTTATCCCTGTGAGACCTGATAGCTGCTGGAGCTGACAATGCCTGTATCATTATTAATGCTGAAGGGGACTCTGTTAATGTTGTTATGCAGGTCCAGATACCGTTTATTCTTTGTGCTTTCTGGATGCTGCTCTTGAAGGACAAGTAGCTTTTGAAGCAGACCAAGGTTAGATCTGGCAACCTTTACTGACATTTTTTCCCTTTTCCCATCCCCCACCCCCTCCCCTGCCCCTTCCTCCTTCCGCCTCCTCCTCCTCCTCCTCCTTTTTTTTGCCTTGCTTCTGTGTTGGAGGCACATTGTGGATAGAGCAAATCTCTGGGTAGTTCTTTCTCAGCTGGGGAAGGATAAGCAAGAGGCTCATGTATGTCAGGAGCATGAGATTCTCTGGGAGATACCATTGATTAGTTAAGACACCTGGAATTCTTGTCAGCAGCACTCAGACACCCAGGGAGAGAGCAGGAAGAAAAAGCACACCTTGAGTTTAAGTGGGGATCCAGTGCGGGTAATAAAATGCAAGGGACCTGTATCAGAAGCAGATAAATGAGCTGTTAAGTCCTGCAGTCAATAAGTAGGGGAGTAGATGGAATCAACTGCATTGTTAGGTTGCATCTCTGCATGTTTGCTTATTCATACGGATGAGGTGGAGCTGGGGAGGGGGATGGCGAAGGCAGCAGACTGCAGGCAGGATGGATGCAAATGCAGGAATACAGTGGAACGGCGGGGTGTGTGTGTTCATGATTAAGTCTGGCACTGCTCTTCGTGAAGCCCAGCAGAGAGACAGGACATATAAGGTCCAATTATTGGCAAAACCAGTGGAGGAAGAGTAAGGAGCTATCAGCTGTTGACCTCACTGATGAGTAATCCTGACTGTTCACTGGTCAGCATCTTGAGTTGGAGGAGACTGCAGCATCACCAGGGCATGCTAGCATTTTATGGCCTTTTAAACATGTGGGGAGCTGAGGCTGTCTTGTGGTGCTCTGGGTAGAGAAAGAAAAATGAGCCACTTAGGAGAAATAAGAAGGACTCACGGCCAAGTTCATAATTTGGAGCTTTCTGTAAATTTGCTACTACTTGTCTAATGAGAGGAGAGAGGATGAAGTACGTGGATGGTTTGAAAGTAAAACAAAAAAAAAGGGTCACCTTTAGTAACTGCAGATGAAAAGGGCAACAAAAGAGTGACCAGCATCTTCTTAGCTGTTCCCGACCTATAGCCCTGCTCAACCAACAAACTGCTTATGCCTCTTGCTGCTGGTTTGCTGGTAGCTTTTGCTCTCTGAGTGTTACTGCAAATAAATATCTGCAGCCCAGAGCCAATTTAAAAAAAACAATCATGCAATGACAAAGGTAGAATAATGGAAAGGAGGGAATGGGTCCTGGCAAAGAGAATTAACAGTCTACCAGGCTGGTCTCCAGTGAGCTCTGAGCCCTGCTTTGTGAAGCACTGTAGAGGAAGAAGAATAGAAAGCAAGTGGAGTGGAGCCTGTGCAGAGGAGGAAGGGATATGGGGAAGGATGAATATGCATTGTGTGGGAGTGGCAGGACAGAGGGATGAACATGAGGAGGCAAATGCAGCTGGGGGATTTGTACAGGGTCAGCGTACAGAGAATGAAGATAAACATTTGGGAAAAGAGTGATATGGAAAGTGAATATACAACTGTGATTTGTCAGAAAGCTTTGGGTGGTTATTTTAGCAAGGCCCGAATATCTATGCGTGCTGAGGCTGAGCCTGCATTCTTTCACTTTCAGGTTGCAGCCAAGCCCAGCAGTAAGTAAAAGTTGGTGCCATCCTATGCCCCAGAGCAAAATGAGTCAGGAGGTGGTGCTCACATCCCCCAAAGGATTAGTTCGGCTAGGCGTTGTGAGTTTCAGCTTCAGGGTTAAATAAGCCTGATGTCACTATGGAGATGACTGCTGAAGGGCAGGATTGGGTCAGAAAGGCACTGGAAAGCAAAGAGCTGCTGTGACAGGTCCTGGCTAAAAAAAGGCTCTAAGACTCAAGCCTGGCATTTCCCATCTTTGTTGCTGGTTTAAACAAATACATCTTGTGTGGGTGACGGGTCAGCCAGCAGGAGAATGGTTGGAAGAAAGCGGTGTGCTGTGCTGAAGGACAGTTACCTAAGCATCGGCAGAGGAACTAATCCAGCCCCTCTGGTACCAACCAGCTTTGATGTGGTTCTGAAATCAGCTCTTGCTGGGTCTCTGAAGCAAGACATTGCTTCAGCAGTGCAAACTGCTGCTCCCTGCAGAAAATTAATAAGGAGACTTTGGATTCCACTCTGCATCTGACCTAAGCAGCTAAATAGGTTACACTAAGTTTTAAGAATCGCCCCACTTTTCCTTTTAATAGGCAATTTTTCTGCTTAATTTGCAGAACAAGCAAAAAGCTACTATGTAAAATTTATCAACAGCAACTGACTCTCATTAGAGATTGGGAGCAGGAGGCTTTGTCGTAAGGGGGAAGGATCCTCCAAATTTTCATTTACCAGCCTTAGTTTTCCAGCATTTATGCTGACCCATGCCCTGAACAAATTCAGACACTGAGCCATCAACATTTCTTTCCTATTCTCACAAGAGCTGTTCTCACCTTCCTTCAGTCTGGTTTTAGAAGTCCTTAAGCAGTCAGTAACCGGTTCTGTTTGAAGCACATGATCCTGGCTGAATGAAGTGCCTGTAAATTGCAGTGCTATTATTACAGTGTTTGAGCAGTGAATTTTGCCATGTTAAGCAAACTCAACTCCAGTAGAAATATTTTGTTCAAGAGTGTTAGAGTGCAGTTGTGTGCAGAACTCCTTGCTGGATAGGTGTCTGATCGTGCTTGTGGGACATAGGCAAGGTCAACCTTTACATACCGCATGGACCCCAGCAGCTTGGGTCTGGAGACTCATTCCTGAGTCTAACATCTTTACCAGAAGAGGTATAGCTGCTGATAGCCTCAAGGCTGCCTTTTCTTACCACTCTTTTCTCCTAAGTCCTGCGCTAGATATAGCAGACACAGAAAGAGCTGCTGTCCATATTTCCTGGAGACCAGAATACAGCATGATCCGAAATTGCTCATGTTTTCTTCATGCTGCAGCAGCATCTTTTGGCTCCAGCTGAAGGCAGCTGTGACTTGCCTTGTGTAGGGGGACAGGTAAACTGTAATATACCTTCCTATGAGAGACATTAGGGAAGTGGAAATTATTACTGACATTGAAACATTCAGATGGGGATTTTTCCTTTCCTTTTCCCCCTACAGTAAATGTTAATTATACATGAAGGTTCACTACAGCAGAAGGGATTATAATTAATTTATATTTGAACTATAATAGATTTCACTACAAACTGCATTTCATTGCAACAAAGTGTATTATGACTGCTGTTTGCTGCCAGCAATTTACATAAACCGACCACAAAGCATTGCATGCATTAATCCTGCATTAAGGACAGCAGCAGGCACATAAAACTATGAGAAAAAATAAAGCAAGTCTGTTTAACTTGTGAACTGAGACCCTGTACTTATTGCAGAACCTATGTAATCTAACCTGAGAAATGCAAAGAGGAGTGCATTGGACCACATGAATTTGTAAGGTAACGTTTGGATCCAAATCCATGTCTGAACTTGCCTAGAAATTAGAATTTCTCTGTGTGTTCTCTCTCTACTTTAAACTGCAAAAGAATTAGAATCCGTCTGAAAGAAGAATAACCCTTTGTTCTTCTTGGTGCCCTGAGTCACACGCCAAAGCAGTATGAAGACAGTAGTGACCTAGGGGACAGGCAAGCAGGTTTTTATTCTTGACCTGAAGGAAAATCGTCTACTTCTCTGTGCCTCCCTCTCCTTTGCCAACATTACCTACCTAGTTTTATGGGACGAGAGTTTCTCCAAGGCAGGGATTACGCTTATAAAAGGAGGCTGGAGCAACTCCCAAAGCAGAGTCCCTGTCATAGTATAAGTATTAATCCAAACATACCAGACAGTATATTAAAACTGTAAGATGGCAAGTTGATAACTTTTAATTGGTGCTTCCTAATTTATTACCGCTAACACACTAACCTCACAGTTCTCCCTCCTTGTCATCTTTTTGTGACGTCTCAGTGATATCAAGTCTTGGACCTTGGTTTCTTTGCCATCAGGCATACCCTGATGCCTTACAGCCCTTCACTAGGGAGTGTATCAGATTCTGCTGTTGCTCTCTGTTGCACGGCGTGTTGTCGCCTTCTGTCTCTGAACATCTGCTTTCGTCCACAGACAGAAGCTTCATCCCTGATGACCCAATCTCAGACTGCATAAAAGGGCGAGACGGCTTGTCAGGGACTTCAACAAACAGCTCGACAGCTGTTGTAAACAGCCAAAAGGAAAGGTCAGAGCCAGCCCTCCTCTGCCACTGATGAATGTTTCCTCTCCTGCACTGCCAAGGTTTGGCCAAGCAACACGAACTGCAGTAGAAAGGGCCAGGGGAGAGAAGAGTCAGGAACAAGCAACACAAATAACGTCAGTTTTCCCAACAAAGAAGAGAATTTGAATTTTGGAACTGTGGCCAGACTTTGCAAAAGGCTGAGGCTGTCTCTCAAAGCAATGAAAACTCTTTCTAGAAAAAGGATTGATGGCTGTTTCAATTAATGGCCAGGTCACTGATTATCCCTTTGGCGTTTATTTTTACAAAGTGCCTTGGAATCCATTTGGTTGTTAGAACCAACACTCTACAGGATTCCCACTTCTTTTCCTGCTTCTTTTGGAGGCATTATAGAACAGCTTTGCCTGGGGAACACAGGGCATGAATGTGGCTTCTGCCATCTTCTTGGGAGCTTGGTTGCCATCTCCTCAGGCCAGGCACTGTATCCTTTTTGGGTATCCAGTGCACAACTGGTAATAAGGAGTTTCACTGTCTGCCATTGCTGTGCTAATGTAGAAGCAGCATGTACGTGCATGGTTGATCCTAGTGTGGTACAACTGGGAGTAGCACTTCTTGGACTGTATTGGTAGCCTGACATAGGAACCAGTATTAGGCTCTGGAGATGCAAGTCACCCTCACGTAGAGGAGCTCAGATGATTGGGGGAGTTACATGTCAGCACTTCTATCTTCCATAGAGGGCTGTTAAAAGCCATGCTGATATTGCAGCTGGGGTCTGTGTATGCAGCACATCTGGATGTACTCGAGCTATCTTTATGCTAGAGAGTTTGGGCACCAAAAAATCAAAACTGCAGCAGCACAGCCCTCACTACAGTCAGCATAAGCCTGCCTGAGACCCTGGAAAATTAGCTTCTAGCTGAAGTGCTATTGTCCTTAGCTCCTGTGCTCTTCAGCCTGCCGAGATTAAGCAAGCCTGTGTCGCTGTCTTCTTGCAGCAGTGCTGAAGCACACTCTACATCGGGGCATTCCTTGTCCAATTTGCACTTTCTTTGCTTTCTGGCTATTTCATGGCTATGCTGAAGGCAATCATGGCCACTTCAGCGAAGCCTGGTTTTCTTCCAAGAGCTTGCTTACACAATTCATACTTATACTCTAGCTGTAAAATTAACAGACTGTTTTATTACACAGGCTTTATTATTCAGGAGGACCCATCCAAAGGCTAGGAGTAGTTTTAATCCCAGCAGAATGACACCTTGGCAGTAAAACAGTTTTGCTACTACGATTTCGTTGGAGCTGTTTGCTGAGAAAGGGAGACAAGTCCTGAACAGACTACGCTGGTTCCACTTGACACAAGAAGATGCAGGATAGGGTGTCTTAATTTTAGGAGCAGCACGGAGCAACAATGAGGCTACTCCCCTCCCAGGAGTTGCTGTGGGAAATACAGAAGTGGGGCTCTGGTGGCAGCATTGCAACGCCTACTGTACTGAGGAGAAGCCACTGCAGGCAGTGTCATGACACTGCTTTTATTAAAGATCTGGCATCATTTCCTTCCCGCACACCCCACAGTGTGACTCACAGTGTAGTGAAAATTACACACAGAAACCACTTTTCCTGTGCCGTCTGAATATGTACATTGTCCTAAAATGAAAATTGCTGTAGTCTGAGGTGGGGGGTCAGAAATGGCTCCCAGAAATTCCTCCTGTCCTGCAGTGAGACAGAAGTGACAGTCCCACAATAGCAGGCAGAGTGGGGGCGAGTCATCTGCCCCCTTACTTGCCTCTGAGATAAAAGACCATTTCCAGAAAGCACTGGGGGTGAAAACATTTCGGTTTGCTGCTGCTTTTCAGTTGCCAGTCTCGCTAATTTCCACTCTGAAGTCACCAGCAGTGGCCCCATTAACATTATTTATAGTGTTTGTGCCATGGGCTTTGGTTGTGCTCAAGGCTCTGTTGCTCATCTGCAAGGAATTGAAGAGCAGCTCCAACACTTTCAGTGACATATCTTTCAGCCTGGTGTGTATTCCAGGTTCTTCGTGTCACACCTGGGCTGCCTGGATCTACCTCATACTCCTGTCTGTACCTTGGTTTGTTCCAGCAAACTGAGCCATCCTGGGGCTTATTTTAGTTATTTAGAACTTACTTTAAAAAATGCAGTAAGTCATGAGACCAAGCAAATCCGATAAAGACGCTTCAGGGGAAGGCAGTCTGCAAAGCCAGATGCAAATGCAGCCAACCAGAAACCAAAAATATATTAGCACTGAGAGAGCAGGCAATTATTCTCCTATCAGAGTTGCAGGATTTTCAGCGTGTATGACTTCAGTGCCACTTCAGGACAGTTGGGCATCTGGTTTTGGCTGAAAATGAGTGGAGCCATGCTTGCTTCAAAGCCCACTTCTTTCCCTGCATGACACCTATGAGCTGCAATTAATTGATGAATTTAAGAAGCGCATGGCAGTCTATGTGAGAAGGACCTTTGCAGCTGCTAACCTGACGTGTTGAAAAATCATGAGTCAGGCTTCTTATATGATCCCTCTAATCCTAAAATTAAAAAAATAAGATGAAGAAGCAGCCAGGGCTTTGGTATTTACCTGGAGAGGTTTAAATCTCCAGAGTTTGTGTCTGTAGGCTATTCTGCCTGAAAGCTGAACTTCTCAGGTAATCTAATGGCTCTGGGAGCTAAGGCTTTTTAGAAAAATTACCAAATATTGCCAGAGACAGTACATCTGTAAGCACTGGAAAATCTGCAGTCAAAAAGTATGTCCCAGAAGAGCTATTTCAGCACTTAAGCTGATCTCCAGTGTGAATTGTGCGCTGGTGTCAGTGTATAGCAGAGAGACTTGGGCAGATAACATGTTTGCAGAACAGGCCATTGTATCTTTAAGACATCCCATAAACCCCATGGCCTGGAATCAGTCCCTGGGTGAAAAATTTTTTTACCGTGAACTTGTGCCCTGTTCCTTATGCATTTCACATTTTTCTGCAATATATCAGCTAGTAAGAAGCCACTCAATGTATTAATGATCAGGAAATAATAATGTTCTCAACCCAAGGCCAAGTATCCTCCGTCTCCCTGCCATCTGCAATAACAGCCCGTTTAATGGATGTGTGCGAGATGGTCTCTTAGGAACCCTCGGGGAAGCACAGACCTACACCAAAAGCACAGTTGCTCAGCTGTTGCTGGAGAATTTAAGACTCTTTCCAATTTTTCAGTGCCGGTTTGGTGACTTCCCCAGTGACATCAGTCTCTGTTACCTGCAGCAGGTTCTGTGTTGATTCCTGTCTGACCTGGGAGCCGATTTCTCCATCGGCACAAGGATCTTGTGCATGTGCTGTGAGCCTGCTACGGTAGAGATTGCTGGCAAGCAGCAAGAACCGCCTGGTCACAGAGTCTCCCATGCATGATGGAGGAGGCTGTCAGTCATCAGTCAGCAGCATCAGTGTTGTGTTGAATTAAATATAGCAGAGTGGCTGCCTATGCTTGTAAATTGCCACTGGGTATCAATTACAGTTTGCCAGATCACTCTCTAACAGCCTTGCTCCATGCTGCCGTTATTACATTGTCCGTGGTGCATGCCTTTTGTGGATTTAAAGGCAATGTATGATATTGCCTCCCAACCCAAGAGAAATCCCGTTTTGAGGGACACTTTTCAGAGTGATTGGTCACAACCATTAGACCTAATACATGGCTTGTTCTGCCACCTAATTCATCTTTAGTTCTTCAAGAGACCGGCACTAAAGAAAGCACAATTACTGGACTCAATCTAGGAATCGCAGACTTAAAGCTGATGGCCTTTCTTAAGTGGTATGAACATAATGGCCTCCACTAGGCATTAATCACTATGAGACTTTGAACATAGGACCTTGGGCTATTTTTTGCAACCCTGTCAGCTGTGAGCTATGTGTCTTTGGGCAAGTCTTGTCTTTTCCCTGTGGCCCAAGAAGTCCTCCAGCTGAACAAAGCATGTAATAATATTGAAGTGCCACTAAAGACTAGGTCATTGATGAATGAATTCCTACTGCTTTTTTTTTTAGAGATTTTTGGATGCCAACTGCTATTTTAGTGCAAAGTAGTATTGATTATCATCATGCATATATAATACAATAAGTTGTTATTAATTTCCTTATTGCTTCTCTTCTCTGACATGATCCTTATTAGGTACCTCAGGGGGCAGGTTAATAAAACTCTTGTCTATTTACATTAAAAACTAAGGGAAGCATTACCCTTAGCACCATCCCACTCACTGTCCTAGCAAAACCCATCCGTTTGGCACAAGGCTCCAAGGCAACGTTCCAGCACGTCTCCTGAGCATCAGGCTAGAGTTCTACAGTGATATATGTTTCCTTTCTTTTTCTTCTGCTGCATTTTGTAACTGCTAGTCTGACCTGGCATTGCTTCCTACCATAGAGAGAGGCTGCTTTTTTCCTGAATAATCTCACAGTACTTATTTTTATAGGTGTATTGAAGATAATGATCCTGCTTCTGAATGGGAGATAAGAGTGAGACAAAGAGCTGCGGGCTTTTAACTCACATGAAAAGCTTCAGATACTACTGCAGTGAGGACCATATATGAAGACAGAGAGGCATCATGACTGGTAAGAGGGTGAGCAATGTAGCAACTTTGATACGAACAGTGACCTTCTCAGCGTTAAGCATGTTGCATCATGTTGCAGGAATAAGGCTTAAGACCCAGGCTCAGAAAGGTGACAAAGTGATGCTGAATTCAGCAGCATTTAAGTGTCTAAATACCGTTATAGATATGGACATAAATGCCTTATTTAATCTGAATTAACATGACTGAAAAAGTGAAACGTTAGCACAGTGGAACATGCTCTGTCTGCGGTTGTGTTTCCACTTTCCACTGTAACTGCCATTTTGTATTACGTGTTGCACATGTTGCCATCCTTGCCCCGGGCAAGGTTAATGAATCGCGTTTCCTGTGATCGGCCTGGCTTCAGAGAGCCGCACCGTATCTTGTTGAGGGATCATCACTGGGAAACCATCGCAAGGCAATCTGGAGCCATCGGCTTTGATTGTCTCTCAGTGGATGGCCAAATGCCACGATCAACAGATTTGCAACACAGTGATGCCAGCGTGGTGGGTGTCTCGGTCGCTTCTCAGCCCAACACGTGGTAAAAGGCTGAACAGAGCAGGGAAGCCAAAAATTGTCAGCTGGAAGCAAGGGCAGCACAGGAGAGAGGAAAAGTGGGGTGCTGCCAAGCCTTAATACCCATAAAGTTCAAGGTCACGGAGGGAGACTATTAATATAGATTAATATAGATCTTTCCTCTTTCCTTTTGTTTCCAATATTTCCTGGTTCCTATCTCCTGGAAGAACAAAGTTGGCAGAGCTGGGAAACCTCCTCTCTCCTCACCGCACTGGTGGTCAGATTGCGTCTGAAATCTGGGGTGAAGACGCAACCAGAGCAATTTCACCAGCATTTTACCTACCTTATGCCAATTGTAGTGTGCAAAGGACTTGTTTTATGACTTTGCCATGCTTTCCCATACAGAGGAGCATTCTCATTTAATATTAATCTCTCCTCCATGGATTCAGGCTGCTTCTGACAGTGTATCAATTATTTAAACTTGTTTAAAAAAATTCCAGGATTAAAGAGATCAGTTTCTTGTTGATTTTGGTAATTCCTCCTGCTTTTGCATCTCTGATGCTGAGTGCAACACAGCTACTGAATTCCTATTTGTTCAGAGTTCACCCTATCCAGGGGCAAAATGGAAATTTTGTTTCCATTTGTAATTGCCAAGTTCATGTCTGAGCGGTAAGCTGCTCCCACAAACTGGGTATTAGTAAAGCAATTGAAGACCTTTCAAGTGGCACTGTTAGGTGAGCAATCACTTGTACCACTACACAGGGAATATTAATTGTATGTTTGTGTGTACAGTTAGGATCTTTCTGCAGAAATTTACATTAGGAAAGTAAATTGGAAAGAGACAGCAACATTTGCAGTTTCCCTCTGTGATGGTTTGCATTTTCTCAGCTACATAAAGTGACCAGTCCCTTCCAGCAGGCAGTTGAGGTGACTCCACTGTCAGACCGCAGAACTTCATGTGCTACTGTCGTAAATTTAAACGATGTCTAAAGATCATCTGTTGTCTCCTGCATAGTGTGCCTTTGTTAGCTGTGGAAGAACAGCTCACCTGCTCCAGCCTACAAATTGAAATCAGGGCTGCAACTGGCACTTAAGAAAATCTAGAAGAAAGGATTAAAAAGAATAATCAAAGAGCTTTAAAGATCAAAAAGCAAACAGGTCTATGAAATATACATGAAAACACACTAAAACCTCAATCCCAGCATTATCTGTCTCCCATCCGATCATTAATTCATGGTTTTTTGCTACCGGGGAAAGTGAACTCCTGAAATGCGTTCTTTGATTGGGTCTTCCCTTTGCTAAGCAAGACTGCCTGAACAGTCCAGCTCATCACGCCAGCAGAAAGGAATGTTTGTGGCTTCCTGTGATATCCCATAATGTACGTTTGCCTTAATTAACTGGTCAGACAATCTTGCTTAACAAAGGGAAGACCTAGTGATATTCCTATCTAACACCAAGTTTCTATAATTACAAATTAATCAGGAAAAACCCTCAGTAAGCTTTTCTCACTAAATATTCACAGTTAGAAAGAATCAGGTGGCCCATTATTTTTCTTCCCAACTGTTTCATGCTGCATGATAGACTTTATCAATCAGCCCCAGAAAACAATCTTCTCCCGGTCTCCAGCACAGTCATCATCAATCACACCTGTGAGCAATGGTGCTAGAGCCTCATCACAACCTTTCCTGTGCTAGCAAGCGTCACAGCTCGGAGACAGAGGTGGAGACGTACATTTCAAATATCGATCATTCTCTCCTGCAGTGAAAGGATGGTGGGAGGGAAGAAGAGAGAGAGATCGCATGTGTTAAAATGTTTTATTTTTGCCGTCAGTGTCTCTGGCTAGAAACTGATAAGCTGCAGGAGCTGAGAGCACAGAGAGAGTCTGGCATGAATGGTGTGTGGGAGGAAGGTCAGGAAGGGAGGAAAACAAAATGTCTTGTTGTTACTACCATTATTTGTATTATAGTGGTACTACCAAGCTTTTAGATTGCATGTTCTGTCCACCTACTGTGAACACCTATATAAAGGTCAGGATCGTTATCTTCATTTTCCAAATGGAGAAACTGAGGAAGGTTTAACTTGCACAAGGCAAGCAGGCCCCCCACAGAGGTGAGAAAAGAGCTGAGTTTTCTCAAGATGTAGAATAGCACTCTGTCACCCAGGTTGCATTGCCTTCCCTTTGTAGAAGAGTGTGAATCTGAGATCAGGGTCTTGCTGGCCAGAGTACGGTACAAGCAATACTGGAAGAAAACATTTCCCAAAGGTCCCTGCATTCTTTCCATTTCCTGAGCTCTCTCTGTTGTTGTGGGTCATCAGTTGTCACATGGTTTCCATCTCAAAGCTTTATTTTGTGCTTTGTATACACACACAAGAAATGTGTTCCAGCTGTTTGTCATTGCAGTGGGAACCAGTGGGAACCCCAGAGAAGTGAGATGCTTCTTCAAATGTGTTTCACTTCATAAGATCAAGGAAAGAAAGAAAGAAAGCAAATACAAAAGTACTGATTTATTTTGCATGTGTGTTTCACACTTCATTGATTTTGCTTGAGTTGTTCCTAATTTACACGGAAAAGTAAGGCTTAGTCTCCTGGGTCTAGTGTTCCACCCATTCGTACAAACTGTGTATCTGTAAATCACGCCTGTAATGTCTGCAAGGGAGACGGAGAACAGGGTGTGTTTCTTTCTTTCTTATGCCCTATAACACTGTTGGTTCCCCTTCCAGCACTGAGGGAGTTTATTCACTTGAGGTTTCTTTAAGCCATTCTTAGATGCTGAGAATTTAATCTCTGAGTGTTCCTAGTTGTCTGCATTAGCTACTTGAAGAAACGGGGCCAAGGCTGCCCAGCCAGTTGAAATGTTGCTCCTTGTCAGGTTTAAGGAGGCTGAGAATTGTGAAGCACACGTTTACCATCCGCAGCATTGCCATGCTGTGATCTGCGACTGTCCCTGACCAGGCTGATGCAACCTGGTTGCACGGAGCTGTACTGGATGTTGTGCTAGGATTTGAGTTTTGCTTCAGGAATGTTCTGGAGAATGAATGAAGCCTGCAGCTAACCAGCTGTCTGTGTTTGCAAAGCATAAATGGTAGACAACTTGGAGCTGGGGTACAGGCTTTAGATGATGATACAGAGCTATAGGCTTCTGTCTTTGTCCCTCTGAATCACAGATGCTACATTAGGTCAAAAGAAATGGTTTGCATGTGTACCTCTATATTTAAGTTACATGTATCACACATTACTTGAGGCGGAAATCCATCAAAAAGGGATTTATCAGTCTTCTCCAAACTTGTGCTTTGAGCAGTCCTACGTGCAATACAAAAGCAAGATACTTCGTAAGTTTTTTTTTCCATTGGTCAAATATTTGACACTTCTTATCCGACTGTTTTTTTCCCACCTGTGTTAGTCTGGTTTCCTGCTGATCTCAATTCTGCAAAACCACAGCAAAGCCCATCCTTCTGTCATTAGGCTTCTTAAGTACAAAGAATGTGTATTTTGTCCAAAATCAGCTGTGTAGTAGCTAAGGTGCAAAGGCTTCCCAGTTCCTGCTTGCCCAGGTATCTGTGTAGCATGCTCTTTGAATCACATCCCATTCCTTCATCATCTAAACAGAGTAAGCTTTCTGTGGGACCAGTGAAAAGCAAAATTAAGAATAAAGTGCCCAGGAAGGGGATGGATGGAGATACAATGGTAATTAAGCTGGCAAAGAAAGTTATGTGGAATCAAATCACCTCACGCTTCCATGCCTTTCTGTCCTTTAAAAAAAAAAATACTCTGGATGCCAGTTTACCCTAATTGGCTCTTCATTCTGGCAAGCCAAAGAGAGATCAGCTTCTTTTTCACTGCCTTTGTGTCCCTGCTTCCCTTCCTAACCTAGTGTAGTCTTCTGTGAAATTGTTTTCTCTGCAGAGACAGAGTTGCCTCGTCTCTTGTAATTCCACTAGAATAATCCTTGGCTCTGTGCTAGAAAAGCGCTGAGCGTAGTCACTGAAGGGAACGCTGGGGAAACATAGGCATTTGCACACATACACCTTAGTGCTGGGGGAATTCAGGCAACTCAGAAAACATGGAAGATTTGCAAATATCTCTTTCTTTCCTTTAATGCTTGCACTGTGGTAAGGTAGAAAAGGCTCAGGGAGCAGCCAGCCAGGAGGGCGTGCCAAGTGAGCAGAAATAGTGAGGCACTGAAGGCAAATGCAGGGGGAACAAATGCTTTGTACAGGACCTCACCACATAAGGAGCAGGGTGGTTTGCAGGCAGTGCACGTAGAGACCTGGGACTGCTTAGCATCAGAGCTGAGCACAGGGCCAGACCGTCAGCATCGTAACTCCACTGACCTTACCGCAATTAGTACAAGAGGTTTTGTCCCAGAGTACTTATGATCTTAAGTGATGAAAATAATAACCTAAGACTTACCTGTCTGTGTAACTCTGTGCTACAAGAGGGAAAGACCTACTCCTAATTATTTAACTAAATAAAGAATCCACATCAACATCCTGTGACCAAGATAAACATTGCCCTCATTTTTACACAGAGACATGCAGAGGTAAGGCACAGTTCCTTTAATAGGTCTCACAATTCCCAGCTCACCATCCGAAGCCCTAACCATGAGGTGCCACACCAAAAGGAGGCATAGCTATTACATGTGTGTGATTTAAAGCCAGAAGGGAACGCTGTGGCAGGCCTCCCTCATACAACTGAGTAATTCTTTTCCCTTGCTAGATAAATGATGACAATAATACCGAGCTTAACAATTCCCAGTTACACTAGAGAGCATCTCTTTCTGAGAGTTAGCCAACAGCGATTTTTAGATGTTATCAACATAGCCTACAGTTCCAGCCATATCACACCAGAGTCCTGGCAGACGGTTCGTTGCTCCCTGTGGAGAGAATAGGACTTCTTTCAGAGTTTATTGTCACCGTATCAGTATTGTGCCTCAGGTTATCAGCCAGCATCCAAATGGCAGCTCTGAGGAAGATGCTTATCCTGTGGTCCAATTATTCAGTAATTTCCTGTTATTATTCTCTTGCATTCGCTTCTGAATCCTGGCCATTGCCAGCAAGAAGATTTGAGCTAGATAGGCATGCTTCGGTTCGTATGGCAGTGCCCACGTTCATAACCTGGTCGTGACCCGTGACACACTGAACTTTAATGAAACCTGATAGGTAGTTGAAATTTTTCTATGGTTGTATCAGCCAGAGCAGATTTAAATCTGAAATCAATTTGTAGACGTGTCTTTGACATGGTTCAAGACAGAAGGATGTAGAGCAGGAAGCCAGGAGTAGGGAGACAGCAATTGCCATGTAATTATGGGGTCTGTCACTTAACATTTATATGTGATGGGTGTCCTAAAAGATGAGAGGTTGTCATTTGCATTATGGATATGCTAATTTGTCATGCTGACAGACAACAGAATCCCAACTCATACAGCCATTGTAACTAATTAAACAGACAAACCAATCAACAGACACGGCAGATGAGGAATTTTAATGTGAAGAATTAAATATATAGAGTGACCTTGCAATGGTGCTTAGTATAATTTTAATACCAGAGTCTTAGCAGGAAATTACCTTAAAAAGCATACAAAGCGTGAGAAGGCAGTAATGACAATTTTGCCAGGATTCCGTAGCAGCTTTCGTCTGGAAGGATCTCAAAGCATTTTATCAGCTGTCTAGATTCACTTTATGAAAACGAGAATGGGTCAAAATATAACCTGGATACCAGTGTGCTTGACCAGTGCTTGCTCTGTGCTGAGGTCAGTTCAGTTTCTGTTTTAGTTCAGGCATTGAAGATTAACTCTTTCTTTCTTTGTCTTGTTCATCGGAGGTGTACTGTACTATGATTAAAGTAATAAGAGGAAGTCTTCTGTACAACCATCAATTATTTTTTTTTTTCCTTCTTTGTTTCCAAGCAGCAGATACGGTGTATCTCCTGTTCAGGAAACAGAATCCAATGGCATAAGGATTTACTTCTCAGCTTTGTTGCTTTAAATGCGGTGAACTGGGCAATCCATTTCCTGTCTCTCTCATTCATAAAGCCATCTGGGTACATCAGCTGTGATGGATCATTTCAATATTATGCCTTCTGTCCTGGAAATGGAGCTTTCCCTCCCCTTTCAGATAAAAGCTGCTAATATTTGAGTCCCCATTCTAGTCAACCAGACCATCAGAAATAAGGCTTCCTGACAGCATATTTGTGTCGTGAACATGTGACACTGCTCCTTGCTTCACTAGCCCAGACAATAAACATTGTGGAGCCAGAGCAAGAAATGAGAAGGGGGATTTACAGTGCATAGCATCATATGGCTTGTAGGCTAGGTTCATCCCTGGGTTAGTGCTGTTCAGTTCAGAGGAATTATCCCAAGCAGTGAATCTGCTCCAATGGCAGACATGCAAGACTGGAAT
Source organism: Sagittarius serpentarius (assembly GCA_034782735.1). NCBI lineage: Eukaryota > Metazoa > Chordata > Aves > Accipitriformes > Sagittariidae > Sagittarius > Sagittarius serpentarius. Next base: position 1,093,758 of record JAVKLA010000081.1, read on the forward strand.
TTCAGCTCTGTTTTTTTTAACTCACTCTTGTCCAAACTACGTGGAACAATGCTTAGCACAGGGTGCTGGGCATTTATACTGAGCTTGGTTAATCCGTTGCAGAGGCTGGGGAGAATTTTGAGACTGGGATTTGACTTCAGCTCAGGTGCTATCGAGCTTCTAAAGCTGTCCATCTTCCAGAGGGATTCAGGTAACAGCTAGGATGAGAACATTGTCAAAGCTGATATGAAAAGGATTTAGAAAGGTAAAGGCTGAGGGAAACTGAGGGAAGGTCCCCAGCAAAGTTTGGTGAGTGGGCAGATTTAATTTCTTTGTTGAGAAAATCAAGGTAAATTATTTTAAAAAAGTTATTCTTCTACTTGCAAACCTCTTTGAAATTTAACTCAATTTTTAAAACTCAGTTTGTTATTAGATAGCTCAACAAAATGCTCGTTGAGTACTTGGAGCAGTCAGGCAGCCAATGCTTCTATGAGGCATAAGGGCTAGGAACAGGAAATAGTATTGGCAATACTGTAAGTCATTACATCCCTCAGCAGAGAATCTCTTTTGGTTGAGGAAGTGATGAAACTGGAAGGGGTTAAATGTTCAAACTTTCTAATCAGCCAAGGGTTCAGAACAGTCTGATGTATGATCTGCTCTTCTTTTTTAGTGAAGTTTTAGTTTCTTTACAGACATTCTTATTATCTTCCTATGCACATAAAAAGCAGTAAAAGCATTTAAGGTCTGTGACTGTTTTTTATACAGAATGAGAGGTGTTCATGCATACAGTAGCTGTGCAGTAAGCTCCCAGTGGAATCCCAGGCTACATGGAATTTACCCATTAGATTTCATTTTGAAGAACCATCCATTCCTATGGAAATCACTGAAATTTATCAGATTGTCAGTGTTGCTTGTTTAGAAGAAAATTAAACCTTATGATGTTTGCAATGCCTGACAATTTGGACATACAAACTTACAGTAACAAACACACCCACCCCCCTCTATCATGAAACCACGTGCACTTAAAACTAGGGTTTCCTGAAATCAAAATTCAAAAGCAGCCCTTGCCAAAGGAGGTGTATGGAATGGGGAGTGAAAAGAAAATGACAGCTATCATATCTGTCTGAATACCTTTGTGACCTCTGTTACCATAGCATCTGAGCTCTTCTGAATCACTTACCAGTTTTGACTGCACAACCCTTCTGTCCAGGGCAGAAGCAGTTCCACTAGTTTAAATTCGTTCTTCCTGTGGAGAGTTAAAGGGAGAGGAGAGGAGGGAGAGAGGTATGGAGAGGCCAAATAAATCAGCACCATTTACAAAAATCTGAAAATTAAAAGAGAGGGAGGGGAAAGAGGCAAGTGCTAACAGTAAAACGAAAAATGAAGAAGTGCCATGATAAAAATGATACAGTGTCCAGGCAACCCAGTCCCCAGCCTTCAAAACCCCATGAGTAAAACATTGCTCAGTGAAGATGAATTCTTTCAGTTAACCTTGTTCACAGCAACACCTTTGCAGGTCAGAAAATTATTACTTTCTCACTTTCCAGCTCTCAAGTGGGTTCCTGAATATCTCTGCATATGGATAGGTAGATTGGATTGGCTTAGGCTGAACTGAATTGGCAGACAGATTCCCTAAATCCAGAGATATTGTGCAGTATCATTCGTTTTCAATAAGAATATAAGGAGGAAAAAATCCTCACTGAAACAAACAAAGGGACCACGATATGTTGCCATCAGGCTGTTTTTTAGCAATTGACCAGGCTGAAATAGCTGGACTGCAGCAGAAGTGCCTGGAAAAATTATGAGCACTTCAGCAAAACTGCAAAAGCTATAGGAGCATGTTGCTTGTGAGTGCCTGCTCCATTCCATCTGAAAGGACTCATGCACCTTCCTTCTTGTAGCTCAGCCCTGAATGTGCTTTCAGCTCCACACTGCAATATGCAGTATGGAAACACTCATCTTCTCCTTGTCCACTTTTACTTGGCAGTTGAGGTCTTTTGCCTGTGAGGCTGGATGCTTAGGTTCTCAGTTAGGAAGGGTCTTCCATGGTGGCTTTTGGACCCTAGATAAAATTAAGAGCTCTATGCTTTTTCATGTCCTCGATGTCACCACACTAATGCAGTGGGGCTGTCGTACACCCATGATTTAGGGATGGTGCTCCATCACTAAGCAAGTACAAACCAGTGATATACAAGGCAAATGACCTACAAGGCAGTGCAATCCCCCGTCTCCCTCCAAGCCATCCAGTTGTTTCCAAAAGGCCAGTGATTTATCCTGGGGAAAACAGCAAAATCTTGTAACGTCCTGCCACTTCTCATGTCCCCAGGCAAAGATAATATGGGGGATAATGGAGTGTCATGTTTGTCTAATGGACTTATTATTGCTTACCAATGCAATTTCATCAGCAAATTAGGCAAAAATTGATAAAGAGAGAGCACTGCAGCTTGGTGTTTATTGATAATCCTTGCCCACTGGATACTTTTGTTTCTGAGGCAAACATGAGAGCCAGAATGGCCTTAGGCATTTGCTTTTAGGCAGATCCACAGCAGTGTACTGAGGAATAAGGATTCTTAGCTACTCTAAACACTGAGCATTCATTTAGGATCATGAGGTCAGCTGGTCAGACCTTGCAGGTCACAGATCTTATGTTTCACGGAACTGGTTTTAAAAGGGGACCAGTTGTTCAGGTCTCGGAAAACTAAATGGCTCCTTGCCACAGGAAAAACAAACAAGCCAAAAACTTGTCTGCCACCAGTGTCCAAAGTGCTAGGGCAAAAATTGACAAGAAAAGCCTGTGTAAAGACAAGAAGAAGCACGAGAAATTCTCTCTGATCCTTTTAGGATCAGATTCTTTAGCTGAAGGACACAGTAAAAGATTGCAGAACCATATCAGATCATTGGAAAAAAAGCTAGATAGAGAAGCAGAAAAACATATGGCAGTGAAAAAGCCTGCCTTGAGAAATGGAAAAAAGACCTATTCTGTTTTTAATAATGTGTCAGCCTTTGTATGAACTGGCCCAGAGCCCAAAGAAATGGACTGTTACTTCCATTTACAAGAAGACCAGGTCTGGCCTTCTGATAGCTCTATAAATAAATGCTCCATTATCTCTTACAAATATTTTTCCAATATGTTATCTGACCCTAGGTTTATTCATTCACAAATTTGGTCATCTTTTATAGCAGAAGCTAGTCTCTTACTTTTATCCAGGAATTTCAAAGTGCTTCACACATACCTGTGATTTCAGCTTGTTAAATGTTACCGAAAAGGAAGCTGAGGCATGGAGAAAATGAAATAAATGTATCCAAATTCATGCTGTGAGTCAGAAACAGAGCCAGAAATAGACTGGCAATGAATATATCAGAAATGATGAAAGGTCAGGACAAAACCCAAGACTCACTAGTTAGATGAAGCTGCCTCTTTACAAGGTAAGACACTCACTAGAGCTAGGATTCACTGTGTACATGAAGAAAAGCTGATAAAATGGGTATTCTTACATTGCTTACACTGTTCTTGTCTATACTTTTCTCTAATATCCTAGTCTATATGTTTGTGTCTTTCCCCTCATCAGAAGAAGGTGTGTAGCACTGTGTAATAAGTATTTCATTGGTAGCTTTGAAACGCTGTGTTAATTTTAACCTTCCAAGATATGTCATTCAAGTGAAGGAAGGGGATGCCTCAGATGGTTGTTGCACTTTATTTTTCTTGCAGAGGTTTGTATCGCGGGTAAGTATATTACATAAAAGAGTCACTGCTTGATGCAATTTGTGTTAGTTCATTAAGCACAAGATATGATTAACATGAACACTTCTTTAATCAACCAAAGATGCTGTTACAGACACTTAAAAGCCCTGTGCACTTCTAGCTGTTCTTTTCTCCATATTGCTGCTCTGCTCAGATTTGTAGGAGAGCAGACAGTTCACAGTCTCTACACGCCAGCATAGAGCAATTTTGAGCCATGGTAGCAGTTTCAATACTGGATCAGAGAAACTACAGAAGAATATGCTTCTTCCCTGCAAATAATTCCCTAGTTTTTGCACTTAGACCATGTATCTCACCAGCAAGGAATTATTCCATTAACTGAGGTACAAAGAGCTGTGTAATGCGTAAGCAGGATGTGGAAGGTCAGATTACCAAAACCCCTGTTTCACCCAGCGAACTACTACAATGCAGGTCTGTTCAAGCTAACCCAGAAAGAAAAAAAATTATTTTTATTATCATCTTCTTTCTTGGTTCCCTCTGGCTTCAAGCCAATTTGACATAACAGTTATTGTTTCCATCATTAGCTCCATAAAGATATGAACAGACATGGTATTTTCTTGCATCTTACCTTCTGCTAGCTTGTTTGTATTTCAGTACTCTGTTACCAGTCTTGTTATTTAGATAAAGAATGACTGTCTCCTCACCGTTTCATTCTTCTTTTCCTAGGCTTAGACTAGCTGAGGCCAACTGCATCTGCCCCTGGCTGTAGTGGCTCAAACATGTGGCTTTGTGTCCTTGCTGTAATGGGATTCACTTGGCGTCTCTTTGCCCGGTCTGGTATTATCAGACCATAGAGCAAGCTAAACAAAGAGATGCAGACACTGCTTACAATTCACTTTGGCTACTCACTGCAGTCTGGTGATTCTCCATTACATCTCTCCTCATTATGAATACAGATAACAGACTATCATGAGCTGAGTAGCCTTATCCTTAAGAGATAAAACTAATCTGTGTGCTTAGATCAGCAGCCTTGTTCTTGCCTAATCTCACCTTGGAAAGCACAGTAATTGCAGAAACATAGAAAGGAAGTAAAGAGTAAGGGAGACAGAAACCCATTGAAGGTATCCCTCTGATTCTCCGCTCTGAGCCTGTGGGCTTGCACTGGTTCCTAGCCACATCTTTTTTGAGTATTGTGCATTTATACCATGCATCATAAGGAAAGTCTTTTACAAGAATTCTTTTGTTCTAATAAAACCAGAAATAAACCTTATGTGTGGCCTCAAGAATGATCACACTGAGTAAAAGAACCCCTTGTACTCAAAGCTTAACTGGTACAATGGGCACCATGTGCAAAACACTTTCCTTTTATACTAGATTTCCTCTCTTTTCCATGTTCTGGCCTTCTTTTGTTTTTTCTCAGAACAAAAGCAACATCCGTATGCTCTGATGGCCTTGGTGTCAGATGGCTGTCGTTTGACCCTACTCTAATGCAAACAATAAAAGCAATAAAACCAAGGCTGTTCAAGTTGGAATTCAAGCTCTAAACCAGCTAGGTTTGAGCAGGTGCATAGTCCTGCTAATACTACTTGTAGCTTGCAAGGAAACACCTGACCCAAAGGTCTGCATTCAGCTGAAGCAGACAGATCTAGAGGCATGTTTCCTAGACGAGTTTCCGTTCTTACTGTGGCCTAGGCCAGACCTTTTAATATTACTTTGAGCTTGTTTTCAGGGAGATATCCAATATGACCTGTAATCCACATCCAAATTTCCTTCCGGGCTGACTTTGTAGTGGTTATCCGAAAATCCCAGTGATCTGGCCATTTCCAAACTCAATGCCAAAGTCTATCTCCTTGCCTTTGGTGAAAATCTATACCAAAGCTTTTGAGACAGTTTTCTCCTTTCAACTCATGCCATTTCAGCCTCTGAATGTGAGCTGAGTGTGCAGAGTTATAAATGAAAAAACAAAAAGGCATCCAGTTTGTAAAATCTATGACTTAATATTGATTTTGGACATCCCATGAATTGAAACAAGCCTTCTGTGCAGAAATCCTCCAAAGATGCCATGTTCACCTCTCCTCTTGACACAACATTTTATCGATCTCCATGTTTGTGCCACATGAATGATGGATTATTGCATATCAAACCTTGCAGTATTCACTTAATGCCTTTGAATAAAACATTTCTCACAGATTAACTGAGCAGTTTTAAGTGAACAACCATTTTCATCTGTTTTAAATTTTCATGGGTACTTTTCTGGAGAACAAGTACATTGTTAATAATTGAAGAGAATGAGACCTTGCTAATCTCTTTGTGTTTTAATAAAGTCCTGTTGCACCCCGTTCATTTATTTTTAAAGTATCAGCATTTACAAAAAATCATTAAATTTACTTCCCTCCCTTTGAAATGAATAATCCTGAGCTAACACGAAAAGAAGTGATTATTTATGTACCAGGGAACTGGAATTTCATTGTGTCCAGATAGCTATAAATGTGGCTTGTGATGGATTGAGTAGATGAGAGGAGGGAGAAACACTTTTCCGTGGAAGCAGAGAGAACCTGGAAGAGCAAGTTTAGAAAGAAAGGAAGGTGGAGAAAGAGAGACGCAGGTGGCTAGGAGAGAAAGAATAGGGAAGCAGTTTGCTCATAGAGACAGATGGGCATAGGAAAAAAAGATGAGGTGCAGGTAGGTAAATGTGTAGAAATATGTGTACATAGATGAATGCATACATCTCTCTAATATGTTTTTTTCTCTCATTCTGTCCTTTCACCCCTCCATCTACAATGCTATTCCAGTAACCTATGCGACTCTTTCTCCAGTTCACCTTTCATCTTCTGTCTCTCACTGTCAATCCTTTTCTGTGCCTCAGACTCCAATTCAAATCTTCTCTGCCTGTGCCGAGAGCTTCTCAAAGCGAGGCTTTACATGGTCCCATTTCTCTTCTTCAAATACAATTACTTCTTTACACACAGCCCCAGGATTACATTTCAGAGAAGAGAAAACCCAATATGTACATGATTTCTTTTATCATTATCAAGACAATGTCAACCCTTAGAATGCTGGTCTCAAAAATAGTTCATTCCAGCAAGTTTCATTAAATTCAGTGGTCAGACAGAGCACGTTTGGTAAAGGGATGTGATAAAGAGAGTCCTGAAGGCTGCCAAAGATGCCGTACGTTAGTCATACATGGTCAGAACAGCAAGTGAGTAAAGAGACTTTGGCAGCAGCAGTGAAAAAAACAAAATAAATGCATTAAGTGCCCTCCTCCGAGGATATTTGTGCACACAGAGAGAGGGATTAGTTCTCTAACTCTACGTTAGTACAGATTTTTGTGACCAGTAGATTTCTGCTGATTCCAACCACTCTTGAGCTATTCTGCTTTCAGTTCTACATCTGGTAGTTGTCGTTTGGTTAGAAGGGACTATGCTGAGAGGGTAGTAATCAAACACTCATGCCATAAACTGACATCTCTGCCTCCTCCAAGACTTTCTTTGAAACATTGCTTGTAAATTGCATGTTGGTATTTGACCATAAGTCACCTCTGCATAAATCTTTGCAAGATATTAAAACCATTGAAAAGATGCTGGAATGGTGAGATAAGTTGATGTATTAGTGGGAGGAACTGGACTGGGCAGCACAGCTTGCTATGGTGGGTTGACCCTGGCTGGACGCCAGGTGCCCACCAAAGCCGCTCTATCACTCCCCTCCTCAGGTGGACAAGGGAGAGAAAATATAACAAAAGGCTCGTGGGTCACGATAAGGACAGGGAGAGATCACCCACCAATTACCGTCTCAGGCAAAACAGGCTTGCCTTGGGTAAATTAGTTTAATTTATTAACAGGCAAATCAGAGTAGGATAATGAGAAATAAAACCAAATCTTAAAAACACCTTCCCCTCACCCCTCCCTTCTTCCCAGGCTGCAGTCCTTCAGGCAAAGTCTGCTCCAGCGCGGGTCCCCCGTGGGGCCACAAGTCCTGACAGCAAACCTGCTCTGACATGGGCTCCTCTCTCCATGGGGCCAAAGGTCCTGCCAGGAGCCTGCTCCAGCGCAGGCTTCCCATGGGGTCTCAGCCTCCTTCGGGCATCCACCTGCTCCGGCGTGGGGTCCTCCACGGGCTGCAGGCAGAGATCTGCTCCACCGTGGACCTCCCTGGGCTGCAGGGGCACAGCCTGCCTCACCGTGGTCTTCCCCATGGGCCGCAGGGGAATCTCTGCTCCGGTGCCTGGAGCACCTCCTGCCCCTCCTTCTGCACTGACCTGGGGGTCTGCAGGGCTGTTTCTCTCACATGTTCTCAATCCTCTCTCTGGCTGAAGTTGCCAGGGCTTTTTTTTCCCCCTTCTTAAATGCTATCCCAGAGGCAATACCACCGTTGCTGATGGGCTCAGCCTTGGCCAGCGACGGGTCCGTCTTGGAGCTGGCTGGCATTGGTTGTGTCAGACATAGGGGAAGCTTCTAGTAGCTTCTCACAGAAGCCACCCCTGTAGCTCCCCCCCCCACTACCAAAACCTTGCCACACAAACCCAATACACTTGTGTTTAGATAGACAGCCTTCTTTGTGAGTGATTTCAAGCAACAAGTTGTGAAAACCTGTTGTGGGAAGGAGCTTAAAACAGCTGTGCATTAAATCTTCCTGTAGAGGGGAAAATCTTCTTTTTTCACATTTTTAATCAAGTTTCTGCTTAGCTGTTTACTGATGAGCTCCTGACGGGGGATAGAAAAAGGCAAAATTGGTGCATGAGACAGATTTTTAATGGAGTTGCTGTTATCAAGCTAAGCAGGTTGTGTTTGATCAGTATTTAGGGTAGGACTTCTCAAAAAAAAAATGAAACTGTACTACTAGAAAGGGTATTGTTCAACAAGATCATCAGTGTATTAAGTACCTCTAATCAGGTCCTTGGCAAAGGAGTATGGTCACAGAGGGTGGTATCAGTCACTGCCATTTGGTTGGATATAAAACTGAATGTCTGAGTACTAGTGATCTGGGACGTCTTCCCATTTGCAGACTAATATTCTTCCTATCTGTATTCCCCTTGGATTTGCACGAGTTACTGTTCCTTTCACTTCCTATCTCAGACTGTGTAGCATCATCCTTAAATAGCTGTCATATTCTACCCAAGGTGGAATTTGCTGCATTTCAGTGGTGGATAAAGTGATTTCAGTTTTTGTACAGGAGAGAGATCACATAGAAACTGGACTAAGCTCTGGACCATGCCCTAGCAATTTATGCTACCTCTGTGGCCCAAAGCAGTTGGGAAACTGAATTATCCATTTGCAGACAGGTTCCCAGAAGCACATGCAGCTTGCATAGCTATCTGTATCACCCCGTCCACGGCCCTACAGGGGCACATCCTTGATATTCCTCCTCAAAGTTATTACTGACTACTGGAGTGCTTCTGGGTCATTCTCATTTATGCCATGGGCTGGTACACAGTGGCACCAGTCACAATGCAAAGGTTGGACTTTCATATCAGTTAGAATTTTGTCTTGACCCTGTACATTAAATGCACAGGACCAATTTCATCTGGGGTATAAGCTTCCCTGAACAGCCAGGGAAGAAGGATACAGGAGCAATTAATTGGTGGGATAGTTCACACATGCTCAGTGTTTGTCCACTTCTGTTGTACAGTAAATCAGTTCCAAAACACAGTCAGGCAGTGGGGAAATGCCACCTAATTTGCATTTATTATTCCTGCTGTATCTCCAGTTATGGTCTTTGGGTCATGCATCTACAGACAGTGAAGAAGGAGGTTCTCTCTTAGAGCAGTAAATAGCTGGCTTGTCCTCTCCTTGAAAGTGAAATAGGGGCCAGTTTACATCTTTCCGTTATGCATTTGTTTAGAGCAATTGCCTTTCTACCAGGTCAGCAGTTTGTCCCTATGTACCTACTTGTCTCTAAAAGATATGGACTGCCTCTTTCCTGCAGTCCAGGCCCAGTTGACTGTGACTGATGGCTTTGCTTAGACCTTGGGAACTTCAGGCCAGTGGTATATCTCCGTGGAAATAAGGACTTAGCCTTTTTAGAAAACAGATGACTTGTCTGGAAGTTCACTCTCTCTCTGGAGTATAACACAGTCAGTGCCCACACGACTGCTGTATGCACTCTCTGTGACCACAGGCCGGAGAGTAATGCAAGCCAGGGCTCAGCTGCAAACCTTTGTACTTCTATGACATGGGCTTATTTGGGCTTGAACTGCAAGTGATGTCAGTGCTCGTCACTTGAATCTCTGGCCTCCTGATGATCCTATTTTTGCAACTAGCTTGTCCCAAACTGACCTCTTTTAGCTGCTACTTAGCAAATGCACAGTCACACACACACCATGACACCTGAGTATGCAATCACAGAATCCCAAATTCATATGAGCCAATTCACTTTCCTTCTTGTCCCATCTCATTGCACTCACATGGATTTTTACAGTCTTACAGAATCATGCAGGTTAAATCTCTCCAATGCACAGGCTGTTGCAGGCGCGTGCTTTCTTGCTTGTAGCTGCAGCCAGACACACAGTCCCAAGTTCACAAGCAGTTAACATTCAAAATACAAATATTCATGCTTTCCTTTCTTTCTTGTGCATGTTTACACACAGCTATAGCACGAACACAGTCACTTTCATCCATATGTACTCTGGATCTCCTATTTCCACAATCAAAGTCTCACAAGCCCTCAGACGTTGTCTGGCACAAGCAGACACGATCCCCTGAAATCATTAGTTTGGTGTGAACACCAGTACATAACACACACACTGTATGACAGGTAAAGTTATCCAGGCCACCTTCCTCTGCATCACACATGCACTGTCAGTGCAGAGATCACATGAAAACATGTTTTTATTTTTTCTTTACTTAAGATGGACAAAATTAATGAACTTCACTTTAGGATCAGTAAAGCAGCTGTAGGAATGTTTTGAAATCATGTTACACTGAAGGTCTGGTATTTTTTAATATCCCCATATCCCCAGGTGTATTTTCAAATATGATCTATGGGTGAATACTGAGCCAGCTGTAACCCTGACAACAGTGACCCAGATGGTAATCAGCAAAATGGACTAATTGAATAATGTTGAGTTAGAACCAGTGCTTTGCAGGACTCTGTTAGACCCTGCAGTAACTCAATATAATTTAAAGATGTTGAGTGAATTTCACATTCTCCCTTGTGATCCCACACCTGGAGATGCTGGAAGGAACTTGCATATAGACAGCACAGACAATATAAGAGAAACAGCCCAGTGCAGCAGTGTGTGTCTGGGGAGATCATTCTGGAATTGAAAGAACTAGATTTATTTATCCCCATAAAAATTTGAGGCCCTTGAGTAACCTAGAGACATGACTATTCATTACCAGTCAACAGTCATAGTCAGGGACAGATCTGCCATATCCCTTAGTAGAGTTAGAACACCATGGCTGTGTATTTTGGGGGCTTTCCATTAGGTTATGAGGCTTAGCTGTGCCCTGAAAAGGGAGGGACATACAGCAGGTTGGTGCATGCTTTTTCTCTGCTGGAATACTAACACCGTTGTTAATGTGAAACCTCATTTCATATGTAACATGCCACAGCGTTGCACAGGCTAGGCCAGGTTGGATGGGGCTTTGAGCAACCTTGTCTAGTGGAAGGTATCCCTGCCCACGGCAGGGTTGGAACTACATGATCTTTAAGGTCCCTTCCAACCCAAACCATTCTATGATTCTACGATTCTGTGTTGCCAGGGCCACTCTGAGCATCACTGCTCACAGGGACAGGGAAGGCTGGTAGGATGGTGTCGCCGTGGAGCTGAGTGCATTTGTACTAAGGGCCACCATACCTCTGACAGGACGCAAGCAGGAGAAGATGTACTAAATTAGTCAGCCCACAGAGAGAAATATGACAAATATCTGGAGGGAAATAGGAGTTAGAGTGTCAAAATGGTTGCTAAAAAAGGGATAAGGAGCTAGTTCAGGCCTTCCCACCCACTGAGTCTGTGGTAAGCACACAGGGCTGGAAGGCTGGGCCCAGTGTAGAGCACAGAGATCTGTTCCCAGTGTTGACTGGGAGGTCTGGGCTAGTGGTGAGTGTGGAAGGCCATGATTCAGCCGCCCCCAGGGCCTGTGTTTCTGCAAGCCGTGAATCAGCTTAGCTGCAGCAATAGAGAGGGATGATTAGAAGCAGAAAACAAAGCATCTGTGAATGGGAAGGGGCATTGACTTTGTCATTAACCTTTGAGGCGCTCTTTGGCAGCCCTAGCAAGGAGAAGAATAACGATCAATGGCCAGTGTTGTTGCTGTGCAGAGACCACTCCAGCCAACTGATTTATGGGACAACTAAATAATTCAGCCTGCCCCTGCAACGCTGTATTAATTCTTTTTCTGTCACCAGGGCTGAGGTGTGCGTGGGGCATGTGGGCTTAGGATCGTTGCTTGACAAGCTCCTCTTCCTCGCTGTACCCAGGACGCTAGAGCTGAGCTGAGACAGAAAGGTACGGAAGAAAGGGGCATCTGGAGTAGCAGCAGAAAGCTGCTGCTGGTGGGGAGTGTTGGGAATAGTTCTTGGCTGAACGGGGAGCCTAGAGCAATGCAAGATAATTGCGAAGAAGAAGACCAGGTGAATCCGAGCCTGGAGCATCCATCAATTTAACCATGGTAATTCCAGTAGACATGCACAGTTTTGTCCCTGCTTAAGAGAAGAGACCAAGGAAACCTCTTAGCTGCAAAGGTCTGAAGAGCTTTCTCCTGTAAACAGTCATTTCAGCTATGGTGATTGTATGTGTGCTGCTAACTCCATTAAGTGTAACAACTCCAGGAATGCTACAGCCGTAAGGATGTGTTACCCCTAATAATGAGTCCATTCGTGAGAATTGCAGTCCCCAGTATGAAAAATGTTTTGAGACTACATTCAAAGGTCCATCAGTGGATAGAGGGTTGGACTGAAAAGTCAGGAGCGGGATGAAGACATGCAGGTATACGGCGTGGATGTCGGGGGGAGGTTGATGATGTGCTCCTGCCAAGATAGTCTGGATGGCATCTGACATTTCAGAAAGCTGTAAAAAGCCAGAAAGTAGACAAGGCTCATTAATTCCAAAAAAGGGCAATGTACGTAGCTGCCAGCTTCTGCTTTTTTCTTTAGCTTTCCCCCTTATTGTCTAAGGGCTTCATTATCGTAAACAGCTTCACAAATTGCATAACAAATAGAGCTTTAAAATATTTAAAGAATAGTCAAATGGTAGGTAACTCATATTCTGTGGAGTGAGTCTTTTTCTTTCTTCTCTCCGTTGCCAGAGATCCCTCCTTTTCTCTTTCTCCCACTTCACCTTGTGTCTCTGCTCCCCTGATGTCTTCCTTGCTCTCTGCTTCTGCCCCCCTCTCTGTCTCTCTCCTTCTCTCTCAGCTTCTCACTCTGCCAGACAGCACGTGCGTGTTCGCAGCGCCTCCAGTGTTTAGCACAGTTATTCTCCTACCTGTTGGAAAGGAAGAGATTTGGGGTGGAAAATGTAATGAGGTGATCCATAAACCAATTGTTTCCCATTTGTGTTTGTTTCTCGCTGGAACAAGATAATTTGTATATCCACTTGGCAGACTGAGGGACAAAGTGTCAGAGTGAAGCTCTGTGACACACACAGACTTTCACATGCTTTTGCTCATGTATGATTTGGGAGATGAAGAGCTGTAGCCCGGGGTCACAGCTAAACTCACGCTAAGCCCCACCCCAGGCTATGCCCAGCATAAAGCTGCCAGGAAGAGATCTGCAAGCAGGGCACCTTTCAGAGAGAAGAAAGCAGCTTGAGAAAGCAGCTGTCACCGAAGAGCACACGCAGCAGTGACAGACATTATTTGCAGAGGTGCCAAATAATTTCTGCAGGGTATTTCGGTTCAGGCACAGGGTAGCGAAACCACGCTCCCTCATAATAACCTATTGTGCTGAGGGGTGCCTGGATATGGATGACAATTCATCTGGGATGCTCTCTTTCTCTTTTCTTAGGGCTACACATAATATTAGAAGATTCTGTATTGTTAGATATGAAGCATCATATTCAGGCATGAATTTATTTTCAAAAGCAAAGATTTGGAGTCTGTTCCTGTTTGTGGAAAGGTCCCTTTTTGAATGACCTGAACCAAAAAAAGATACAGACTCACCTATGGATACTAGAGACAGCTCTCCCACTTGAGAGAGCTTGGTTTCTTTCTTGCTGCTAAATTCTGTGAAATTCAAACTGGGCAAAAGCAAGTATTGCTCAGCCAAGGATTCTTCTATTATTTGGCAAGCCTACCCAGAGTTATGATATAAATGAAGAGCAATTTGGGAGTATATGTTTAATATCATGCTCCAGGATTATGCCACACTGTGTCTTAAGGCTAAGATGTGATGTTGGCTACTCTGAATCCACGGGGATAGGAGTTGATACTCAGGATGGTCAGAAGAGGCGTTGTGACAGTCTTATCTTGTGGCTATTGGCCTCCTGCATAAAGGAAAGCAGGTGCAAAGGTACAACCATTCTCATTTTAAACTAATCCAGTGCAGATTATGTGAGAGGAGAGTAGCTGTCCAGAAGTCCTGGCTCCTTCCCACGGCTTCAGGAACGGTCTTCTCTGTGGCCTGCCTGGGCTCTCTGTTTCTGCTCTTTTTGTGTCAGCCTATGACACTGAGAAACTGGAGAAACTCCTTCTTTGGTCCGAGGATCAGCCCAAAAGCAATCTCCTATCTTCTATGGCTCGCCTGCTGCTGCTTCAGAAGTATCCTGTTACATGAGCCTGGAATTCGTTCTCTGCTACCACGGCTTGTGGTTAATAGCGCTGCTAACTTCAGCACGGCTGGGATCTTTCCTCCAGCTGGAGAATCACCATGGAGACCCCTGATGTGTCTGTGCACCCAGCACACCTCTTGGCCCTGACATTAATCCTTTTGCAATGTACCACAAAGTCAGCTTTAGCTTGGAGGAGCGATCAAATAAATATGAAAACTGCTCCCAGAGGAGGTAAATATTCACTAGACAAGCAGAAAGAAAAGCAATAATATACCATGTAAGCTACTGCCTTTTATTAGCTCAGCTCCCTTTTCTCCCCTTGTAAAGTACTGTTGCACTGTTATATTAATCTTTACTCTGAAGCAAATTAAAGCAGGGACAGTTGTCAGAGTATTATTAAGAACATCTGCTTAATTAGGGCTGCCTTTACATCCATTTGAGGGAGAAATGTAACACCCCTGTTCATCCACTCCTGCTGTCTCACTCCCCCTTCCTACCCTTCCCCAGCTACTTTGCATGCCAGAGGAAGAATGTGTAGTGAATACAGGAGCACCTCCGGCCTTTATTACCTTCCATTTCCTCTGCTCGTAAGAGGTGTCAGTTCTTCCTATTAATGCTGGGGAAGGAGGCGGGGCAAGGCAGGGAGGTATTGCTGTCGGGGGGTTTTTTAGTGACCTCTGTCTTGAGAGCCTCTATCCCTACTTTCTTCCCCTCAGAAAATAATTTGGAATTCTGTAAAGAGTTCATGAACAACTATTAATTATCATTAGCAATTTGCCATTCCAGGCCAGCCTTTCATCTGGGAATCTCAGAGCAGTTTTACAAATGCTAATTAATTGAGACTACTTCATGAAGCAGTCTGTTAAACTCATTTTACAGGGGTAAATCAAGGCTAAGAGATATGAAGCAACTTGCTTGAGTCGAAGGTGGTGCTGCCGGAGGAACCCAGGCTTCCCAGCTACAAATCGCGTGTTGCAGCCACGCCACGAGTGAGGTTCTCAAGCTCTCCCACCTTCTCCAGCTGGACGATAGCATCCCCCCTGCCACTTACACAAGGCAACACCAGGAGGTGATAAAAACAGTTGCCAAAGCTTTGGCCTTGTCCATTTCTTTGTCTTCACGAGATGGTTCACAAAATACAGGTTCACTAATAGCGATAAAATACAATGATGTAACAGCAGTCAGATTGCCAGAATTTGAAGGGAGGTACAGGAATGCTCTGAACTATTCTGTTCTTCCTTAAACACTTGCTACTGGTCTTTGCCGGGGCTGTGATCCAGCAAGGCTTTTGCTCTGACCCATTCAAAACAGTTCCTACAGTCTTCTGCCTGTCTGCTTCCCTTTCTCCATGTATCTCTGCATTTCTGTGTCCTCCCAGATTGCAGTATCTGATTGTCTAGGCACCATTTCTTCTGTATTTATGTAGCCATTTACCCAGGCAGCCAGCAGTGAATTAATCATTATGTCTACAGTCTCAGCTGGGAGAGGTATTGACTCATAGATTCAAGTCCAGGAGGCCAAGAGCTTGTTTGTTACCTGATAAGACTAAACTTCATTTGGGGCTGCCCAAGATGTCACGGGTGGTTTAATGAACTAACTTCAGGAACTATGAAGGTCGGAGCTTGGCTCTGCGCCAGCGCACAGGAAACAGGGTTTGTGTATCTGATTGGTCCTATTCTGTGCGCAGCAATTCGGCATGCTGCAGATCACAGCAGTGCAGGGAAGCGCTTGCAGCAAAGAACAGTTATGAATTCACAGGGGTTGAGAGAAGCAGAACTAACTTCTCCCCCGCAATCCTTTCTCTTCTCCGTGCCCTATCTGTCCCGTCATATGTTTTTGAAAATTAGAAATTTCGATTGAGTCAAACCTTTTTCTCCATTTAGCACAGACCATTTTCCCCTAAGAGTATATTCCCTGAAAGGCCTGCCTGTTCAGTCATATAAATTATCCACAGACTCAGGCTATCTGGTGAGTTAATCGGGTTTAGAGCTATGTTAGGTCACTCAGAAGTTCAAAGCAGACCATACCTACCTGTGAATCCAAATTCCAGTGAGCAGTCTGAGATACTGTAGCAAGAGCTGTTTTACTTGCTAGAAATAGTAAAACCCCCACAAATCCTAGCTAGATTTACAAGTGCTTGGAAATATCTGGGGTTCTGGGATAGTCTAAAAAATCTGGACTCTGAATATTTGAGGCTTTCCCGTCATTGTAAGTATTAACCATATAATTAGGTATTATCTGAGAATTATCCATAAATACTCACCACAACATGATATTTGCTAAGTAATAATTAGGCTATGAAAGGAACGCAAATAATACCTTTGTCTAGAAAATTAAAGGCCCTGCACTGCATTTATACAGCACAATGCTGAGGGGGTAATAGGGTTTAAAATAGCAGTACATTACAGTTAGACAAAATCTCAGCCCCCTTAAGTGTAAAGAAGCTACAGGGCAAAAGAGAATCAGGCCTCCAAAGAAATTTTATAGAAAGCTATGTAGATTACAGTTCTTTATAGTGAGTTTAAAATCCAGTCAGTGAAAGATGCAGACATCACAGTGTGCTTTACCATCCAGCTCCAGAGGAGCTGTCTGGCTGTCGTCAGCGCGGTGGAAGGCCCCCAGGCCATGTTCACACATTTCTGATACCAGGTTAGATGCTGTGCAGGAGCTTGTCCTGCTGTACCCAGCTCCCTGGGCACTGCACGGAGCCATGCACTGACAGCTACAACATACTTCATCGATGGATTGACCATGTTACAAAAAAAAGACAGGACAAGGCACTAGGTCAGTTCATAGGGACAGCACCTGTGGACTACAACTCCTTCAACATTTTCATTTTCATTCAAGTCTCCATTTTCCAGACTCAGGTCCTTCTTAGAAGTACAGGATTTTTCTTCTCTAAGCTTTCACTATCTTAGATTGGGTGAAATGAGAGCTACCGAGGATGGAAATGATTTCAAGGGGATACAATTACATTTTGCTTTGGTTTGCGATGTTTCAAAACTCTCCTGATGAGCACAGCAGAATCTTACGTATTTATTTATCATCGTTAAAAATTCTTGAGTTGAACCTAAGGAAGACAAACATGCAAATTTCATTTAGTTTTGTATTTCCATTAGATTAATTTCAGAATCACAGGGCACAAGCACATTTAGGGCAGACCTTTGCTGCATAGGACTAAGTGCTGAGTGTCTCAAAGCAGACTACAAAATTAAAGGAGAATTTAAACATTAGGTCATTTGTGTTTCAACTTTGCCCTCCCTCCCCCTTTGAACACAGTGTAAAACAGGACAGTAACTTTCCACATGAACTCCCATCTCAGTTTTATAAATATAAAACCACTCATGTTTGGGTAGATGTGTATAGATAAGCACTTCAGAAGAAATCGGGAGGAAGTGAACAGTTCTACATGCATAGCAGGGCTTGAAGAGTAAGCTGCCGATAAGGCTTAGGGCCACACAAAGAGCTTTGAAGATAAAACCCTGAGTAGCTGCTCAGTTGCAGGGTACCACGTCTACTGGACAAGGGCAGAATCAGCTTTGGATGAGGATGGGGTCACAGAGATAAGATATGGCGGGACACTAGTGGCAAACTGATCATAATGCATCTGCAGAGAGGGCTGGGTGAGCTTGATTCTGAAATTGTCTAATGTTTGCATGCAGGAATTTGGAACTTTACCATTAAAGGTAATATTTAAGGTTGGGGTTTCTTCCCCTCTCTTAATCCGATAGGTTCTTTTAATTTTAGCACTGGTGATGTATCTCTGTGTAGTAGATAAAGCCCACTTCTGGTATCCTGTCTGAAACCCAGATTTACTCATTGTGTCCTAGTGGCTGGCGGTTTCCGGCTTTTTCAGAATAAAAGCAGCATTTAACTTTTGGAACTGGAAAAGAACAAGAGCGTACTGCTTATGTGAGGCTTCCTTATCCCTCTTCCTGCATGCTTTGCTTGTGGGATTACAACACTTTTACGTTTCCTGTCCTGTGCAGCCAAACCTCTAAATGGATACTTTGGTACCTGGTGCATTTTGATCAGTAATACTTGCTGTCTCTTAGTTACTTGTAGAGAGGGGCTATAAATGAGAACAAGCAATACAACAGGGTGCTATAACCACTGGCGTTAAGTCAGCCTCCACAGCAGCTGACACGTGACTCCTTTTGCCTTAAAAATGTTTGCCTGGGTATAGTAGTGCATTCCTGGTCACTGTATTTTGAATAGGGATTTTCTGTGGATGAGACCCAGCTCTCATCTTGCTTCTTGTTTGATGGCTTCTTGAGCTCTCTCCTCACCCAAGAGAGAAAGAAAAGACATTTTCCAGCAAAGAGATGTCTGCACTGAATGGAAATTTAGTCATTGTGTGCTTTAAGCACTTTCATAAATAGATCAGAGCTGATGAAAGGTGCTAGTGCAGCAGTCGTAGCGGTTGGAATCCTCTGCAGGAGGGGGACAAAATGAGCAATTTTTCACTCCACACCTTGTACCATCACAATGCCTCAAACCTCCTCCTCCAGCCTCTGCAGCTGAGAAATGGTTCCCATTTCTGGCCAGCAGAAACCAGTGGAGTTGAGTTAGTGCCACCTGAAGCGGGGATTTCTTGGTATAGAGACCGGTCTGTTCAGACTGGGACTGAGCCTTCCCAAACTCAGTTCATGCTGTTATGCAACCGCCACCAGTCAGTGCCAGTCTGGATTTGTACAGGATTGGGACCTGGTTGTCTCTAGGTTGGAGCTGGTGACAGCTTGGGAGTCTGGCATCTGAATTTAATTCTAATCTCTTTTAGACTCACCCTCTGGCAAAGACCATTGGCTCGAGGAGGTCCAAGTCCTGTCCTGGTTGTTTAGTAAGAGAGAGAGGCTGTGAAATTCTCATACCATTAGGAAATAACAGAGCTGAGGAAAGAAGACAATTTGTCTAAAAGAAAAGAAGTGTTTGAGGGCATCGGTGGTGCTTAAATCTGTGCAGAAAGTGCAGTATAAACATTAGCTGCTGTGCAGGAGGCTGAATCAATTGAAATCTCAAACAGATTTAAAAAATGTTTTTATTAAAGTTCCCCTTTCAGCCTTTTTATTGTAGGTTTTAAATTCTAATGTGCAGAGAGGACAAAGTAGGTGACTTAAACCTGCCACTGCCTGGTGAACTCCAGCTTTTTATATTGGGAGTCCTCTGCCCAGAAGGCTTTGAAAAGAAAATGTGTTTCTGTGCTCTGATCCATGAAGGATCTGTGCTATGTTTGTTCACTTCACAGAAGTAAACACCTACATGTTGAGGACACAAAATTTAAGGACAATGCCATGGTGGTAACATTCAAACTGGCTTTTGTAAATTTGGCTGAGGATATTTAGAAAACCCAGTCCATATTCAGTGTACACAGCTATACTGGCTTGGACTGTTCGAATCTGCATCCTGCCTAAGTTTGGGCCAGGAGTCTGCAAGTTAAAACATACGTATTATAGGACCCTACAGTTGTTAGTTGTTCCTCAAATGTCTGATGCAAAGGGCCTCATGCTGGTAAGCCTATGGGCACGTTTATTTTGCAGAGCTCTGTAGGTTTGAATGCTGCAGCCCCGCCCCAGCTATTTGTAACCCGTATCTCTACCAAAGATTACTGTCTGCCTGTCTGTGGGACGAATGTTTCACATGAGTGCTCTGTAAACTGCTTCCATCAGACTCAGCCAGGTTAGTGCAAACATATCATTTATGCCATTTGAGCTAAGCTGACCGATTATGACTGAAGTGGATCAAGGAATGCTCTCAAGAAGCAATCTGTCTGCTGAGCTGCAGGGATGGCAACTTCTGAGAGAAGGGCAGTAACACTGCTGTGAGGAGGGAGACAATGTCTTAAACTTCTCCAGCTGGTCTGTAGAAGGGCCATCTTTTGGAAAAGGCATTCTGGCATGGATGCCAGCCTGCTAGCTGAGGTTCCTCTGCAGATGCAGAGCGCTCCGAGCGTGGTATCAGTATAAATCTCATAGCAAGTTTTGCAGGTCTTGTTTTGTGAATTGCTGCCACTCAGGCAGGTTTCCCCAGTGAGTTCAGGTGGATAGGTGAGGGTTTTTCACTTGCCATTGCAGAAATTTCCATATTCCAGCCATCTGGCCTTTTGGGAAGAAATCCCACAGCTTTACAGTCACACAGCCCTAGTTCAACATCCTCAGTAACTGGCATTTTTTCCTCTGTGGCTTCTTACAGTCCTATTGCTGGGACGTGGGATGCTGCACTCTGCTTGGTGAGCTTTGGGTCTCAGGCTGTAGAATCAAGGAGCTCTAAATCTCTTATTGCAAGACAGAGATCTTGCATGGCAATAGTGAGCAATCGGCACCATCTGCCACTGTGTAAAGCCTTGTAGGCTTTTCTGTAGCTGGAGGAGGTTTCTCTCCACTGCCACCTGTATGCCATTTAAATTATGTATGTGTCCCATCCCTGTTATCTTTGTTTCCAAATGAAAGGCAGAGATGAGACAGCAAGATTTTGCTGGTCTGCCTACCTTTCAGGCACTCTAAATCTGGCATGTAACATTTGGAGCGGTTCGAGTTTGGTTCTTGCATGGTTTCCACTGGGGCAAAAGTAGAAGTATCCTCCTCATTGGGTCAGACTGCCATTTTACCACACAGGCTATTGAATGAAGAATGACATTCACTCTGCTGTGCATCAGCCTGGGTCAAACCCCGTTATCATTTTCCATTTCTTGAAATCTTCTTCCCCACCTTATCTCTGTTTTCTTTTTTTAAACTTTAAAAAATCAGGACATGGTACTGAGCTTTGGAGTCAGAGTCCCTGGCGGATTATTAACACCAATAATGAAGAGCACAACTTTACGAGGATGAGGAGTTTGTTAAACTCATTAATTTTATTCATAATAGGGAATTAATGTGCAGAAAGGCAACACCAGCCTGGCAGTAATTGCTTTTTGGTTTTAAAACGCTGAGTGGAAAAGTTAAAAGTCATTTCCAGCTGCTGCTTCCTTTCTCTTCTCCTTCACTCTCCCCTTCCTACTCTTACTCTTCCTGTCTTTTATTTTTGTTTCACAAGAATTGTTTTTTTTTCTTCTGCCTATTCTTCATTACGAGTCATTATATTTCATCATTACAAGACCTTGGTCATATTTCATTGCTTTCCCATTATGTTTTCATAATTCTTTCTCCCAGTATTACTGTATAGAGCAGAGCTGGGCAGAGAATTCAAGCAGCTCAGGTCTATTTCAATGCTTTAGCTCTTGTTGAAGTTAATGAGCAGCCATATCTCTGGCCACTTTTGGCCTCTGAGCAAGTAGATGCAATTTGTTTTCACTCTTTCCTCTCACTGAATACACCACCTCCTTCAAGCAATGGGATGTCCTGTGATTCAAGGTTAATGCCTAGTGAAAATGTAAATACCATTTCATGCTCTCTTTAAAGTTGAAATAGCTCTTTCTCCTGTAGACTTCAGAATGTGGGAGGAGGGAAGATCATTGAATAAAACAATTGAAGAGGAGTGCTGACCAGCTTGCTTAACGTTGTCTGGCATTGTGGTCTTTTTTGCTCTTGGAAAGGAGCATCACTCCATATTTACACAGCAAGGAGAAAATCTGCCATGTCAAGCTTGCTGCTGGTGTAATGCTGTAGCCCTCGACTAAACCCCAGACTTTCTTTTAGGTCTGATAACACTGTCGTAAGCACAGCTTAGTCCTGGACTGGGCCCGGATGCACATGATCTTTATGGTCTGACTCATCTAAGTGTTATGTAGAAGAAGATGTGTAGTTTGGTTGTCAACATTTTACATACACATGCACTCAAATACATGCAGTCAGCTTCAGCTTTGCTTGAAGACAGAATGGGAATGGTATGAAAAGGTCAGAGACAGCTGTCACACTTCAATTTGAAGAGAGGAAGGAAAGAGTAAAAAGTTCAGTCTTTTTAATTCAGTTTTTATTGTTGCAATAATTTTTATCAATTGCTTAAATGCAAGCAGATTCTGAAAAACTATATGCAAAGTTCCCAGAGCCTTACAGGACTGGAAACTTTAGAGGCAGCTTTGTAGTGCCTTTCTTCCAGGGTGCTAAGGTGATTCAGAGAAAGTCTTGAGAGCTGCTTTTAGTCAGACTCGGTCTCTGCTAAGGAGACTGAGTTTGGGCTTCTTTTTAATTGTCTAGACCAGAACATTAAGTCTGAAAAAGCCCTGTGATCCAGTTCCAGATGCAGACCTCATGACTCACCTCAACTGGCACCAAAATATAAGAAAAATCAGTTATCATCCTTTTCTTGTTCTTTCCCTCTCCTTCTTTGTTATATCTTCAGTGTGTGTATGGCTTAATTTTAGTTCTGATAAAAGCAAATGACATTTTAATTTTTATAGCATGATTTATTGTCATTTGGGTTTTAATTTATGAAAAAATAATTTAAAAGAAAGAGATATTTAACCCTGACCAGCATTCTTGATAGCTATGAGCCATAGCTATGAGACTGTAGCTATTTCAGGACATACTTTACTCACCCAAGCAGGACAGGGATATATCATTTTCTGATACTAGTTCTGTGCAAAGGCCTAATTGTTTGCTTGCTGGCTGAAAGAAGATTTGAAAAGAAAAATAATCTGATGACAATAGTACACTTTTTTTTTTTGCTCGTTTTCTGCAATCAAAATGAAATATCAAGGAAGTATACCTGTTGTTTATTCTATTTCTCTGCTCCATCACAGACCTTCTCTGTTGCTTTGTGGTATGACCACCCTGTCTGATATTCACTCCATTTCATATTCAAGAGTGAGGAAATAACTGTTTTTCCATCCAGCAAGGTCTACTGGTCTTGGCACATACAAAGATGTCCTCACCTGCTCCTTGAAGACTGCACTTCTCCTTTTCCACTCCCTGACACATCCCCATGATTGCAGAGTGCCAGGGCGGAGAAGAAAAGAGTATTGCTACCAGCAGCCATGCCCCTCCTCGCCCACCCTCCAGTCATTTGGGAAGGATGTGATCTCCTTTCTTTCTTTTGGAAATGATAAATTCTGTTCCATTTCACCAAAGATTTGTGTCTGCTATAATTTATAGCTGATTCAGAGAACTCTATCTTCTGTCCCTCCTACTTTCATGCCCTGGTCCTGCCAGCACTATCTGGCAAGCCAGGAAGACTTTCATCTCTGGCTGGCTGCAAGGACCGCAGTTCTGTCCAGGTCCTAAGCAGATGGTGGCTGCCTCATTGTCAGGAGTCATCTATGCCTCTGCCACAAGCAGCCTGGCAGGCCAGAAAATATGGTTACCAGGCTGCCTTTCTAACTCCTGCTATGCTCCTGTTCTGTGAACTGCAAAGGGATTTCATCTTCCTGCAGGGCTATGCCTCTCAGGGCCTGACCAGGAGTTGGCAGCATCCAGCAGTGCCCTAGAGGCCCACAAAATAGCACAGACACATCTACCGGCACCTCTTCTGTTCTGTGAAGATGCACATGGTGCCTCATCAGAGGCCACTCATGCTCTTACGTACGGGTCAAACCCTGATAGCTTGCCAGGGATCCAGCCTATATCGAATGGGGCAGAGCTGTGTCCCCCGCCCCAGCCCTTATGCACCGGCTTGCTGCCCTAGCTGGCTGTGGGAGCATGTCCTCTGCTCCCTCTTAATGGAAAGTGACACTGTGGCTGTGCTCCATAGCATGACCACAAGGCACTTGGCAGCTGGAGAAGCAGCGTGAGCGCTTGGACCCAGCCCCAGTGTGTGCCGGGACCTAATTGGCACAACTGGTCCTTGAATGCTAATCAGGTTCCTTATTAGCATCGCCCAGCAAAGGCACTGGGGAAGGAGTGGGCATAGTAGCAAACAGAAGCATAAGGAGCCCTACCCAAGTCCATTGGAAGGGTCTAGCTAATCCTCTGTCCTGTCTAAATGGCTGGCATGTACTTGGCTGCAAAGAGGGATCTTTCCTCTAATGCTTTTCTTTATCTTTTATAGCAGCTGAGGCCAAGCTCTTTTAAAAATCCTCTTGGTCTCTATTTTATCCGGTAGTGAATTCCACAGCTTAATTATGCATTTGAAAAAAGTAGTAATTTACCTATATTCATCATAAATGTGATGCTCCTTCCTCACTCCCCTGCCCCACTGCTTTATTTTATGTATTCACAAGTTCACACATCTTCATCGCTGGATGCTGTTGCAAGGTGGATGTGTTAGGAGGGTTTTCTTTGGTTCCTGCTGTGTAAAGCTCAGTAGAGCACATGCCATGGTGAAAGATGAGTACGCACAGGGCTGCAACTTCCTTTTTTCCTCCCTGTAAATGTGTCTCTGCGCTTGGTCACTGGGAATTTATGCAACCGTTTTCCATATATGAAAAATGCAATACAAAAAGAGCTTAGCTCCTCTTTCACCTGCAGAGGGAGCTCTGTAAGGGCCAGGGAGATGCTAGCTCTGCCTTTTCTGTACAATTCTGCAGTTGTATTACATTTTGGACCCTGGGCTGTTAGTCAGAGGCCTTCCACCAGGACTAAACTCATCTGAAGAAAAAAAATCCCACTGCATTCGTTCCCAAGCAAGCTCCCCTGCTCTTCTGTGCTTTAAACATCTTTGAGTAAACTGCTGTCAACAGCATCCTTTCCTTCCCTCCCTCCATGGGGTCTGCCTTGTGAGCACAGCACGGGTGAAGAACAGCGAGCAGATGTTTGGATTTCACACTGCACCTCTCCTCCCTTCCCATCTGCCGGTCCTGGAAGAAGACTTTTCAACAATAAGTGCAATGGGGATTCTTAATGAACAGCCTCTGTTAAGCCAAAAAAAATATCCTGTGAATACCAGGGGCAGCTGATGGATGTGTGCTGGTGTTAAGGGCAGGATGCTGGGGAGCTGCAGGGATTTCTTACTTGGGCAAGACAATTCTGAGTTCCTCCAGCCTTGTCTTTAGCAGAGGGGGTAGGTCAAGGACCACTGACCAAAGCTTTGCCAGTTCTGTGAAACTCAACATGACTGTCAGTCTGTGGTCTCCAGTGCTGAAGGACTGATGGTGGGAATCACAGTCCTGGTGCCTGACTGTCTGCAGTCTTCTTGTATCTAAGAGGCCAAGAGGAAGAATCTTTTAGTTTCCTTTCTGAAATGCCCACATCCTCAT
This sequence comes from Sagittarius serpentarius, assembly GCA_034782735.1. NCBI lineage: Eukaryota > Metazoa > Chordata > Aves > Accipitriformes > Sagittariidae > Sagittarius > Sagittarius serpentarius. The sequence goes on from JAVKLA010000081.1 coordinate 1,119,210, forward strand.
GTATCAGGAAATAAAATCCTGGTCCTAATGTCCTGACATGACACCTACTGCATTTAAATGCTGATATTTATTTGTGCAGGGAAGGAAGGAAGTGAAATCCTAACCTATATAAGCAGGCTTCTAAAGTGCAATTCTAGCAATACAACACAATATTCTAGCAATAGATAAAATCACTGAGCTTTGCATATATTAGAGATGTGGTGATAAACCAGGCATTTAGATAGCCTCAGATTCTCAGTGGATTATACTAGGAAATGCAGCTACTAAAATGGGATCTGAAAATGGAGTGCATTTTTCTATCTAGCACATAGCACGGTCCTGGGATGATATAAAGCCATGGGCATGATTTCTTGTCAGTCTGGGCATGTGCTTCCTACAGAAAGATTCTCCCCCTTTGGAAATATTTTCTCTGATTGTGATTTCTCTCAGCAGTTTCTCGCTGACCTTTGAGTTTAGAAAGCCCTTAAGTACCAGAAAGAAGGACAGCAAAATATTTGTAGTGATAAATTTTCACCCTTGCTGGCAAGTCAGTATTAGTCCTATTTTTGTGACATTGTCAGGCTCTAATGGATCAAAGATGGACATTGTTTCCAATAGCTTTGACTCCCCAAGCAGGTACTGTGCAGTAGGCTGCATTTTATATCCAGACGTAATAAAATGATACAAAATTTTATAGATGTTACATGTTTTCTTTATGTGCTTTATTTTATACATTTCAAAGGTATGAAAATGACAGGCTCAAAATATGGTACTTTTGCAAAACTGCACCAAATTGCCAGCAGCATCCTAAATTATAGTACATGTAAATAGACCGTATGGCATTTGGAGAGCCTTGCTGCAGGTCTAGCTTGGGTGGCTGATGGTGTAGAGAGACTGTTTGTCTAAACAGCTCCCAGTTATACAGCTCTACAGAGTGGCAGCTGGGACAGCCTAAGCATGGGCACTTCGACTCAGCAAACCCAGTGACTCAGCAGGCAAATCCTGTGTGGAAGGACACCCGAACTAGCACCAGGGGTTTAGACTAGTAGGTGCTGTGCTTGCTGGAAGTGTCCTCCTGCATGCAAGTTAAAGAACTGGCTTGGCTACAGCCTGCAGACAGCGAAGAGCCCAGTAGCCTCTCCATTGAGATGTGGCTCGCCTCAGTGCGTTTGCTGTGCTCTGGCTGCATTCCTTCCACTCACTTTTAAATCAATCCTGCAGTTCCAGACAGATGTGGTGTATTTTACAGTCTCTGCCGAACTGCTTGGTTGTCTGGCAGTGTGCTGCTGCAAGGTCTGATGCTTGCCATGCCAGTACTGGCTGTATTTCAGTGACAGATGATATTTTCCTAGTGTATGCATAGTTTATAACCAGCTTTTATTAAAACTTTCTCCTTGAGCGAAAGGACATCTATTAGGAGGAGAGACTGGCAACGGAATCGGGGGTCTTTGATGCCATCTTGTTGACTGACTAAGAACGTACCACGTCCTGCTTTGCAGAGCACGGCAGGAGTCAAACGACAGAAAATACGTCCTTTCCTTGCATATTCGGGTCTCTCTCAGCCAGCACTTGGCCCAAATAGTCTCCTTTCACTGTCTTTCAAAGCTGTGCTACTGCTGCTATTTCTGCCTCTGTATAGCTTCTCTCTTGGCTTCCTTAGCCTTCTTGCGAGTCTTTTGCAAACGCACAAACCATCACAAAAAATAGCCAACTGCATGTCACCTTCTGGGAGCACCTTGCATGTGCATTTATTTTTGGCAGTAATTTTTCTGTTTGATCGATGAAACACACTCATGTTTTGTTTCTCTGATTCCATATATATATATGCATAGTGGATAGGAAAGGAGTTGTGGCACATGAACATATGTAGCACATGGATTTTGAAGGAGCGTGGATGTGAATATATATCATTTTTGTATGCATGCGTGCACGTATCTTTAGATGGCTCTCAGTCTGTGCCAGGTGCAGTATATGACAGTACAATGATTTTATACATACTTGATGCATTTCTGTGCAATGTCAATATGGTTTATTCTTCATGTGAATTCCTGTTTTAAACAACCTTACTTTCCTTCAACCAGCTTATTGTTTTAAGCTCTGCCTCTCTGTGAACTATGAAGGACAGGTAAATAGGGAGCCAGAGAATGGAGTGAGGCAGCTGGGAGATTATTAATATTGAAAATATCAGCAAGCATCAGCCCTTTGATCACAAGGCGTGTTTACAAAAGGACCTTTCCACTGCATGAGGACGCTTGTACACTCCACCAAGCTAGTTGGCATTCAGTGCATGCCATAGCATCTGGTTCTGTCTCTTGCTCTGTGGCTGTCCAGAGAGAGATTGTAAAATGAGTCGACAGGTAGATAAATAAAGGGAGAAAACTGGGCTATCGTCAGAGCTAAATGCAGGTTTATGTAGATGCAACTTGACAGGAGGCGGGGAGGGATAACTCACATTTGCAGACTGTGTGGAGGCATTGCAATTGCACTGGAGCCTGTGGTCCAAAGGGTCTGGGAAGCTGGCTGAGAAGACTGGGAAAGGAGAGGGGAGAGGTGGGATAAGCACTGTCAGTTAGCTGGACCTGGTGTCCACTTTCAGCCCTTGTGCCACACCTGATGCCAGCTGTGCCACATCACTGCTGCAAAGCATTTATGCTCCCCCAGGTCGTGATCTGATTGTGTTGATGCTGATTATGGCCTCTGGGCTTTTCCAAAACAGAAATAATAAATAGCGCCAGTCTGCTCTGTGCTGCTACATCCTCCTCTGGGTACTGACCTGAACCTTCTTCTGAACCACCTCCTTGGGAGAAGGTTTGAATCACTGCAAATTAAGAGCAGAAGAACTGTATGATCACCCAGTCCTGTCACCCCCAGTCTTGTCTGCAGATATTAATGCAATTTCTGGTTTGTTTTTTTTTCTGATGGGAAACTAATGTATGAGTCTGATGGATACTTTTTTTGTCTTTTTAAACGAGGAATCAGCAATATCCAGCAAGACAGTGGATCCACTTTAGCATTTCAGAGCCTTACCCCAGGTATGTTGTGACTGGTATAAAAACATCTGTAGCAGGAGATGGCATGGTGAAATCTGTGTTCCCTGGCTAAGACTGCCAGATTCTAATCACAGTGTAAATACCAATAATTAATAATAATGTATGAGTAGCTATCTGAAACTCTCCCTTGCTCAGTGCCATCCACATTGGCAGACAGTGGCAGGAGATGGCTCAGTATTTCATAAACAGCATTTGCAAGCTTTTGTTCAGACTCAGTACAGATGTTCAGTTCAGCCATGTTTGTGCCCCTTTTTATTCCCTGTTGGCTAATACACAGGGAAAGTCTGGCTGTTTGGGGGAAGGGAGTTCCCTGTGATTGTTTAGAGCACCTTTAGAAAGGCAGTTATGGGTAAGTGTGAGAAAGGACCTTAGATCATAAGTGTTACATGAAACCTTTGCAAAAGGAGAGTCTCAGTCCCTTGCCAGTGTGCTCGTGAATGTATGGCTGCCACGCAGGACTCTAAATTGCACGCTCCCAACGTCCCTGCAGATTAGACCGTGTTTAGAAACCAGTGAATTTCTAATGCTATAATGCTATGAGGGGAAAATATCCGTAAGAGGAAAAACGTCTGAGATTTCACTGAAGTGATCTACACACTAAAATGACGGGAGCAGGAAGTAAGAAGGAGGGACAATTCACCTGTTTCAGAGGCTGCTAATTTCCAGATCTCTCCTATGACATACAGAAGAAAGGTTCTGTGTTTTTATTTCTGAATCTCTCTATCCCCCTCTCTTATTCACATGAGGTATTTTTTATAGATTTAACCCCCTCTTCCGTTGTCTTTTCCTCACACACAGAGGCAGTGGTTTATAGGTTTAGGTTCTGTATCTTTCTTGCACATAGCAAATACTCATATACAGAAATGCACACACAAGCTGTTTTTAGAGATTTCGCTTGTGTGTATGTCTGCCTTACAGTTGAGCAAGTTCCTATAGTTTTTGTGGGCACATATGTAAGTAGTCTCTCATATACACACATACATGAAAGCATGCTCCTACGTTCTGGTGTCACACAGAAGCAGGTTTTGCTCCTTTTGAAAGGTAAGAAGTGTGGGATGGGCTTGCCTAGCTTTACAATACTAGAAGTCAAATTAAAAGATCTGCAGAGCTCTTTTCTGTGGCAAACCACAGTTTGGCCCTAGGAGACAGAACTGCTTTAATTTAGCTGAAATTAGTGGATTTACTAGAGGTAAATGTCATGTATATCAAGGTAAATGTAACATTTGTGATATACAAGAGATCGTCCTAGATAATCAGCTGGCTCCCTCTCACCTTCAAAGAAAGGTTGTGTTTTCTTTTGTACTGTTTACTTCTGGAAGAAAAAATGCCAAAGCAATAGAGGAATGTATGGTTATGGTATTTGTTTCTCTGCTTTCCAAAACTATAAAACGGTACTGGAAGCCAAATATGTTAGTAAAAACAAAGAAAAGCTCATTTTTTGAAGAGCAGATAATATTTTGGTGTGCAGCAACTTTGTTCTCTTCAGAGTTTTCAATTTTCATTAAACCAAAATAAGCAAAGCAGTAAGCAAACAAGTGAAAAAAGTATTCAAAGGAAATTTGGGGGGGAGTATTTTTCCCTCAAGTTTTTTGTCAAGGAAGTAATAAGCATTTTTTTGCCAGCTTGTCGGTAGACTTTTGATTTAGTCCTACATTTTTGTACCTCTAGTAATGACCTGCTGTCGTATGAATCAAAAGTTTTTTAATTTCATACCTCACACATAATTTTAGGGCATTCTTCATATAGCATTGCCCCCTTATGCCAGCAATGGTCTTACCCACAAGAAAAGGAGCCCTTAGTGGGAGATGCTTACATTGGGAGGGAAGATAACTGCTGCTGAGTGGATGGACATGAATTAGCTATGAATTTCCTCAAGGGTGAATGTTACTCTAGCAGCATTTTTAGCATCTTTGCCTGAGAGAGAACAGGGAGCTGAGTAAGTGGTAATATTCTGACGTCATTTTAAATGTTCTTAAGGCTATCTCTAGTCACACTGTTTATACAGTTTAAGGTCTGAAATGTAACAGTTACTGTTGTCCCAAGATAAGACACAATGAAATGGTGTCTGTAGCTGGTGAGGGTTATTTCTGTATATCAAATTATTTCATGCTACTAGGTTTTCAAATGGACTTTAATTAAATTAAACAGCTTTTTTTTTTTCCCTTTATCACCACAGGCAGATCAAGATTGTGTTGCAATTGTGGGGGAAGATCTATATTTATAGTGTGGAAAGAATTTATACAGAAGCCACAGTTGTCTCTCTGCCTGGCATGATGTTTTTATTCTGCACTAATGTTGTGTAACCTTCTGGTAAGTAAAACAGGCACAAAGTATTTACCAGCATTGTAAAGACAAAGCTACAGGTCTTTCTTCTCTTGTGCTTAAAATATGATAGCAGATGCTAAAACCACTTTCTTTCTAGTATGTTGGTAGTTACAAGTTGAAAGCTGAATTCACACTTACTGACATGAATGCAAGAGCTAGGGCTTCAAGAGAAGTATCAGGTATCCTTCATGGCAGCAGAAAAAATACACGAGAAATACAATACTGGTAATATTTGCTGTGGAATTCCAATTACACTTTGGTTTTCATTTGCTATCTTATATGGTTGTGTGTGAGCATCTTAAAATCTTTCTTGTAGCTGTCCTCAGAACATCCCTATGAAAAATTGCTGACCTGTTTTTCCAGGAGTCACAATAGAGATTGGCAAAAGAAGAAGTTCATAACTTTTCCAATATCAGCCCCTCATCAATTCACTGTTGACAAAGGTTACACTGGAAAATTGGTTTCCCCCAGCATGAAAACAGTGCGATTGGAGGCATTCAGTATTGATGAAAGATGCTCTTTTTGTAACAGGCCTTGGCTAGGGAGTTGTAAAATCTGAGTTCAGTTTGTAAAATCTGTTGTAAAATCTGAGTTCAGTTTTGGCTGTGCCAGAGACTTCCTTCGTGTATGTTCTTGGACAAAGAAGGTCTTCGCCTGCCTCAGTTTTTCCATGTGTGAAATGCACAGCTCTGTCTGATTAAGCACTCTCGTTAGTGGTCCAGATGTACTGGGATATTCAGGGATGGAAACTGCATCGGTTCATAATTGTGTGAATTCCAGCAGTGCTTTACAAATAGCATTCGGACATACAAATGCTCGCCTGGGAAGCTTGCCTATCACTGGGCTTGTCACTTGTCACTGGACTTTCTCATTACCATAATCAATACAATTTACGCCAAAAATAATCAATGAATAACCGTCAGGAGCATTGGGAACTATGTATCTAATCTTCTGCTCCAATTCTGTTCGCTTTTTTCTCTACTGCTTGTGCTACACCTTAAATTGTTATAAACATGTCTAGAAGTTGAGCATAATAAAAAGAAAAATAAGATTTGATTCAAAGTTTAAGTCTCATTTAAGGTTTCGAGAATAGCTCAGCTTATATGGACACTTGGTGTCAGCTTCTGTGGCCCATGCCATTATTACAAAAATATTTTGTAATAATTTTTTTAATATATAAAAAAAAAGATAAGCATAAAAGATAAGTATAAATGCAGAACCCAGGTTCTTCATGACTTTCTGGTGATAACAATTCAGATGAAGGAGAAATGAGAATTAGCCACTGAACCTGTTGCAGCAAACAAATTGTAGTATTAAAATGTGCCCTTTTTTGCTTTGTTAGTTTTCCTTTAACAAGCTGTGTTTTTTAGCCTTCTGCCAATGCTCCACCGTTTCTCAGGAAATTCCTCCATGGGCAACTGGCTGGTCAGCTCTCAGATCGTCCTTTTAACGGCAGGAGAGGAATGTACACCAAAGCTCTCCATAGCTGCATAAGCAATATACATGATCTGTGCACACAGAGAAGATTTGATGTATCCCAGCGGTGCCAGATTCTCTCTGTGTGTGCAGATCAGCTAAACTATCCATGTGCAGTTGAAAAGCCTTCATCCTGCTCCCTGTTTGGATTCAAGGAGCACTTTGCAAAAAAAGGCTGCTGGGGGTGGCTATGACTTGCTCATCTAAACAAACACGCTCACTGTGCAGCAGGAGGGAAGATTGTGGTTCACCATGACAGTTCATTTACTCTGACACCTGAGGGACCATTTAGAAAGAGGGACATCAGTAGCAGGCTTTTTGCCCAGAAAATTGTCTCTCTGTGATGTATGGTCTGGATTCACAGGTGGAGCATCTCTGCCTCAGGGAACGGATATCTTTGAAGAAGAAAACAACTGTAGTTTAAAATCATTTTAGGCTTGGCCCACAAGAAGACACAGGGATCACTCATCTGATCTTCATGCAATTGATCTTTGGGAGCCCTTGTTCTTCTAAGTGGCTAGCCCAAAGTCTCATAACAACTTAAATTCAACACTGGAAGTAGGAGCCATGTGTCCTTGGCAGCTGCTGTAGCTACAAGGCAGAGCCATGCCGCTGGTTTGATAAAACCAAGGGTGCTAAGCAGCAGCCCTGGCACTGTGCTCCTGAGGCAGCTTCCCCTGTGTTTTCTGTTCAGCACGAATGATATGTGAGTTGTAAGGGACCGCCTGGGTGAGAAGGTGAAGGCACTGGCTCTCCTTTTAATGTCTGGAGATGAGGATACTTCCAGATGGCTGTATGAGCTTTCCAAACAGAAGATTCACGGTCATGTTCAAATGATTATTTGCATCCAGAGAGGTCTGGGACACTTTTCAAATGCTGCCTAGATAAGCAGTAAATTAAAAACCAGTTAAGAATGAGAAGACAGAGGGAAATGATGTCAGGTGTGGAAAGCGGTGGTCTAGGTCTGTTTAAACTTTATACTCTGTCTGTCACACTTCATCTGATTGCCGGCTGTAAAAACAGCGTGCTTGTGCTCGGGGGCCTCAAGGTAGCAGCACTGTTGCATGTCTGAGGCAAGCAGACACCTGAGCACTTGCAGGCAAAGTACTTCTCAAAGAACATCTCTCTTGCCTCATACCATTCATCACAGAGCCAGTTCTGTCCTCCCTTTTGACATTACTTTCCTTGCTGTGCATCCACAGGAGCTCTCCTGGCTTAGGATTTCCTAACCTAGCCAAGTCACTAATATTATGAACCCAATCTCATTATTGTTATTCAGTGTGATCGTTTTTATCACAGTTGTCCTTAGAAGCCACTGCCAAATTCCTGGTTTTGTTCTGCATAGCCAGTAAATAACAGCACCTTTCCACGAAACAAACATCCCAGGTAATCCAGATGAAGCAGGTCCCCTTTGCAGCATTTTGCGTCTTTCTTGTAGTCTAGTCCATGTAACTGACTTCTCATGTCAAGTCCTGGCCCCACTGAAATCCGCAGGAACTTTGCCACAGGCATCAACTGGACAAGGATTTAATCTCTAATGTACTGAGTGTGATCCAGGGTAGTTAATGACACTTGGGTTTCATCTTCATTCAGAGGGGCTGAATTTATTTATGTATTTGTTTATTTATTTTGGGTTTTGCTAATGAACAGGTGGCCTCTGATTCCTGACTCCTCTTTGTAGTGAAGCCATTTGCAAATATGCTGCAGAATTGTTTACTAAACACAGTTTACCGAGCTTTTGGAATAAAACCTACTTAAGATGTCCAAGAGCTCTGGCTGGTGACATGCCTCATACGATCTGTTTTTCAGTAATGGATTATAATTCCAAACACGACACTACTTATTCCACTCTGTGGAGTCTAATTAACTGTCAGAAATGCATTGTTGAAGGGATGATGGATTATACCAAGGAAAACATTAATGAAGCTCATTCCAGGCAGCCCACGTGAAGACCACAGCTGATGTCACTGGCTGCATTGAGAGTCCGTTCCTTTTGGTTTCCAAAGCCTCAAGCAGGGAGAACCTCAACTGCCTGTCAATCCCACCCAATTAAGAGCCCATTAGATGCACCCTTCTCTTTCACTGTCATGATCAAGGTGATTTTTGTCTTTGCAAGTAGCTAGCTTTACGGCAGAAACAGAGACTGTGGAAAGTGAGCAATGACTATCTAGCAGTCACAGTATGACTTTATTATTCCTGACCTGACGCTGCTGCCTACTAGCAGAGCCGCTAGTAAAGTGGCCAAGGTGAGAGAATAAACTATGCTTGGCAATACACCTTTCTAGAACCTAGGACCTTCCTTTCACAGAGTTGGGGTCAGCTGAAAAATCTGAGCTCTCAAGAACAAACAGAGCATTTGTCTTTTCATGCTACCATAATAGTAATAATTATTCATAATAATAATAATTGTATTCATGCTAACGTGTGTACCTCCTCAGGTGAACGCTATGTCACACAGTGACATCCAGCTCTGAAACTGTCATTCTGATCTGAGGCATGTGTCTGAGGCACGGTTCTCCTGACCGTGGCTTGAAGACAGCAGCCTCCAGTCTGGGAGCAGGAGGCTGACACTGGTGTCTCCTTCCTGTCTGTGTGAAAAAAACTTGCAGGATCAGCTTTTCTCCACCTCTCTTCCTACTGCACCATCCCCAGCAGAAACAGTACAGACCTGGTAGTGGCCTGCTGTGCTTTCTCATGCAAACTGGGAAGCTATTTGTTTCAAGATCATACTGGAGAACAGTCTTCCCAGCGGTGAGAATGCCAGTTTCCCAGACAGCCTGCAATGCCTGATCTTCTCAGCAGGGAACTGCTGGAAACAGGGCGGAGAGCATCCGTTCAGCACTCTCCACAACTTGTCTCCTGCTGGCCAAGGCTGTGCCATCTGCTGAGGAGAGAAGAGCATTTCTCTCCAGTCATTCTCCAGCCTTCACGTGCCAGTTCAAAGGCAACAGCAGTAAAAGTGACAGCGTGTAATTAAGTGGGAATGGATACCCCTGTGAACCCAGCAGACAAGGGTGAACATAAGATGCTGGCAGAATTCTTCTCACCTCATCCTGAGCAGATGGCACCAGATTAGCCCTTCTTTTTTTTTTTGTAACCTTTTAAATAATGAAGCAGCAACCTGGCTAAAATAGCCCCATCTGGATCATATAATCCTAATCTTCCTCAGGGTTAAGCGCAGGTTATCTCACTGTGGGCTGAGGTAAGAGCACGGTCACTGGCACACAAACTGCATGGCTGGAAATTCATTCTGTTAAGTGACCTTTGACCAGAAACTTAAACTAGTGTATGTTCCACTGCTGTCTTCTTTTACCATTAGTGGTTCTCTCCCCACACACCAAATCTGCAACAGTCTGGAAGAAGAAGAGCGAGCCTTACTCTAAATGTAGCTGAAATCACATTTGCCCGACCTCTGGAGCTGGCCCTAGGCTTGTAAGAGGTCAGGTCAGAGAGCTGGCTGTGGACTTTTCTCTGTTTCTACTCAATGGCTTGTCCAATTACTTAATTTATTATAGTGGGATGCCCTGGGGACTGAGTCTAAGACTTTGGCCTTTCAGTTTCTCCTTCCAGTCTCTGCAGGACCAGCCTGTGAAAGGCTGTGGGTACCAAGATAGGAAAGGGCTTAAGGGTGATGCAGTAAATTCTGAATAAAACTAGTGGGATTAAATAAAGCACAGAGAGGTTTACACTATCAGGAATTATATCCTATTAGACTACAGGATAATCCCAAGAGAGGTGGCAGAATGCGGCAGACAGTTTAAACTAAATTGCTTATACCAGCTTGTGAATACTGAAAGATAAAAGGCAGCAGATAAATTAATTAAAAATCCATAGTTCAGACATGCCTTGATATGCCTCTTACTGTCCCTGGAATTCATGAGGAGAGAGAACAGTACAAAGCCAATAGAGTAGCACAAGGGCAAGGCTCCTAGCCTGGCACCTGATTATGTCAGTTAATTTAAGCCAAAGATACTGCAACACAAAAAAACATTCCAGCAAACAAAAGTCTTATCTGAACAAGTAATTTTTCACTTTTTCAATGACTGCATTTATCAGACAATCTCTGAAATAAAGTTCACCTCACTTATATCTCATCATGAAGACTCAGTGTCTGCTGAAATGAAAGCAATTAATTGAGGTCTTTTACAGAGAGTCGCATTACGTTCTGTCATGCATCATTGAGTTAATTATTTAATGACATATAAATCCTAATGGCTCAGAAGGTCTGGGGCCGTGCTAGAACTACATTGCAAAGCTGTCTTTCATCTGTCTTTTCTCACAGAAGAGCAACTTCCACTTTCTTGTGAAGGAGCTATCTCTTTGAAATATTGTTGTGGCAGCCATCAAAAGGTGTGATATGAAATGTTTATTCACACACAGATACCAGATATTAAATGAAATGAAACATATGTGATTGCCTGTTTGTTTGTTATTCCCCTGTTAAACCCTAAAGACATTTTCCTATCACTCTCTCATGTTGGATTAGCTGTTGAATAGTATGCGTCTGTTTGATGTACTGTGTTAGTTTCATTAGATAATATTTCTCATTAAGGAAATATCACAAATTAATTAATTTGTAGAAAGACTGAACATTTTGTTAATAATGCTTTGGATTTGTTTGGTACCTTTTATGTAAGAATCTTGGAGTGCTCTGCAGAAATGAATTAATTAATGATGAAGCTGCATTTTCTGCCATACAAGTGTGATCTTGGCACCTTTGGGACTACAGCTTTTTGTTTGACCTTTAAACAGGGTATTTGGACCCACCCCTGGCAGATGCTGGGTACCTTCATCACTGAGTGACGCAGGAACTCACTGACCCTTTCATGGCCTTGGGCACACCATGTTTTCATCTTGGCGTAAGTGTACTGACCCTTGTCTTACAGAATCTTTCTAGGGACACTTTCTGAGCCATTTTTCTGGGTTCTTCCACTGCCCAGACATGTCTTCTTTTTGTGAATAGCTAGACCACAGTGAGGATATGGTCCCTGCCTGTTCAAGTGATGCAAGATTGCTGAGGAAGTGGACCAGAAAGAGCTGAAGTCCTAGCTCCCAAAGTAATAGTAAATGCCCAGTATTCAGTATTGCCGTATCAGCTCTGTATCCTTGGTCTGAATGCTGCTGTGCGAGTACTTTCCTTTCTGTCCCTAAGTGTGAAAGGTTCCTTGTGAACAGTTTGGTTTGGAAATTTAACCTGCCTTATCTTATGCTGTCCTAAGTACGCAGACAAACTGAGCCCACAGGCTGAGATTAGGCTTGACTTCACTTTCAGTGGCAGGGAGATGCTCTGAGCTTGGAGCAGCATGTCTTATTCCCTGCTGCCAAAAAAAGTGAAAAAGCACACGTGGCCAGTACGAGTTTCCCTGAGATAATTTTCTTTCAGCTGACACTGGTTTGTTCTTATTTGTAGCCATTTTGTGAATGGGATTGAATGCCTCTGTTTCACAAAAAAGAAATGGCTGTTTCTCAAACCCTGACTCCAAAGGGTTAGAAAAAATCATTCTTCATTGCACACCAACCTTTATAATGTGTAAATTATCTTGTGTCCATTACAAGCAGTTAAAAATCTCGCATAGATGTATCCATTGTGGCTGGAGAAATCTGAACACATTTGCAAACATCCCTTGTCTGCAACGGAAACAATGGGCTGAGCACAGCTGCCTGGAAAGAGCTCAGCCACCAGCGAACAGCTGCAGCTTTTGCGATGCCTGCTTTTCTGAGAGATGACATCTGTGAAGGTACTGTGGCAGGGCATCCAGACAGATCATGTGAGGAGAATACCCTCTGTGTTGCAAGGGTACATAAAAGCCCAGGCACCTTAGGAGCTTCTCTGGACCTTTACCAAAGAGTTAAATGTGTTGTGGAGATCTGGTCAGGCCATGTTGTTGTGTCTTACATGATCTTGGTAGCTCATCTGTTTTGGAGCTGCAGAGGCACTTTAACACAAAGGTTGCATGCAATGGAAATTGAGATGGGAAATCAGCCAAAGAAAACAGCCAAAGTTTCAGTACGAAAAGCACCTGGAATTTCAACTGCCCACCAGAGCAGGAGTTTTTCTAGTGCCAAGAATGTGTGCTAACATGGGGGTAAAATAATGAGAGAAACAGGGCTCGGAAGAGGCTGGCCCTGATTCTCTTCTGTCTTGTGTCAACCCCTGTGCTGGAGTACACGTATTGCTTTGGGAAGGGTAACTCCAGCCACACTGTGTTGGTGTGTCAGGGACTCAAGTCCACTGTCCTGGCATGCAGGGACTCCTCAGTTCACCAACATTTTCACAGTGCCTTTTAGTAAAGAGCTGTCGCAGCCTAGGGGGGAGCTCAGAAAAGCCTTCTATTTAGGGACCGTTCTGCATGCACGTCAGCTGGCATTTCTGTTCCCTTTGCTAATCGTGCTGCAGGGGCCCTCCACATGAAAACAGGAGCTGTGTTTCTCCAGTGTTCATAATTTCTACAACATCTACTCCCTACCCATCTAAAATGAGGGCTTTCCACAGCAGTCAAAACCACAAATTACTGGAGAAGGGTCTGGTTAAAACTTGGAAGAGCCAGTGAGAATCCAGGAAGAAATGCATGATTTTTGTAGGTCATTTGACAATGACAAAACACACAGGTATGCCTGCACAAATTAATGGAAAAAAAAAAGAAAAGATCCTTCGTGGCCTGTGAAAGACAAAGATGCTACCTGTGAATGAAGAAGTCTTTGAAATGCCCATCTCTGGAGGCTGTGAGATTGTGTGGGGGAGAGCTATGTTTGCCCTCTGGTTACACTTTTTCCTTCGCGTTTGGTTTTACCCACTCTGAGAGAAAGTAGCTTTGCCAAGGTGGATGTTTAGTGGGATTTGGTAAGGCTCTGCAGACAAATTGAACCCTTCTCCTTCTTCCACTGAAAATGCTAGAATATCTGTCGCAGTCTTCAACAGAAGTATCGTGCTTTAACCCTTGCTCAGAAAACTGTGAGGCAGTGATTGCCACACCAGGACTGATTTTACAATAGAACATTTTCCAGGGCATGTTTTTTAATGGAAATACATTTCCAAGGACCCCTGCTACTAAAGAGATCAAAGAAAAAGCTTAGCTGATACAAAGGCAGTGGAAGACATACATGTCAAAATGAATATGAGCAGAAATTAGCAAGGAGAGTGAGGACTACTCTCAAAATAATTCATATGCGTGATATAACAAGAGCTGTGCAGTTTTAGTAGTTATTCCTAAAGCAGTTTTTAGTAAATACCCTTTTTTACCTACTTGCTTTCTGATCCCTTGTTTCAGCCACAGCTAACAGGTTCTCTTTGGTTTCATTTCCTCCGGGAAGGGGCTGTAATTGAAAGAAAGAGCAGAAAGAATCAAACAGATCCACTTTGAAAGTGAATTGTAGCTTTTGAGGTTTCCCAAACTCAGACACGTTGCCCATGAGATAAAGCTTTTGCATCTGTGGGAAAGAAACAACTGGACAGCCAGGGCAGGAGAACCACTTCCAGTACATTGCAGCCACACTTTCTAAATTAAGTGTCTTAAAGATTCCATTTAGATTCTGTCAGGCAGTTTCTGGGTGTTAATTAAATACTGGCTGCTTATGGAAAACATTTATGGGGATACTAGACCTGCTGATGCCTCCAGGAGTATTTTATAACACATCCTACTTAGAATTAATTTTTTTGCATTGATTTTTCTGTGATCTTTTTTCACTTATTTTAAGAATATCATAATGAAAAGAAAGATGTTTCTTTCTTAAAGGTTTTCCTGCCATAACTTCTAAATTCTGTGCTTTTTAGTGAATGAGTGGGAGACTGCAGGCAATAAATCATAAACTGAAGTTAGAAATTTTTAGACTGTGGAAATGTAGCAATTTCAATTAAAAAAGAGACATATGAAAATTTTCGTCTCTCTTGGTTTGTGGGGCTAGACAGACATTTTGCTATGAACAACGATATTTTTATTGTGACTGTCAGCAAGTTAATAGTTAACAGCTGACAGAGAGGATTAGAGATTCAGTGGCTCAAAATATTTGCAAAACCTCTTTGTAGCTTCCCTGCAGGAAAAGCTTCACTTAAATGCAACAAGTGTGTGTGGAACTCTGGCAATTTACCTTCAGAATAAAGCTCCTGTGATTGTCACTGTGATGTTTCACTGTCAGTAAACAGCTGAGATAACTATCTCTTCTTTTGAAGCTTCTGCATAATTTCTGTCTGTCTGTGGGTAGAGGGGGAGTCTGCATGACTGTGATCTTACAGAGGGCTCCTGGCTTCGTGTTGTGCTGAACTAGTGACACTGCTCATGCTGGACCTGTATGCGAGTTCCTTGCAAAATTCAACCCTAAGGAGTCTGTCCAAATAATACCGAGTAATTTACCATACAAAGGACCTCCAGATTTGACTCATACACAGGAAGTCCAACATAGCACCAACATTTTGCTTGAACTATTAAAACTGAGGGTAGGAACACTCTCCAAAAGAACAGGAGTGGCAAACAAATACGACTGAGGCTCAAACAGATCAAATACAACTCTCTTAGGCTGGCATTTACCCAAGAAAGCCGGATGAACAACTTGACTTCGCAAAAAGCATCAAAGGTTGTCAGAGAAATGGTTTAATGTTGCATCAAAGGAAGCGTGACCTCTTCCATAAGTACAGGTTCCTTGAACATCACGTTGCACTGCAGATGGCATGGTTCTCGGTCCAGATGAGCAATGTAACCGTCTGAATCAGAGAGACAACTTGATATATCATCATTTGGCTTTTATTTAATGCACAATAACATTGCCTCTAAGCCTAAATTAATTGTACAGTAGTACATATGAGTCACTTAATTGTAATTCTTATTACCTTAATTTCTACAATTACATTGGATAAACAACAGTACTTCATTTTCCAAGTCATGTGGCTTACATTTATAGCATGTTTTCTTTCTACCTTGCGCATTTCTCATAGCAATTCTCTAGAAAACTTACATAATGTAAATCCTCCCCAGCAGAGGATTCCAAAGCATTGTAACATGTTGTTCTGAGAACCTCCCCTTCAGCTGTGGCCCCCTCCTGGGTGGGACATGGTGACTGATTAACACCAACCTGTCCTAGTAGGCAACAACTCCAGTGAGTAGCTGAGGAACCAGTGTCAATAGCTTACACTCTCTTGTCTTCTTTTAGTCGCTGTACCCCACAGAGAGGTTTAGAAATCCATTGTGCCATTAGATTTATAGCTTTTCCAGCCAGTGTCCTTTTTCTTTTTACTTTGAATGGTAAATATATATATTGTAGATCTCCTGGTCCTGGGCTCGGTTCTAGTAGATGACTGAGCCAGGAGCGGTGTTTCCTCGTGACTGAAGGGGACAATGCCTTTCCAGCAGCAGAGCTCTAGAGATGCATCACAGCTGCTGCACACACGCAGATCTATAAGAGGAGAGTTCACTAATAACTTTAATTCCTGTACTCTCCCTTCAAGCTACAATCCCTTTAATTACAGGCCTGTAACATTTTTCGGTAGTTCTCACTTCCCAGCAAATAGTTTGGCTAATAGTAGCTGTATTGATGGACCTATCTACCACAGCAGAGAAAGAACCAAAGCTCATAGATTTAAAATGAACAGAGTGTTTACCTGTACATCATTTTAATGGATGGTGAAATTCATTCTCATGATAGACCCATAAATGTCACTTTCTGTCTGCCACAGCAAAATACTTGTGTAACAAATGGCATGCTGCATTAATACCCAACAAGAGGATGTTCAAAGCAGCTTGACTTGCGTTACACACGCTAATAAAGGCTCAACCTGGGATTTTTATTCTTTCCGTTGGCTCAGGGAGCAGCAGAAACACATGGGTGGAGGTACAGCAACAAGGAAGATGAATGATATGAAGACAAATAAACCAGTCTGGCTTCCCAGAAATGATACCTCTTTGTTGAGCTTGGGTTTATTCCAGATGCTCTGGTAGAAACAATTCTTTTTTTTTACCTGTAGCTCCCTCTTCAATTTATACACAACCCACTCTCAATTTTCTCAGCTAGCCAGTGCTCCAAGAAAACTTGAGACTGATCAGTTTCTTACATTTAACAGTGGAAACAGACAGTCACATCTCTGAAATCCCAGTGTCCAGGGAGGCAATGAAATCAAAGCCCTCAGACTGACACAGGTGTGCATGAAAGAAGAAACATAGCCCTTTGTTTCTTTACATCATGGTTTGCCACAGTCTTTTAGGTTTGCAGCATTGTCTTTGTGCATGCCTGCAAAGTATTTTGGACACTGTGGGCAGTATGTAAACAGTAAGCATCAAAACATACTCTGCCTGCCTTCTGTTTTCCAGTGTGTCTTTGTACTTTCTACCGAGGAAAACCTTTTCTCAGGTTCCCTTTACTGGACTCCCCTGAGTTGTGGAGCGGTACAGATACGAAAGCAGCAATACTGCTTATCAACCTCTCCTAGGCTCAGGGGCTGGCGTGCAATGTAGCAAACAGCATCACTGCTGCTCAGTAGGGAAACGACCACAATCACTGTACCAGTGCTCAGCTCTGTTTCTGTCCCACTGCTTTTTAAAAAATGCTGTTAGTCTGCCTTACAAATCTGTACTGATGTCTTGAGAGAGGCCTGTGGAATTTCAGAAGGGTGAAACCAAAATAGAATTAAAAAGGGTTCTTTAGCAATAACTCAAAACCTATGTATTTCTATAGAGATCAGGTCCTTTCTATGCCTGTAAATCATCCACTGGACTTTAATAGAGAATAATGTCTCGTATAAGAGATTGTAAAAGTAGGTTCAAAATGTAGAGAAAAATAGTTTCTCTCTATTAAGTTTCCCATAAGCAGATGTCTTCTTGGTATTTTTGATGTACTTACCAGCCTGTGACGGAATGGGCTGGATGTTTCACCAGCTATAAACAGTCTCACCACTACTTTCTGTATGAGGGTCTTCCTAAGAAAGAAGCCCTGTGAAAGCTTTCTTGAATCAGCCTTTTATCGTTCAGGACAGGTTTTCATTAAAGATGCCTCACTGTTTTTGCCAGCCAGCCTTTCCCTGGCAAGGTGGGTGAAAAATTGGGAATGGGGATGGATTAGGAATCCCTAATTGTAGGTGCCCAAACGAATCAAAGTGCGGTGCTTTCCTGTTACTCAGTAACAGCAAAGAGAAAGTTTAACAGGACCAGAGTGACTGAGTTAAATCATTTAATTCATAGAGAGATCCCCCTCTTCCACCCCCGAGCCAATTTTTTGTTATACTTTGGCTTTCTTCTTTCCTCACTTTGGCTTACTTTCAACTCCTCTGTATCTAAACTTTAAAAGGGTAGGCTTCCTGCTATTAAAAAATGCTGCAGCTCAGTTTCCAAGACCTGCTCAACTCTGTCAATCAATTGAAATTGGTAACTGGGCCTGGATGGAATATTTGCTAATTAGAGTTTTCTGTGTTAGAGAAATGTTTGTTAATTTGCATCTTCCAACATAAATATCCCCTGGATACCAGAGCTGGAAGCTACAAACCCTTTCACAAGAAGATGCTAGGGACAGAGCTTGTGTAATGCAGAATAGTTTTCCCCTGCTTGCCAATTCCCATGATCAATGGCCATTTCCCTCAGCCTTGGCTACAGCTCAGATGGCCCCAAAGTGTCCATGAGGGCAGTGTTGCTCAGTATTTGGATGCAGTTGTATCTTAGGTCTCCATCAGAAAGCCAAGAGCATCTGTTAATCTCTTGAGCACTGTCATTGGATCAGGACGTATGGCAATTGACAGGCCCTCAGCAGAGATGTGATCTGAAGCATTCATCTGCTGCTGCTGCTATTTTCTCTTGCTGAGCTGTTGTGCGAATATGTTTAAGGCAAATACCCTTGCTCCACTCTGATGGCCTCTCTAGCTGTTTATGTGAGGTGAGTGGTAATTCCATAGTGATAATTCAAGAAAGCTGGTTCTCTGTATTTAAGAGCTTTGAATTGTGAAGAGAAAGGGAAAATATAATCTTCTTACATTATCATTAAAGGCATCAACTAATCCTGCTGCAAAAGGTGTGATTTGCTGATTGGAAGGAAACACTTTCTGCTGCATGGGAATACATATTGACAGCTAATGAATACTTCTTCCCTAGTTCCTTGAATGATTATCTGTGTCTGATAAATTCCATATCCCTGCTTAGTTAATACAGAATCCCCATGCAGCGAACGCTATATCCCTTTCTCTAAATATTTTCCTTTTTTCACTGCTGTGTAAATTCAGCCTGCGTAAAACCAACAAACTAATGATGCTGGGATATAAACGTGCTGAAGATCAGGCAAGAGGTGGCATAGTCAGGTGGGCTAATCATCAGACCATGAAGGGTCACACTCTCTGTTTTTAATTTTGCTGCTGACTTGATCTGCTGCCTTAGGCAGATCACCTCACCTCTTTCTGCTTCATGCTATACCCATAGGGAAAATAAATATCAGTATATCCAGCTTGGCCCCACTCCTTTTAAAAACAGAACAGAAGAAAAGATATGGGAAGAAGCATCTAGCCATTTAGCTGTGTGATAGTGATCTCTATCTGCCCTCTTGTCCATGGCAGGATGAGGGAAAGCCTAACTGTTGCTTCCTCATTTTTGCAGAGAGGCGCCCCAGCAAGTGAGCCATGAGGCGGGACTCAGTTGTGCAAACTCCCCGAAGACAAAAAGGGATGTGAGCAAGGTTAGTGAGCTCCTGGGCAAGAGGATTTATGGCGGAAAGAGGTGCCAGTTTGCTGACAGCACAATTTTTTCCCCCAGTATATGTCTTGCTACTATTACAGGTGCAAATTGGCTAGGTTTACCTTGCTGCTGTGTTTACAACAGTTCCATCTACAGACATGCAGCAAACTGGCTCTGCTGATAAAATGTGCTGCTTCCCTTTCCTACTTCCCTGTTGTCTCAGATCTTTGCACAGAGGTCAACCATTATCCGGGCCTTGAGCACTCAGTTCTGCAGTGGCTTCAAAAAAGTGTTCCATGGTTTGGATGGACTTTGCATAAGGAAAAACCTGAGCTAAAATGGCAAAAATGGTATTAATAGAAATGGAGCTTCACGTTTGATGCAGGTTGTGCAGACGGACATGTTAGTCAAAGCCAAGAATGCCTGTAGAAGCGTGTGGGCTGGGGACAATAATAGAGAATTTAGTTCCAGGGAAAGGAGGATTCACAAGTAGAAAATACATACAAGCAAGATGAATGCAAAGGGGCTATTACTTAAAAGGCTGGAGGAGTTGAAGCATCTAATATGTGAATGAGAAATATTATATTAAGAAGCCTAAGGCTCACAGGGAACAGCAATTCTGCAATAATAGCTACAATTGTCTTGGACACGTGGGTTGACCATCACCAAGTGCAAAGATACAACCAGCTTCTGACATTGCTGTCAGCAGACTTGAGGTTTGCAGCCAGCTGGCAGCAGAGGGTAAGTCTCTTATTTTAACATTTATTTTGTGCCAGTGTTTTGCAGTGCATCTGAGTGATTGAAGCACTATTCGAAAATGAACAAAATTATTTTGTATTTCCCATTTCTTATCTTCTTTTTTTTCTTAATGACTTGCTTTTAGTTAATGAAACATCCTGCTTCTTAGGAAAGAAAAGAATAGACCATGATTTCCAGCCAAATGTGTATGTGTTTGCCAGTGCCTGTCAGCATAATACCCCATTAAAGTTTGTGCGTGGATCTGGGCACAGGAAGCTGATTGCAGGATCAGGACCTGAGATTCTTCACTTGTCTAGCCTTTTTTGTCTGTGATCTGGAATTCGAATTTAGGGCTTACTTGTTGGCCTTTTATAAAGACGCATGAAAGTACCGATTACCGTGAGTAATCTGGGTGGACATGCCAAGAACTGAGCTAGGAGCACACACAGAGGAAATCAAACTTTTGGTAGCTTGGACTCCACACTTCTATCTTTGGTAGGTTGGACACAGATGACTTGTATAATCCTGATTGAAAAGTGGGTACAGTTCTGATTTAAAAGGAAAGCATCCTTTGTTAGCTTTTGTGGGTTTTTTAAAAGCTTTTTTATCCCATCTGTGGGGAGAAAAAGAGGAAGGATGCCTTTGAATAGCAACTGTGTCTTGGAAACATTTTTAAGATTCCTTTAAATATAAGCTACAGCATATTTCTAGACAGTATGGACTGCTATTATATTAAAAATGTAGCTGTGGTGTTTTATGAAGGGGAAAACATTTTTAATGCAAAAGTAGAACTATTTTAAAATAAGTTGCTTTTATGACATGGATGAGGTGCTTTTATTAAAAAAGACCATTTGGGAGGGAAAACTGTAGCTCTATTTGTGTCTTACAGTATAAGGCAAATCTGCTTTTTTCCCCCACCACCTTGTTTGAAAAGCAGGGGGCTAGACTCTGGTCATTTGGGTTTTCTGTGGAGACAGTTTAGGCTCTGTCTGCACACACAAATACTCTGCAGTTTTACATGAAGGGTATGGTAGTAGCTGTTGACAGAGGTAAGGTGTTTCTTTGGCCCAAATATAGACTGACCCTGTGGAAAACGGTTCTTAGGCAAAGTTTGCACTTAGGATAATTGTAAATTCTTCCCCTTCTGCTCTGCTGTGTAGAAATTGCTGTGATAGCAAGTACCCATACTCCAGGGTAAGGACAGGAGCAATCAAACGTCAAATGTATCGCCACAGAGTTCCCTCTGGGAACCACTCTGCATCACCATTGGTAGGAGCATTACCAGGTCTTTGGTTCCAATAGCAAAGGGCTTTGCATCAGCCCTGACGGGGGAAGCGGGCCTTGTGAGGGCCCAGATGATGAGCCACAACAGTGGATATCATTGCTGGTAGTTACCTGGCGATGAAGCCAGCACTGCGTTCCTCCTGCAAGAGCTATGAGGCTGGATACTTTTCATTCAGGGATGGTAATTTGCTACTCTTGCTACTGCACAGAAAGAGAAAGCTGCACAGCAGGTGCTTGGTGCAGTTAAGGCGGTGGGCTAAGGCTCCCACTCTTAGCCACAGCCTCATCCTTCCTGCCAAAGGTGTGCTTCTGCCAGAGGAGAGGAAAGCGTCAGCCCCACTTGGCCTTCAGCAGGCATGCCAGCTTAGTACATCTCCACAAGAGGGTGGGAAACATAAACACTGTGTAATTCGGTTAAGTGGGAAGAGAAGGCAAACTCATCATAATAGCTCAAAATAAGAAACCCAAAACCAACAACCACCCCGAAAACAACAAATAACAGCTGCTTTTTGCAGGAGCAGCAATGGCCAATTTTCCTTCTTATAAAAGAGAGCAATGATGTGTGTCTCTCTGAGCGTGCTGCAGCTGCAGCCATCTCTTCGAGCACAGCTCTAACCAAGTTTCCGGAACAATACGATAGATTGTGTCTGCATAATCAGAAGAATGCAGGATCCTAACTGAGCCAAACTGCGAACAGGCAATAAAGCCAGGGCACTGACACGCTCACCCCATAAAGCACCTAATCAGTTACCTTTACATTTATACAAGCGCACTGCTTATGGATATTTTTTTGGTTGAGTATAATGCATTTGTGCACTCTTTGAGAGACGGGGTTGGAACTTTTCTAACAAAAGTTAGGGGAAGGTATACTACTTCTCTCCCATCTCCTGTTGCCTGAGAGCACTCCACTGTTCCCAGCTACATTACCGTCACTTGAGACCGGCTTGCTGAACTGTGTTTCATAATACTCGGTTCTCATCCACATCACCTGTGCAGCTTGTTTTCTCTTTAAAAACTCTCGTTCCTGGAATTACATTATTTTCCCAGAACCTCAGTGTGCTTCTTTCTCTCCCCCACCCCTTGTCCCCTGTAGTGAGCGTCACATCTTCATGGTTGTGGGCAGAGGGAAAAACCTTGGGAATGCACACTCCAAAGATCAAAAAAAGTAAAATGCCTGGAAAATCTTTTTTTTAAGTGCACTTTGTTGCATGACGTTGTGAGTGTAGAAATAACTATGTAGCTGTCGTACAGAACTGTGACGCAGATCCATGCTTACTCAGAACAATCTTGAAGACAAACTGTGGGTGGCACAGGACCAAAGACAGATTTAAACTTTGTTTTCAGAGGTGAAATTCCTCCTTCCCTAAAGTGCTATTTTGGCTCATCTTGGGGTATGTAGTGACTTGGTATACGTCCTAGAGAGATGTTGCCAGAGAGGTAACGCTTTACCAGTCATATGACCGACCTCAGGTGTTACTTCCACGGTTCTCTTATTCATCCCAGGAAATTTGTGTTACTGAGCAGAGAAAGAAACCATCAGTCCTGTCACATCGTCATCCAACAATACACTCCACGTAGGAACTCAGTCTCCATAATCATCTCGGTTTCCAGCAGTGAGTACTGCCGCAGTCGGTGTGTGCAGGGGGCCTGGGCTGTCAGAAAGTACCTTGTCTGTGATGAGCCCAGCAACATCTGCCAGGGCAGTGTTACGCACATCCACTAAACACTGTATATGTGTCTACAACAACACAATCGGCTGGAACTGAACCCTCCAGAAAACCCATGTCTGGCAATTCCCTGACAAGGAGTGCAGGAGAGAAAGGACACTCAGGCGCCCAAGGAAATAACTGCTGAATATACGTGATCTTCCCTGACCTACAGAGCTGTGTGTTGTTGCTGCAGTCATATCGCTGGTACTTCTCCCCATCCCAGTGTCTTACTGTTTCATCAAACATTGCAAGAGTTGTGAAGCATCTTTTTTCCCTCCACAAATCTTCAGTTTCTAGCACTGCACGAGTATATGAGTATCTCAGCTTTCCATCCAAATTAAGAACATAAATAGTTATGTAGATCAACTGGTTGCAGATGGAGTGTGCTTCACATTAAGTTTCTATAATTGCTGGAGTTGAAAGGCAACGTAAAAAAAACTCCCAGTGTTTGTTTTGTCTTTAATCATGCCTTTACAAAGTCAGTTTTGTGACTCCCCGGGGTTTAGCTGGATATTTTTGCATATCTAAGAGAGGCGGTGTTGCCTTCCCCCTTCCCTCTCCATTATTTGTCTATTCCTTTGTGTCAGGTCCAGCTTAAGTTGTAAGCATTCTCTTGGCTGTGGTGATAATTATATTTATTCCTTAGAGACATTTTTCATTGGCTTTGCAAACAAGACAAGGCCTCTGAGATCCTGCTGTCTTTGGCCCTCTGATAGCTTTTGAACCACTTGCAAATTTCAGACAAATTTCTCCAGTGTGTCAGTCTCAAAGAGAATGTTATTTTTATTACCCAAAGGGACTGGCAGAATCCTATATTTCTATAGGCTTCATAAACATAGGTGGCCAGAGAAAAGACTCTGTCAATCCCGCTACTGGGGGCTGCACTGTAAGGTCACCCTTATTAGAAACCAGGATCTGTGTGGGAGACATTGCAAATGTCCCAAGAACAGGAAAAACTGCTTTGTGAGCATGCATCTCGCTAAACAACCGTGCCTGAACCTCAATCCATTCCCGTAGGAAATTCAGAGTTCTCTGGTTCCACTTCTCACAGAGTGACCTGAGTGTTAATAGACTTACATATTTAGCTTATATCTTTACATGGCATTCCTTTCACGGTTTAAGAAATATAACTGACATCTATAACGTTATTTGTTTTCCCCTACCCTGATAAAGGAGAATCTGAGGACTGGAAGTAGTATAAATTTTGCTGTGTTTCAGAGGAGGCAATGTCCGAGAAACACACCTTGTGTCTGGCATTTTGGAAAGTGCTGAACACACGGATCCGTTCCCTTCCTGGAGACAGAGATGCTTCTTGGGTGCATGATTCAAGTTAACTTAATGATTTAGTCTCTTTTACATCTAAATGAGCTGCTACAGCATACCCTCTGGGATTAGCACAGATGACCTCATGTCTGGAAGAGCATAGTGCACCCTGTTCGTCTGTTTCCAGCAGGAACAAATGCACTTTCTGGATGTTTTGAGATTTGATTTTCAGTGGTGCTCTGTACCGAGCATCTTCATTTAAGAAAAAGATGTGAAGAGCCATCTATATCCAGTTTTCAAGGGATCAGGGGAGTCAGAGTTTCCTGCCTGAGAACAAGGTAGGCTCTGGGTATGGCACAATTAAATTCAAATACTCCGTTCCTTTTAGATGTGCATCTAAACCAATGAGATACCTCTCTGAAAAATGCTGGAACCTCATTTAATCAGCTATATCTCCTTCACCATATTTCAGTAAACTCTGAGGGTAGACAAAAGGTCTCTGGCGGTGTGAGTTGGGAAGGGACCTGCACCCTTCACCCTGCTAGCCTAGCAACACAAGGATAGTCCTTGGTCTTCTTTGTCAAAAGCTCTAATTCCTAATTTAGGAGGTAATTCTAGTGCAAATTAGTGCGCCTTGCAGATAGAATTAGAGTCTGTGTGATGATTTGGAAAATACAATCAATTTACTCCAATTGTTTGTACATGTCAGATCTCTCCAATAATGAAGAATTTACTCCTCGTGCATGAATACAAACAATGAGCTATTAGCCATGCGAGATGAGAGAGCCTGTCAGAAACAACAATCCCAAGATATGATGTGTTACATCAGTGAGGTTATGCCCAGATCTGTGCCGTAGGTTTTCGTGCAGCAAATCCTGCCATGTGCAGAGGCTGCGGGTTTGAAGCGCTGAGTGTGTAAGGAGGGTGACTGCTTCTAGTTAGGGGATGAAAAGCTAGTCCCCTGTCCAAAATGATGTGGGAGGAGGGTCAAGGGAAGGCTCTGTGTGGGAAGGCTCTCCATCCTGCTGCTACAGCAGCGGAAGAGAATCCAATGCTGGGTTCTGGGTGGCACAGCCTCTGAAAAGGGGATCATCTCTTACCCCTGCCGCTGAGCTCTGCTCTTGCAACGTGGCTGGAGTGGCCCTGTTACCCAGCCACGGGCTTCTTCGCAGCTCCTGTGCTCCCCAAAGACTCGCTTTGCCTCTGGAGCTTGTAAAGATTGCCACTGTGCAAGATCTTTTGAAGTCCCATTTGGGCCTTTGCTGATGCAACCATTATTAATAGTGTAGGTGCGGTTTCTCTGTTGCAGTACTACATTTTTTGAGATTTTGCCCTGTCTGGAAGACAGACTGGATCTTCAGCTCGTTCAGAGAGCTATGGACTACTTCTCAATATGGTGATTTACATCAGCAGAGAGTGTGTCCGGTACTCCTGCCTCTTTTAGAGCTCTTAAAGACTATCCCTTTGTTCCACATCCATCCAGGGCTCATCAGAGGGTAAATGGAGAGTGACTGTTGATCTAATCCTTAATTTCTGGTCTTCTCATGGTCTGAGCTAAACAGCTTTTTAGGAAGCAAACAATATGCATATTTCATGAAATTCATTTCAATATCTGTTTAGTTGTGAATACTGTCTGTGTGGCTATGAGATGCTTACTGCTCCTTGTGAATCATTTGAGCAAACAAACAGGGAAACTGAGAAACTGGTAATGAATTTCTGAGCGCTAAGCCTTCTTCGGTCTCCTGCTCATCTCCCTCTTCCCTCAGAAACTAGCTCTTTTGCCTGGGTCCAGGAGCAAAGGTCCAGCAGCCAGACCAGCTGATTTCTTTCCAGCACAGTTACAGGTCTGATTTTTGGCTTTGGGCTCTTTCTAGCCCCCTTTCTGCCTGATGCTTCCGCATAGTTTCGGCACCTCCAGAGTTAGGAGGGTAAGTAGGTCATGTAAAACCTCATTCGTGTAATGTTGTACTGAACTGCTTCCTGCCTGCAACCTGGATTACTTGCTGTTGTTTCCAAAAGGGCAGTTTGGCAGGTCAGTTCTTCTTTAAGTCAAATGACAGGGAAAAAAACTGATCGGAGGTCTTAGTGTCTCTCAGAAGTCCCAGGCCGTTACTATGCAAATGTCCTGCTATGCTGCTGGCTACGTGGTATTTTTTCCTGAGTGTTGGTAACATGGCAGCTTATAAAATGTGCTCAGCACTCCTCCTCTTTAGAGAAGTGGCTGAGGAATCTTGGCTTTGCCAGAGAAAGGCCGTTCCCAGCAAAAGGTTCTCTTTAATACCCATGCCTACTGGAAAAGGTGACTGCTGTAGCAGGGGCCTGTGCTGGCTTCTGGGGCTGGAGGCCAGGATGCAGAGATCACCTCTGCACAGAATTCAGGTAGGAGATTCTTGTGGCTGTAAATTGCTTAGGCGTGCAGATGTTTGAGCATATGTATCCTGTCGCTGGGGCCAGCCATAATACTGTGGGAAATGTATGAGATGGTAAAACCTACATTATCTGGGATTTAGGATGTTTGCTTTGCAGAACAAGGGATTAGAGTATAGAAAGCTGAAATGACCATCTGTCTGCAGAAAAAGGATCCTGTGAATTAAAATTTCCATGGTCATTTTCCCTAATCTGCCAGACTTTATTTGATATCTTCTGCCAGAGCTGATGCCTTGTGCCCCGTACAGTAACATAGTTCATTTTCCACACATGGAAGTTTTCTTCTACTTACATCCTTCCACAAGGAGTTGCAAGGTATCCATAGAAAGTGTTTACTTATCTGTTGCTCTTGGAGTTTCCTGTTGTTTGCAGCCCTATATAATCTTGGTGCTTCCAGCACCTTCTGTCTCCAGAGAATGACAGCTGTGAGCATGCACCTGGTTTTTGTATTGCTTCTACAACTAGTATTGAAATGCAATTGCTTCTGGGGCAGAATGACTCATGCTGTTGAACCATATCACTGCACAATAATTTAGATCAGGAAGTAAGTAATAATACTGTGTGCTTATATACTACTCTTGTCAATTTTTGCAATGTGGTTGTGGATCTAATGGTATTTGATGTTTCTCTGTAGAGCCTCTGTTCCTGGAAACATAGGAACCTTGATCTTTTGTTTTTGAATAAGCTTCTAGGCCTTGTGACTATAGAGAAGAAATCTGGAAGCGTGTTAAAAGTGTAGCCTACAGATTCACAATCCAGAAAGCTGAAAGCCCCAAGCTTATTAATTTTAAATCTCTTTATTTTTAAGAGGAAATTATATTTCCCTTAAAATAGCAGAGACATACTACCTGCAAAGAGCCAGCAGATCCTTGGTTCTAGGGTGGAGTTGTGCACTGTAAAATGCAGAGGCCTCTGCTCACCTAATGTAGCTGATACAGAGATGCTTAGAGTCCAAACAAAATGAAGTTCTTCTCTTTGTTTTTAAACCTTTCCTTGCTCTCATTCTTTGGTAGATGTAGTTCTGAAGACAGAGAGCCTGACAGTAGGAGCTTGATTCTGTGTATCTTCAGCAAGACAAAGAGGTTGCTGAGCTCTAATCAGTGCTGGCGAAATGGCTTGCAGTTGTGCTGGTATTAGCACTTGCTCTCCAGAGGCTCACAGGTGTCTTCAGAGTGAAACACACAAAATAGATTGGGGTTCTCCCCCTTGTGCAGGCTGTCTTGCAGCATAGGAGTTTGAGATTTTTTTGCTGTACTGTGTTTTCCTTTTTCTTTTCTTTCTTTCTTTCTTTCTTTCTTTCTTTCTTTCTTTCTTTCTTTCTTTCTTTCTTTCTTTCTTTCTTT
>JAVKLA010000081.1:1147538-1175564 GCA_034782735.1 Sagittarius serpentarius
TTTCTTTCTTTCTTTCTTTCTTTCTTTCTTTCTTTCTTTCTTTCTGTCTGTCTGTCTGTCTGTCTGTCTGTCTGTCTTTTTTTAATTGAAGCACAAACCAGCACTGCCACTTAGCATTTCCTTGTTTACAGCAAGGTGAGTCGTATTTACAGTGCTGGGGAATTTGTCAGGAGCTGCATTCTGCTCGTCATCTGTTTCTTCCCCATTTCAGAAAGCAATTAGCAGGCGGAGCATGTGAATAACAAAATGTGCTGGAAGGGGCTGTTCACCCAACTGTGCCGAACGAAACGGCTGCCTGTCAGTTGCTGCAAGCGACTGACAGCTCTGACACCAGGGTACAACCAAGGTCCTGTAAACAGAGATGCCCTGGGCTGGGAAGTCAGCAGAGGAGAGAAAGAGATCCACATGAAATAGCAACTGGACTTTCAGGTGCTTGAGGAGACTGTCTTGGGGCAAATAGTGGCAATTAGGGGCATATAATATAGAGCTTGGTCCTTCCTCTTTCCATATAAGCTGATCAGTTGTGCATGCAGACTTTTAGCAACGTCCTGAGCTGTTACTACCTCCGGAAGAAGTAGCTGGCTCCTGCTACTTCAGATGCAGCCTGGGCTGAGGTAGCATTTGTGACTGGCATTTTAGCCAGGGGAGAGCTAAAAGATGCAGGATAACGGAGTAGTGTTTCATGGACATTTAAAAAGAAACAATCTATGAATGTAAGTTAACGTTTTACTTCGGTTGCATGGGACATTTCACTGCCCTTGGAGTTGTTGTACTGAGTTTGGATGCTGGATTCAATCAGGGAAGTGTGAAGCAGAGGGATTTTAGTCTGCTTTAAGTGCAAATGTCTGTGCAAACTTAAACGTGGAGCTGCTACAGACTTTTCCATTATTCATATACTAGATGTCTTGCTCTAAATATCGACTTGGTATCTCCAAAACTCAGCCTCTCCTCTAATGTGTGGCTTGGGGGAGGGATGAGATTACCCCTCTTGTTTTAGAAAAGGAGCATGGTAGAGGTTTTTTGAGCTGCAAGGCTGAAATATGTGTATGGTCTTTGTCCAGAGCTGCGCAAGTCTCAGAAGAGTAGGTCAGAGCAGTGCCTGACAACCAGGAGGCTTGGGTTTCATTGCTAACCTGTTCTGGGAACTTCAGCACACTGCAAATCTAAAGCTTGCACTTCTCACTTTGCTTCGTGGAGATAGGTCTGGGCAATGAAATTAATTTTTTTGCAAAACACTCAGTGTTTGGACAGGCCCTGTTCTAAAACAGAAAATGCTGTCTCCCCAGCGTGAGGGACAAGAAGGCAAAGAAGGAGAGGAAAGGAGAGAAGAAGAAGAGCAAGAGCATCCTCTATCCCAGGCATTCGGATACTTCCAAATATTTTCTTTCCGTCACAGATTTATTGTGACGTCTTTCAAGTTGGTAGGTTGCCTGAAAAGCAGGCCCACTTCATAAAGATTTGCATCCAGCCAGCTTACTATAAAATAATAATCATACCATTTAGAATACGAAACCCATCAGTATTGCTGGAGGGTAGGCACGCCCTTGAAAGGGAAAGTTAAGAGTGTGTGTTCAGAGCAAGAAGGCAGCGGGAGGATGGAGCTGAATGCAGGTGACAGCTCCTGAGTTTGATGCTTTCTGTCGGGCAGTGGCTGCTCCCTCCATCAGCCGGTACCTGCGGGAATCCATCAGACTTCCCACCTGAGGCCATGGTGTAAGGGTGAGCGAAGGCTGGGCTACACGGGCAGCACTGCGAACAACCTGGGCGCAAGCTGGCTTGTATGTGCAACTTTGCGGGCAGATCCAGAGCTTGGTCTCAGGCAGGACACGGACTGAAGAGCAGCCTTCCCAGGAGTGGCTGTGGGCAGAAGACCCCTTTGGTTACTCCAGATGTGTTTATGGCAGTAGTTTCCCTAGTGGGAACAGCGCTGTACATCATAGAGATTAGGAACAATTGTCTTCACCAGGGCATTTCCCAGTGGAGCACTGCACTTGCTCCTTTCATCGCAAGGAAAAATGTTATTGCTGTCCTGTCTGTTTGTTTCTCAGCTGCTGGTGGAGAATGCTCGCATGTCTCAGAACTAATCAGGGTAATATTTAATTTACCTGAACAGACATGAGCTGCTGAACTGTCACAAGAAGCAAAAACATAGCATGGTGTCTTGGTGCTACAGTTCACAGGCCGGAGGTGAAGCATCGTGACCAACCAAGCCTCTGAGCCCTGCTGGTTTGATTCTTTGTCTTATGCTGGCATTGAACAGCTGTGTTTGTTGAAACAGAGATGGGAGGAGAAACTGGGTCAGCGTTGAACACAACTGGGTATTTGCAGACCCAAGTTTGTTTAGTTCTAGGGACACTTTGGGCCACTTTGAAAACGTCCTCTGTGCAAGGGGAGCCCTGTGGCCCAAGGAAGAGTCCAGATCTCGTTCCTGTCTCTGCCGTCACGCCTGTGTGAAAGAAGCATTGCAGCAGCTGTGCAAGAGGGCTTTGAGATTCAGCAACAAAGTGGTTATTTAGAAGTGAGACGGTTGTTGTTTTTATAATAGTGCGTTCCTTTGAAATGATGGGCTCAGCTTTTTGGCAGAGGGTGCTGCTGGATGTGAATGCCACACACAGGCTGCACGTCCACAGACACCGTGGACATAAATGCTCTACATGCTGGAGACGGCCCAACTTGCAAAGCGCAGATCTGTATTCCTGCAGGAAGAGTGCACTTGTGCGCATCTGTGCTAGAGTCCAAATGCTGTGCCTTTTCCGGCCTGTGTGTATGTCATCAGCATATGCGGTGAATAAGATTGCTCTAAGTCTGTATGCTCCTGCAAGCTCTGTAGTCCTTTAGGTTTCAGTCAGGGCTTGAGCTGTTTCCTTCCTGAAAGGACTTGGGCGGTCCTTCACCTGGAGTGTGGTCTGTTCACAGATGGAACAAGACTTTAGCTCACTTTTGGCTGGTCTGCTTTAGGAGATTTGTCTCTGTCTTTCTAGATGGGAATGAGTAGCTGGGAGACAAGGGAGGAAAGAGAAAAGGAGCATCAATAATGAGTAAATGTTAAACTTCTGTTTATGAAGAGGCTGTTTGGTAAGTTGGTAGCCATTTAAACAGCTCTCTTAATAAAATACAGCCTCAGAAAGGCCAGTTCAGTTCTGTGCTGTGCATGGATTTGCAGTATCTGAGATGGATGAGACCTCTCCTCTGCTTTCACGAGAAAATTTATTTACACGGTGAGGCTGTCAGACCTGCATGAACACTGCCAAACCTTGCAGGTCTGCAGAATAAGCTTTTGTTTGGTTTGTATTTCTAGCTTTTTCCTTCAGCCAAAGTGGCCCTGCTTGAGCCGCAAGCTTTGTTCTGAGAAGTATTAGACGGTCAAAAGACAGACCCTGTTCTCGCCTGCCAGCTAGTCCTGACTGATTCTGCATGTGTTTGGCAGAGTGCTGTGTGCAATGGCTTAGAGCAGAAATGAGTACTGCAAAGGTGTTGTTGCTTGAACCTTCATAGAGAATCAAAGCCTGATTTCTCTCTTTAGCTGGGAATTAGTTTGGGGAGTGACTCACTCTGCTGTCAAAGTACCTAATGCTGCCTGCAGGATTATCCTGGCCACTGCAGCTTGGACTCCCCACTTACATTGTTCCAGTTACCGAAGTGAGTGATACTTGGCCTTATTTAAAATTTGTAACTGTAGTTGCTTTTTCTTCGCTGCTTGCTAAGCTAATGAGGTGATCAAAGAGAGAGGTGGGAAAATCCACTGGGAAAAGTCAGAAATCTTTCATGGCATTGCCAGAATGCCGGAGCCCAACCTGGTCTAGCTTGTGGCATCATTTTTTACCAGGAGAGATCAAACACCATGAGCTTTGCATCTACTATCTGTAGGAGATTTATGTTTCTGTTCCACTGGAGCCTATGGCTCAGAAATAATGACCTGGTGAGAGGCACACCAAAATAGTGCATGGAAAGGTCTTGATAACAATTACAGGAGAGTAATAAAAGCAATTAAGTATTCACAGCAGCTTATTCCTTTGTAAGGGTGAAGATACCCATTTTAGAGAGGAACAGAGGTCACACTGTAGAAAGATGATGAGCATATTTGATGTGGCAGGTGATGGATTCTCTGACTTGAGCAGGGTGAGTGTCCTTTTTGTCTCTGTTCAGGGTGGTGCAGGAGCAGGAATCAGCATAGATTATGAAGAAGCCTTCCCTTACACCTGCTTTGAAGGCTGTGAGGCAAGAAGCTGCAGGACTTCCTGATGCTGTGAAGGGGAAGCGAGCATCTGCGCCAAATCCCTGCGGTGGTACCAGTCCTCTAGGGAGAGAGAGCAGCAGCAGCATGCTGGAGCTTTCAGCATCCTTAGTGTGAAGGTGCACATCCTCTGTGGCCTCAGCATCTAATTCTACTGCTGGGGTGCCTCTCCATTCCTGGGCTGAATCTAGTGGGTTGGGAACATTTCTAACACCAGAGGCTTTATCTGCCGCGCTGCAGGTTTGTTCCTTCATCTCTGCCAAAGGGTTTGTAGCCTGCATCCTCTACTATGCAAAGGCAACATTTTGCTGCCAAGGTGATGGTGTAACTGAGATTTAAGGCCTGTGTGTGTGCAAAACCCTGCAGTGTTTGAAATGGAAGTAGAAACGCAGTCATCCTCAATCTGTTTTTTTGTATGATTCACAAGAGGACTTTTGGGCCTTGAAAATAAAACGCGTATTCCATGCCAATAGGTAAATGTTGCAATGCTTGCTGGTGCATTAACAGTGTGTTCAGTGCAGGATTGATACCAAAGCATTCGGTGAGTGTGTATGCACATCCCATCAGCTTCATCAGTGACAGAGTTGTTGCTGTTGAAATGGGTGAGGAAGCAGGCTCAGAGTTAAGTGCCTTGCACATTTGGAGTCAGCGGCAGAGCTGGAAATAGGACCCTGGTGCCTTGGCTCTCAATCCTCTGCTAATCACAGCACCGGAGGTGAAATGAAAGCCTTCTCCAATCTTCTACTGCTACTGCCCAGGGCTCGGAGGCACGTCTCCTCCCTCCTGGAGCGGAGATACGGATGGAGGGCTGTCAGTGCTGTCTGGGGCTGGAGAAACTCCTCGTGCTGCTCATCTAGGAAGCTGTAGGGATGTCAGCTGCTCTTGCCAAGTTGGAGGGACTGGAGTAACACTCCCTGCTATTAACTGCAGACTGCTTTTGTTTAGTTCTCTATCACAAAGCAGTACGCTTCGCTCCTTTTTTGTTGCAAGTGGTGGCGGGTTTTTTGTTTAACAGCAATTTTGCCTTTGTTGCCAAAGCTGCAAGTAGGGCTGGGCCAAGCGAGGAAGTGTAATTAAAGTTTGCTCAGACAAAGGCATTTGGTGACGAGATGCAGTGTTGCTGAATCCACAAGGGGCACAATTAACTGATAAGAGTAAACTAATTGTTATTCATATTAAATTAGGGCACAGGTGATTTGGAAAATCTATAGACACTCCCATATGCTTTGCGATTTTGCATTGCAGATTATGGTTTTATAAGGCCCTTCTGGGATTCAGATTATAAAGGCAATGTGTGGAGCTGTATCTATACTGAACATACTCTTCCCTGATTAACTACATGATAAAAACATAAATGTGCATATCAGAGGATTTATCACTGTGTTTGCATACTAATTTTTCTTTTCCAGGCACGAACACAACAGTTTTTTACAGATCCGAGTGATTCTGTTTAGTGGCAGCTGGGTAAACCCAGACAAGGTGACATGATTCCCATCTTGTCACATAATAGTTTTGAGATGGAGGTTAATAGCAGGGAATGGGCATATGGCAGAGACAAGACTGCCATGGGAGTGGTGTGAGATGGTGAGATATTTGCTGCTGGTTCTTTTGTGCTGTTCTGTCATGGTCTGCGAATATTTGTAGGCAAAAAGGCAGCAGGGCCATGCTTGCCCTGGTAAGATGAGGTGAGGCTGCAAAGAGGTGCAGTTTGCCTGCACACTGCACAGGAATAGCGGGCTGCTTGAGCTTTTGGGGCAATTCTGCATCAGGCTCTGTTGGTTTAAAAGAGCTCTGAAATGAATATGTATAAATGGGACACAAAAAAAGAGTCTAAATTGCTTGTGTGATCTTGGGACATGTGAGATATTATGATTATTTATGCACTTCTATGTCTCGCTTTATCAGTTCATTGTGTTGCAATCCCAGAGTATCACAAGCTTCTCTCGAAGGAAGTTCTCTCTCAGTAAGATCCAAAGCTGCCTGGTGAAGCAGTGGTAGAAAATGCGGGGACAACAGAGCAGGAAATGGGGCAGAGCATGTGTCAACAGCGTGGCTAAGGTATTAAGGCAGAAAGAAATGCAGGCCTTTGGCTTGGACTTGCTGGTAAGTCTTTGGAGCCCTAAAACAAAAAGGGCCTGTGACTTCTGTCATCTGGAAGTCCCCATTTGGGGTTGTCTCACTTAACACACCAAGAAACCTAGCAGTGCGTGCATGTTCTTGCTTCCTCTCCTCTCTTCTGGTCTCAAGCTGTGGCATCCAGAGCAAAGACAAGAGTTTCTGACCTGTATGACGGGTGCATGGGGGGTTGGGTGGAGGGTTTGGAAACAGAGCTTAATTACAAAGCAGTGTGGAGAGAGCTGGATCGCTGTTTATGTTTGTTTGCTAAGAGGGTGCTTCCCAATAAATTAAAATCCCTCAGAGAACAGTTTGGATGTATGTGATTTAGCACTGCCTGGGTTGTGCTAGTCTCTGAACAATCTCTGCCTTGAATTCTGGCCAAGATAACGATCGGAGAAAGGCTGTAGCTGGACAAGGAGTCCAGGGGTTATTGAATCACTCCTGCCAACTCCCAGCAACATGCTAAACCATTTCCTTTTAGATGTTCCCCTGAGTTAGGTTTACCTACGATGGGTCTTTAGCCCGTGAAGAGTTTCTTCCGAGATGTGAAGAAGCACCACTGTCCAAGGGGAGCTCCGTGCAAAGTGTGGCTCTCCTTTCCTGGGCTCTGAACTGATGCAGGCTCTGTCTCTCTCAGCAGCGCAGAGAAGAGGGGTCTTGCGTTAGGCTGAGGTATCTTTACTGGAGGAAATCCCAGTGATAAAATGCCAGGCTAGGCCTTAACTTGTTTGCCGATTTGAAGGGGAGAGCACCACCTGCTGATACCTCACCATGGCTTTTCTTCGGTCTCCCCAAAGCTTGCCCTGACCCGCTCCTAAATGTGCTTTGCGTGTATCTGTGAAGCATCCTGCAGGCATGCTGAATCCACATGTCAGGGTGTATAAAACGCCCTCCGTGCACATACAGAGCCTTGATGGGGAGAAACAGCTCCTGACAGGCAGTGCTGCCTGGGAAGGGAGTACCTCCCTGTCTTGGCTTCAAGGTAAGGATGGGCTGTACTCAGGGAGTAGTTTTCCTCCAAAGGTCCTTTTGGACATTCGTCGTATCAGGTGGATCAGTGCCCTGCCTGTTGTCGAAAGCCTGTTGTTGGTGTCCGGTCCCTTGCATCTGAGGGCACTGCCCAGCTGGGAAGTGTGGCATGATCCGTCTGCCTGTCCGCCGCTCACTCGGAGGCTGGTTGCAGAAGTTGAGCTGGGTGATGAGGAAGCATCTCTGATAGCTTGTGTAGGTGAAGCCCATGAGGTAGACTGTTTGAGTGGAACATAAGGAGATTTTGGATGGGATGACAGCTTTTATTGTTGCTGGCTATACCTTTACTAGAAGAAAAAGAAACCTTGGCTTCAGAATAGATTTGTCACAGAATTATCTGCCAGTTTCCCCCCCCACTGAAGCCCAACAGATTAAAAGGCTGGTAACTGCTCTCTGTAGCACAGCAACAAGGGTAATAGTTGCTGGAAACAGTCTGTGCAAATAGCAGAATGTGTTGTTCCACCCCATAAGAAGCTTATGCTCTGCTTGAAAACTTGTTGGCCTCTGTTTGGCCCTTGGAGAATAATAACTGGGCTAGCGGGTGCTTGCTGGAGGATCTTTTTGCCCAGGATGCACATGTCAACCAAAGTGGGAGCAAGGATCCGTTCCAGAGCGTAGGATGGACAGTGGTGCTTAAAGGGAGCACCATAAATAGGTTGAGGGGTTTTGTTGCATGGAGAGTTAACACCAGTGGTTAGTCTCATTTGTGGTTATGAGCAGCTACTGCTCAGTCCTCCTGTGGGAAGAAGAGGAATTGTCTAAGGTTGGCAAAGGGGCCAAACTGAAGGGTTTTTTTCTCCATGGCCTCTCCCAGAGCCTAGAGTCCCTCTCGTCTGCGTGACAAGGTAAGTGGGACTATCAAATGAGGTTCTCTCTTCCTAGTGTCAGGGTTGGCTCTGAAGAGCTCAGGCCTGTAATTTCAAAAACTGGCCCATCTCTTTCCTCATCCTGTTTCTGTAGGTAGTCGTATCTCAAGCCTGGCACCACAAGGCAGTAATAATCTGGAGCCCAGCCTATGAGCGGAGGAAACTCCTAGAAAGCCTGAGGCGAGGTAGTTCCCATGTTCAGGCTGCCTGAGGCCTGAAAACAAGACAGCGCTGCTGGAGGGAGTGAAGCTGTGACTGGGGTAGCAGGGGAGGCTGCCTGCCAGGTTAGAGAGGAGATGTGGACCACATCAGCCTTTGGGTTGCTCCAGCTGCAATGCTGCTCCCTCCCAGCAGCCCAGCACCGTGCTTGTGCGTGCACTGCTGAAACATACCCTGCTATTTGCTGAATATTTGCCCTTCATGCTCTTCCTTTTGCCCTGCACTGCCTCAGCTAATGAGGTTATTGTTTAGCCGGAGAGAGGCATCCGCTCGTGTTTGTGCCTGGCTGCAGCATGGTTCCAAGCAGAGATCCTCCTGACAGTGCCAGATGGCGAGCCGCAAGCACGAGGAAGAGGGGGAAAGGGAGCTGCAGCTTTGCCCCCTCCCAGGAAAAAAGCCTGCCCCAGCTCAGCTGCTGCATGGCTTTGGAGTCTGGAAGGAGGAGACAGAGTATGGTCAAGGAGTGGGCCTCGGGATGGCTGGGGAAGGCAAAGCGTGTCAGGCTGTGAGCATCTAGTTAGGTTTTCTCGTGCCTCCAGTCCTGTGGTAATAAACCCAGCCGGAAGCACAGCATTAATATTTAAAAAATGACATTTAAGGTATTGAATGTATGCTACGTTCTCCAGAAGAGTATCTATGTGTGTGCGTGTGTGCACACGCTTGGGGCTTTGTTTTCCTTTTATAGCGGATTGTTGTGTGTATGTATTTTACTTGGGGTATTCTGTGCTATAATAAGAAGGGGGAGGGAGTGGGAAAATACTGCTCTGTTTATATACACTGCTGTCAACAGCGATGCTGCGTATTTCAGATTCGCATCCTCTGTGAAGCACTCTGGATTCCAGGCAAACACCACCCTTCCCCCCTTTATCCTGAGATTCTTCAGGAGGATTGCCTCAGCTTCTCCTCCCATACCCCTCTCTTGCTGGCAGGCGTGCTCTCTCCTGGAATTTGGCTCTGGTGAATGTGGCACACTCTGTACCCAGCATGCAACCAAGTCGATATGCTAAGGTTCAAAGGGACAACCTTGGAAAATGTCGGAGCAGCATCTCTGCACCATTGTTCTGCTGCTCTGATCACAAACAGGGGCTCCGAGTGAGTCAGGCTGTAATTTTCAGTCAGGGGGGCAGGGGAGGGACACAGCAATGCCTCTCTGTATGTATCTGTGTCCCTCCTGAGCTTCTTTGACACTTTTCCCAGTGCCTTTCACCTTTGTGAGTCTTTGGAGACACTGATGCAGGGCTGAGCCTGTGATGTTACTGCTCACCCATAATATTTATAAATCTCAGGTGTAACACATCTCCTTTCTCTCCTCCCTGAGTTTTCATGTGTTTAGGTTTTGTGGCAGGAACATTTTTATGTCTCTCCTCCCTTGTTTTCCCCTCTCTCACCCAGCCCTGAAATAGTCAATGAATGTGCACTTCCTTGTCTCTTGATGTAGGTCTCAAGGGACAGTTCCTTCCTATCCATCTCCTGAATGCCGTAACAGCAGGTAGCCTGGGACATGCTGGAAAAGTGCTGGGTCTGAATCCACCCTTTTGATATAAGTGGACGTTATGCATTTTTAATACACACAGGGTTCAGTGAAACCCTTAGTACTAGCTGAATTGGCACAAAATTCCCAGGCAAGTAGTCTTTGGAGCTGATCTCTCCCTAGGTACCTTGCAGAAAATGAGACCAAGGACAAAAAAAGGCCATGTTCCCTTTGATTGCAAGGACTGCCTTGTTCTGCAGAGGAGGTGGCTGAGCAGAAGCTAGCCCAGCTGTGCAGTCTCTTTAGCTGTGCATGAAAGATTCTGGATTGGCAGTCCTTGTTCATCCTTGTTCATCCACAGGGTAAGTGCAGCTTGAGGGGAGAGGCTATTACAGTGCACCTTCCTTCAAGCATCATCCTCTGTGGACACTCCTTCAGCACTGGCCTGGAGGCATCATCTCCCTAGTTTGTCCAGTGCAGGCCTTGCCCCTGTCAGCAAAGCTCGCTTCCACCTGAGGCAGTGGCTTGAGGCCATGCATGGAGTCCTCCAGCTTGTTTCACTTCAGGAGGAAAGAGTATGGGAGCTGCTGTCCCTGGCAGTATGATGATGCAGTTAGGATTTGTCAGCGCGTCTTGATGCTTGCTGATTTGTGGTCAATGTTTTGACTTCCAAACTACATAGCAGACATCTCTGCTCCCAGGTACCCGTCGAGATGCACAAGTTAAAACTGGGGTCTGAATGCCATAGGTGCAAAACAAAAAGCCCGGTGAAAATGGTGGGAATCACAGGTGAGGATCACTGAGGTTGCTCCACAATATGGACTTCAGTTCCCTGAGTATGAAAGCTTTTCACAGTAACTGGAAGGTTGTGGGGGTTTTTTGTTGTTCCTTTTTTGGTAAAGTGTAAGTAAATCTGTCTCTACCTCCAGTTTACCACGGCACTATAACCTTACCAGATCCGGAAGAGAGGGAGTAACAAGGCAGTAGCTGGAGTAGCTGTAGCTGTGGATCTGTGCATGTCCACTGTGGAACAAGTAGCCAGGAAGAGAAGGTGGTATATGGAGGGGGTTGATCTGGTTGGAAGCAGGTGAGCAGGCAGCAGTAGTAGGACAGGTAAAAGGCAGCTCGACCCCAACCTCAGGACTGACTTTTGGCTCTTGTTAAACTGTCCAGCTGCGAGCGTGGCATTCAGAGACATACATGATGTTCAGCCATCTCGGAGAAGTCTGCTGCTGAGCATGAGTCAGCCCTGCCTGGGTTAACTATTAAAGGGCAGTATCAGGAGATAAGATCTTTACTCTGCTCCCCAGCCCCTTCAAGCCCTTCATCCTCCAGGTGGTGCCTATGAAGGAAGGGAGTATCCCTAGGCTCCTGCTGCACTGTCAGAGGTCACAGAAGTGTCCCGTCTGCCCACTGGGCTTGGTGTGATTGTCCCCAGATTAGGGGCAGCCCTAGTCACACCCAGAGCCTCCTTCCCGTGGGGGAAGCATGTTCTTGCTGTCCTTTGCCGAGTGCCAGGGCCCTTAGTCAGCTGCCAGAGCGGACATGGGGGTACCTTGCTGTCTGGGAAGGGACGGCTGCGTGGGGCAATTGAAAGACATGGTGCTAGATAGAAGGGGAGTTGCATGAGATCTAACGAGTGTTACCCACTGCTTGCAAAGCCCAAGTGGACTCCGCTGGGGACCCATCGGTACGGGCACGGCGGCATGCACGACGAGGAGTGGAGGGTACTTCCACTAAAGTGTGCGTCCAGCAAGTGGAGGAGAGCTCAGCCTGCCTTCCTGAGAGGC
Organism: Sagittarius serpentarius; assembly: GCA_034782735.1. Taxonomy (NCBI): domain Eukaryota; kingdom Metazoa; phylum Chordata; class Aves; order Accipitriformes; family Sagittariidae; genus Sagittarius; species Sagittarius serpentarius. The sequence goes on from JAVKLA010000081.1 coordinate 1,159,266, forward strand.
TGGAGGGGAACCTTACTTTCCACCTAGCATACAGTCACTGCTTTCTCTCAGAGAGGTGCTGAGCCTCCTCATGAGCAAGACCCTTCCCTCACGCCCAGCCCTTCCTAGCCTCACACTTTCCGTTCGCTTGCTGAGCTGGGAGAGCGTCTCCCCTAGCCTCTGGCTGCAAACTCAGTGGGTGATGCCGTGGAGCGAGGCGAGCAGGAACCAATTCCTTAAGGGGCCATCTCAGAGCCTTCCCTGGCTTTTCCTCCCGTCGCAGGGAGAAGTGCCCCTGCCTAACTGGAATAAATTGGTACAGACCATTAGCAGCGCAGGTCCTCCTCTGGTAAGGGGGGAGGGAGGGGGCCGTCGGCACTGCTCTGGATACAAAGCAGCCAGCCACGCTCTGGCTTCTTCCTCCCGCACCCTGTTGGCCTCCTCCTCCTCCTCCTCCTCCCTGTTTGCACGCTCCCTCCCTCCCTCTCTTTCACTCTCTTTCTTTCCCTTAACGCCACGCTGCAGAAAGGCAGACCTGGGGAACTGGAGGACCACAGAGGCAGTGGAGGAGGAAGGAGCTCTCCAATGCTGTTTCTTTGCAAGTGAAACAAGGAGGCAAAGAGGCGATGAAGGAGTATCTTGGTTGCTGCCTGGATTAAGAAAGAATACATTTAAAAAAAAAAATCTGGACCCAACAAACGAGGAAAAAGGGAGGAGAGAAGGAGGAGGAGGTTGCTGGGGGGAGCCCACTCCGGTGGGTGAACAGTCGCTTTGAATCGTACCTCTGTTCCCAGGGATTAAAGCATGAATGGGAGCAGCTTCCCAGCCACGATGGAGAGAGAAGGCGGTTCAGGCTATGGGAATAAGGTAACTCTTGCCTCTTGCAGGCATTGCATGGCTGAGCTGAGCAGGACAGAGATCCTTTATGCTGGGTGTGTGTGTGTATGTGTGTATGCAGCGGGCAGGGAGAGGGAGGAAGCAGGGAAGACTCGGAGCGATTTTTCCTACCCCTCCCAGTGTATTTAAAGAATGCAGAATGGGTCCCGGGGGCTGCGGTGCTGGAGCTCACTTTGCCCCCCTCCCTTTTCAGGCCGGGTGCCTGAGGACACCAAGCTGCTTTGCCTGGGGAAGGCTGGCTGGGTTATGGGGAAATATGCCCGTGTCTCGCCTCCAGGAGCACTGTGCTCCCAGCCTTGCCCTCCCAGCCCGGCACCTGCTCTGGGGCTCCCCTCCTGGGTTTGCGTGCAGCTCTCGGGGAAGCTGCGTGGGGACCACAATGGCCCCGCGCCCTTCCAGCCTGCCGGTGCATCCGTGCAGAAAGATGGGAGGGAGGTGAAGGCGACTGAGAGAGTTGCTTTTCTCTTTCCTCGGTCATCCTCTGCCTTTTCTTTGCAACAGAAAGGGATGGGATTTAGGAGGAGAGGGAACTGAAATCCCTTTCATTCGTGCCAGCAGTGGCGAGAGCCAACTTTGAGGCTGCTTAAAGGGAAACAGGAGTGATCTCTGTGTCATGTAATGTTGTGGGAGTGAGTGGGGATAAAAAATAGTGATTATGGGGGAGAAAGTCCATGGTGATCAATGAAGCTGTCCACAAATGCTGCTTTCCTTTTCCTTTTCCCTGCTGGGCCTCTCTCTGACTCAATTCCTGGGTCTCTGACCCTGAAAGTCCTAATTTCTCTCGGTCAGACCAAAAAGTGCAACTTCAGATAGTACTGGGAGATGGCTTAGCCCAGATGTTTGGGAAAGCACTGAGGAGAACCTGATGTTTACAGCTGTGGAGCCCATATCCAGTTAATCCCACCAAGGAGGGGTCTTGGCTGGATGTCCCTCACTATCTTTGGCAGGATCTTGCTGTTGCAATATGAATTTGTTCTGCGCTATCCGTCAGATACCCCCTCCTCCCCTTGCCTTCAGGGGCTTCTTGATGGGTCTTGGCATGGGGTTAGGAAGCATTTGCTTTGGTTACTTAGATAATGACGTGCCACAGAAGTCCCCACTCTACACGTACACAGTGCAGAAAGTCGTGAGCCCCAGTGTGCGGTCAATTGACATAAGAGCTTGTATACACATCTCAGGAGCTTATGGTCCAATGTTATGGACTGGAAGAGACTATGCAGTCTGTTGCATAGGTCTGTATGTACTTGTCTAAACTGTTAGTGTCCCTGAACTCCAACAGTGAGGTGTCAGCAACTTGTGTACATGAGTGAGGGTGGGTGTGTTTGTGCATGCACATAAATATGGAAGAAGGGCTGTCTAAAAGCACAGTGAAGCTTCAAGCCATTCTTTTGTTTCATGAGCAACACTTGCTTATATGAAGAAATTCTCCTAACTCACCCAAGATGCGTCTTGCTTGCCCTGTTCATGTAATTAGTCCTTCTCTGTACACAGATCTCCAATACGAATGAATTGACCAAGATTTGGCTAAAAGATTACAGTGGTTGAGATTTCTTACCTGACAGAGTTGGGATCAAAAATGTGTGGAAAAATGGAGGCACTCAGGAAAACAGGGTAAAATACCTTCTTTCTGCATGTAGCACCCAACTCTATTTTCCGTGTCAGCTTCAAAGCATTGAGGAATATGGAATGTGTTCTGGTGAAGGAATTGAATAATTAGACAGTGAAAAAGAAGGATATTTCTCCCAGGAGGGTTAATTCTGTGATAGGGGCCAAGAGCTTTGGAAATGGTCGAAGCTGGCAGGACAACGGATGCTACAAGAATGGGAAGGTAGCTGACCAATAATTTTATTTTACTGGTTGAACATGTATAGGTGTATGAAAGACAGAGGAAGAAAAATGAAATTGGTGACGTTGGCTCTGAGTACTTTCTCATTTCATGCAGCTGAGTTGTAAATCCTTCCCTGCACGTCCCATGGCATTCTGCTTTTCCAGCGGAGCACTGTGAACTTGGAGACGTTACCAACGCACTAACAGCTTTAATGAGAGCAGGATCCCTCCAAGCCAGGCTGACCAGAGGAAGGTGCAGAAGAGGGGACCCAAGTCTCACCTCGTTTCAGTTCTCTAAAATGGCGAAGTGAGAGGGCATCCGTAAGGGTCTTCTTCCACACGCATGTGTTAGCAAGGAGAAAAGGAAGGGAGCTTTCCCACTCGTTAGTTGGCATCCCAAAGTTTCCTGACCCATCCAGGTGGCTCACAGTGGAGAGTGAATGCAAAGAGGGGATAATGCCCCAACCCTATGAAGGGACTGTCACCTTGTATGCGTCACAGGCCTGATGCGGTGCCACTGGGGTCAGCGATTCTGTTCTCCTTTGGCTTTGTCCTCATCAGGGCAGTGTCTCGCAGAGCTCCAGCCAACTGCACCAATGCCTGGATTTGCTCTCTTTCCTCCCTTGACCTGCAGTGTTGTTCTGCATCTTTCTGGCTTTTGCTCTGCAATTGTGCATCTTCTGAGGCAAGAAGAGCAGCAAGTGCCTCCAATGTACACGGCCTTGTCGGTTTTCAGCACGCTCACAAATGCTGCGTCTTTCTGGCAAACAATTGTTGTAGCTGGCCTAAGCTGACCAAGAAATCTTCCAGTAACGAAGTGTGAGCACACGCTTTCCCCTTGTGCAAAGCTGGCTGCTCAATGTCAAAATAATGCTTTCTGAAAGGAAAACAGCACATCTGCCCTTTTAATCTTTTCCAGCACCCTCATGTTGCAACAGCAGAAGCCTTGGGAAATGAAAAGAACTGTCTTTTAAGGGACGCTAGGGCAAATGTTGCAATTTATTTTTTAGTGTTTCTTGGACACTTGCCTTTTGCAATGCTTTTGCTCTCACTTGCCCTTGTTCTATTTCTACTACCTCAAAAAAAAGTTGCACAAAAGCAGTTTTGTTTCTTCAAACAAAACCCAGTGGGCAGGTTTAAATCCGTAGGAAGACAGGATATGGTCCTTTCTTGCATCACTGTGCCTTTTGTCTTGCAGGGATGAGCAGTGCCAGAGGCTGCCTGGCTTCCTGGGCTGCTTTTCATATGGGTTTACCAGCAAGATCTCTGACTTCTGGGGACTCAGCAGGCCTTGGTCAGCATCTTTCTGTGTAGGTGCTGCCCTCTGTGGCTTTCTCGCCCTCCATTTTTATTGCAGCCCTCCATTACATGCAGTAGCCTTGAAAAGTTAAGTGGGCTGTAGCTGTAAGTCTTGTTTGGGGATATGGCTGGAGGTACGTTTGGTGTGGCTTCAACCCACCCGAAGGCAAAGCATCTTCTGGAAGCAATGTCATTGGAAGGGCCCTCCACAGTGTCTTTTTCATGGGTCCTTGCTCTCTGTAACATGTTGTCTTTTATGCTTTGCTTGTGGAGATCCTGAATCGGTTACCTACCAGTGTTTTGCTTCTCTGCTGGCAAGACAAGGGATCTTTGCCAAGCATAAGGTCTGAAGAGGGAGGATAGATTCTCCCCTCTTTCTCAGGCGAGCCCCAACTGTTTGTGTTTGCTCTGGCAAGTTGACATCAGGGCTGGATTCACCTTCAGAAGCTAATAAGGGCTTTGCTGAGTGGAGATCACAGGGTGTGGCCCATAATTAATCTTCATATCCTGATCTAGACATGTGGCCCACCCCAAGTGCTGTAAGTAATACAGTGTGTTAGTCACTATTGAATATATAAATAGAATAAATACAAAATGCTCAAGATCCCCCTCCTGCCTCGACCTGAGCTATTTTCTTAAAGACGGGACAAGAGCTAAGCTTCTGTTTAAGGCTTCCTGTGCTTCTTGTGCTGTTGATGTCTCAGCTCTCAAAGGCTGTGTTAATGCATTGGTCACTGCTGGCCCAGCTCCAGCCTGTACGCTGCCCTGGAATACTATTTATTGTTAGTTCCTGAAATGTGGTTTGATACTCCAGAGTCCTTGGTGCTGTCAGCACCTGGTCTCTGCACTGGAGCATAGCATGTGAGTAAACAAAATGGACAGAGAAAATACTGCATGCTTGTTTTTGATGGAAGGGTATGCAAATGCTGACAAGGGAAAGGTGATTGGCCTGTGATCACGCAGGGAGTCCTCTGGCAAAAAGGTATGGGAACCCAGAGAAGAAATTCTGCCAGTTAGAATGGGACAATCTTCAGAAAGGCATTAAAAAAACCCATGTCTGAAACCTCTCAGGAGGCGATTTACATCTTCACGTCATGATTGAGAATTCTCTCCATTCAGCTCCGGGCTGTTGCAAAAAGATGCATGCACTGCAGAGCCCACAGAAGACAGACGTCTGCTGATCCCCGAGTTCCTTCCACAGCGTCTGCTGGAGACTGGTTATCCTCTCTGAAATAACAACAGCTGGTGCCCTGCTAACGCAACATGGAAAGTGGAGTTCAGACTCTCTCCTTCCATTCCTGCCTTGTGCACTCTAGACCGGTGGGCTGGGTTGTCAGAATCACTTGCTCTTCTGCACTGTCTGCTGTCTGGGAACTCTGTCAAAAGCCAGTGGGTAGGGAATTGAAAGTTGTAGCTCAGAGAAAGAAGTCTGCTTACCCTCCAGAAAGGTGGGAAACCCTTTGCTTGAGTGTGCTGAAGATGCAGATGTCGGCTCGTGTAGGTTCAGCTGTATAGTAAAGAGAAATGGGCATTTCCAAGGTGCAGCTCATCTCATCTGAAGGCATTCACTTAAAATAGGCCAAATGAATTCTCCCTGTTGACTGCAAAAAGAATCTAGACAGTGAGCTTTGCTGTGGGGGTCTACACCTATGGCACTGCAGGAAGCAGGAGTGGGTGTCTCCCACCCTCGGCCCCTGCAGATGGGCACTGCAAGGCCAGCGCAGCTCTCATCTGACCTTTTGTGAGTAGGAATTCACCAGGAGCCAGACGTCCACGTTTGCAGCTGCAGCACAAAGATCTCCTCCCAGCCATCTGCAAGGTCTCACTCCTCCAACCTCGTCAACGCCGTGCGTTATGTTGTGTGAGTGGCAGAGCCCCAGTTTCTGCAGTGCCGCAGCTCACTGTGGTTATGGGGGTCAGAGCTAGTGGAGAATGAGACACGCTTCACTTTCTGACGGGAGAAAGGGGCATGGGATTTGTCTCAGTGGCCTTGCTGGATGTCATTCTTAAATGCCCTAGTACAGTTTCTTCCTCAGATTTGGCACCTGAAAGGCAAAAGGCAGCTAATCCAGAAGAAATACCTTGACTCTGCCTTACCTTCCATTCAGCTGGAAAGAGACCGGGAGCAAAAGGATGGATGCCGTGGCTCTGCTCTGGATTTCATGAATGGATGAATGTAGAGATGCAAGTGGGGATTTTGAGGGGATTTGGAAGCCTGCTCCAGGATTTGTCTGGCATGCAAAGCATTTATAATACTTCCAGCATTATCATAACATAATGCCAGCATGATTCGGGGCCCACTCCAGCTCTCAGTGAATAAAAAGCGTAACTCTTACCACCATCAGTAGGAGACGGGTCCCACTTTTGATAAGTTGTAGTTTTGCATAGCCCATACTCTTCTCTTGTCCTGGTGGCACAAAGTGAGGGCTAAGATGCTTCTTTGTGCTGCTGTGAATGAGTGGATCTGGTTGCATACGTGTGTGGGTGCTGAGCAAGCTGCACGAGTAACACTGCCTCAGAGCAGTGCAACGTGGCCTCTTGCAGAGAAACGCAGTGTGACAGTGGAGTGGGTGCCTGGGTTACCTCCCCCTGGTCTTGTCTATAAATACCACCTTGGTGCTGAAGCGTTCTGGCTAAACTCCTTAGATTTTGTCCTTTGTTTTTCCATCTGTTTAGCGGGTTCTAAAGCTAAAGAAAAAACTGTACCAACACATTCCTCCTAACACAGGTGGCCCTGTGCGGGCCAGGACTTATACTTACCTGAGGCTGCATGGGAAAGTCCTTGGGGGAGTCCAGCTTCTCAGGGAATAAGCAAAAGCCAGCAAGCACTGGGGAGTGACATTGCTCTGGCCACACGGGACCAGACTAGGTGACCTTCTGTGGTTGTTCTATCTGAATCCCATAGACTGTGACACGGAGAGTAAACATGGAGCTGTGCTGAGACGCCGATGGGCCTGCAGTGCTTCTGGCTAGTGTGTCCAAGTGAGCTTTTTCCAGCTTCAGCTCATGTCTTCCCCACGTGACCACAAAAACATAGTGCCACGCTTGTACTAATGCAACAGTCCTATGGTAGGAATTAGTACTGTGGGAACCACGGCCTCAAGGCCTTCAGCCCATCCCAGCACAGAAGCACATCAGAGTACTGAACTTTTCTGGGTGCTCCAGTGCAGGATTTGGGGCCTTTTTTGCGGTCTGCACTGATATGCTCTGCTCATTTTTAGAACAGCTGTGGATGCTCACAGTGCAACAAGAGATGCACTGAGCTTGCATGTTTCCTCCTGCCTCCTTCTCTCTGTGCCTGCCCAGCCAGCCTTGCCTGTCATCAGCAAAGGAATAGCACTTCTGGAAGGATTTTCTGTGTGTGTAGATGAGGGGCAATGCTGAAAGAAATCATCCATACTGTTTCATTGGGTGTAGGAGCCAGTGTCCAACCCAGGGCAGCTATTACACTGTCCTGAGCAGTCCAGCACTGCCACATTCAGATTCTGACCTGATGGAAAGGAAGCATAACTTTGCTGTTTTGTGTGAGCCCTGTGTGCCTGCTGTAGCTAGGTGCCTCCCTGGTATGTGACTAACTCTGCAGGGGGCTGTGACAACATGCTAGATAAGTCACTGTCCTCCTGTGGGCACCACGTCCCTTCCCATGCGCTCCTTGCCCTGCCATCCCTCCGTCCCTGTGGGCAACTGTAACGGCAAGCCCAAGGGAAAGGTTGGAGTTTGTGGAGTGTGCAGGAGGTAAGCGATATTGTGCTGTAGCCATTAACGAGGTACATTAACCAGATGATGAGGGAGCGGCCTGACAGGGTTGTTAACTCCTGTCCCTCACCGTAACAAAGCTGTAAAACCCTCTGGAGGGATCAAAGCGAGAGCAGCACTGCACTCTTCTCGCTTGAGTCCAGGCTGAGAAAAGAGCAGCTTTGCAGGAGGAATTTTGTTAGAGACTGGGTGCGGTACCTGGAACCTGTTTTGGCTCATGAATAAGTTGATATTTCTTCTGAATAATAGATGCACATGATGGTTGCTGAGAGGCAGATCTGTGAGTGGGCTGGGTCTCTGAAGGAGGGAGTGAGACATGCGGAGTGAGCTGCAGTCCTGTTCTGAACTGGGAGCTTGCTGGATGCTGGAAGCCTGGCAGGACTGTGCAGGCATGACGTTTGGATGGTAAACCTGCATGACTGAAGCAGAGAGGGTGCCTGTTTGGTCTTTTCATGTCTCCTGTGGTCGGTGTATACCACTGTCCAGCTCAGGCTCCGGGGCTGAGAAAGATAAATATTTGTAATGATGCCATTTATCTGCCTCCATGAGGAGCTTGGTGCGAATGTGTGAATGGGAGGAGAACGGTGCTGTGATTAAATCCTAGCACAGTTTACGGTGGGGGCCAGCCACCCATGACATGTGTCTGCCAGGACAAGTAGGCAGGTTTGGGACAGCACAAAGGAAGGCTGGACCCTGAGAACTGTGGCTTTTTTTGGGAGGCAATGGCTGTGCTCAGATTAGCAGGATGCTTTAAGATGCTGCCTCACGCAGTGGTACCGAGAGGCAGCCTCTTGCTTCCTTGAGAGACAGCTTTCACCTGACTTTCTAGTGGCACATTTTGCTTCTAATTTGGGAGAGAGAAGTATAATCTGGCACAAGCCTGCCACCCTTGAAAGGCTGCCAGCCAGTTTATGGCACTCTCTGTCTGCATGCTCCCTACAGCCTTGGTGAGATACAGGAATATTCTATCCTTCCCATCCTCAGCTCTTGCAGTAGCTGCAGGGATGCACTGCACCCCCCCAGGAGAGGCTGACTTTGGCTGTGTGATGTGGGGTTGTATGGACATTCAAAGGTTTATTCAGATGGGCTGTGATCCACTTGGAGGAACGGCAGCTGGTTATGGAGATTAGAGCTACAGAAATCACTACTAATGAATAATTCTTCCAGTGTGTTTCTTATAATAGTGGCACATCCACAAGGCATGACTCTAACATACCCATTTTCAGAGAGTGTGCAGCTCCTGGAATGACATTCTGTGAGGGTTTGGAAGTATTTGTTTCTCTTTGTCAGTTAGATGAGCATGATTTCTGGCGTGATTTTTACCAGGAAAAAATTGCAAGTGCTAAAATTGGGAGCATTGAAAAGATTGGGGTGGAATCTGAGTGGCAAGGATTGGGGCCAGGACAACTCTACCAGCTGGGGAAGCCGTTGGTGTGGACGTGAGGTGTCGGTACAGTGGTAGGCTCTTTGGGCAATGGGAAGGATGCTGATAGATCTGTATGTGCTAACTTGGCCTGAGCAGTGAGATTCAGGCATAGCGGGAGATTGTCAAAAGAGACCGTGAAGCAATGTGATGAGAGTTCAACTCGTTCTTGGGTGGCTCAGTTTGAAGTCACATCTACCTTAGACAAGAGTTAGTTCCTCTAAGTTATTAGTTACTTTAGCTCTGAAATTCTCCAAGTGCAAGCAGCCGGTGTTCAGCCAAGAGTATTGAGAAGGGGGCCTGGCAGGCATAACTGTGAATAAATTTACTCTAAGATGAATCCCTTGGCAGCAAGGTGGAGCTGTCTGGATCCTGGAGGTGTAGATACTATCTTTGCCTGGAGCCTGGCAGACTAGCCTCAGGAAGAAGCAAAAATGACTATAAAAGGTGCCTTTCTATAAATAAAGGCTAAAGGACAGTAGGAGGGGGAGCTGCCGATTTCTGCCCTTTGTGGAGAAGTAACTCTCCGTGGCATTGTGAGGGTACCGGGATTATGGTTGCCATAATCATGCGAAGAGGTGCGGGTGTCAGGAAAACATTGCAAACATATTGCTGCTGAATACCTTTGGGGTTTTGCACTAGCAGGACAGGTGTGTGGAAGGGGTGCTTGGACCTGTGGAGCAGGGGGACCTAAGGTGTCTCCCTGCCACTGCCCTGGGAAATTTGACGGCTGTGAAGCTCCTGGTGGCGAAGGATTTGTTACGATCCTCTGAAGCTGTCACCGCACACATACACCTCCTTTCTTCCTCCAATTTATCTTTTAATAATGCTGCCAACATTATTTCTCATCGCTGTCTCGTGCACTGTGTGCTCTGCCTGGCAGTCCTTTTTGTCTCACCCGGGCATCTCGTACCATAACGCTCTAATGGGAAGAGACTCTGGCTGCTGAAGTTAATAACTTACCTGACAGCCTGAGTCATTCTTTTTACAGAGCAAACTGTGAACTATGCAGCAATTCAGGGCTGAGACCCCAGTCTGGCAGGGGAAAGGGGTTGTGGAGTAGGCGAGTGTTCGCATTCAGGTTGGGATCAGCACACGCACTCTTCTGCTGCTAACACTATGGTGCACTTTCGGCTTGTAAATCTTCAGGTGCTTCACAAAGCAGTGTTACATTGGGTAGGTGTGGGAAAATGGAGGATCAGGGTGTCCAGGGAAATCTGTTCAAAAGGGAGAATGAAACAAGGTCTTCGCTCTGCACTGAGAAAACCAGAACATTCAGAGAGACTGAAAGAGGAAATTCTTCTCTTTTTTGTCAACATGACAGCGACTCGGAGGAGCAAGTGTGCCGAGATGTCCTCACAGATGTGCCGCATCCCCCGTTTTCCTAGCCTACATTCTGCATTTGTCAGAAAGCCCCATTCCCTCGAGCTGCAAAAGGGCTTTAAGTTCACGTGCAGCACTGAGCCCTTCTGAGTGCAGGCAGCACTGATTTCTCCCTCTCTGTCTCAACCATCGTTACTGCTCTGGCTCATTATCAGCTGAGTCAAAGAGTTTAGTAACTCTTGTTTTTAAAGATTAGTCATCTGTAGGAATGACATTTGAAAGACTGACAGTTCCAATCAAATGACAAGGGCTGCTCTTGTGCTTGAAGATATTTGTTTAATTAAAAAAAAGGTAACATCAACCTGACTAATTAAGTGTTGTACCTTGAGATACAGCCTATGAAAGTACAGATGGTGTCCTGGTCACGTGAGGAAGCTACCAGGCTGCCATCACGCAGGCTGGACAGGCCTGAAGGGAGAGGGGTGGTTCTGTGCTGTAGCACTGTTGATACTCTCTTAACCCTGTTCCCTCCCTGGGCTAGGGATGGCCTGCCTCTCTGTCCCTGCCATGCAAGGTTGGTGACAGTCATAATAATAACGATGTAATTTGCCTGGTTGATTTGAGATGCACTGTAATTACTGCATGATTACAATATTCTTAGAGCAGCCATTACAAAACCCTCCAGTTTCTCAGAGCTCCCCAAGGGCTTGTCTCGCTCCTCATCTTGCAAGTAAAACCCTGCAAGGGAGTGTGTCTGTCCATCAGCCATGTCTGCATCGCTTTTTGTGTCAGATTACATGTGCGTGCTTTCAGCCACTTGTAGGTCAGAGTTCCTTGGTGCTGAGACACTCGTATTTCCCTATGTCTCAACTGGTTTGGTGGCAGGATGGTGCTTGGCTGAGAAGGTCAAGCTTTTGCAAGTGATGAAGATGCTTTTGGAAATGGCAGGGGCTGGTGAGTGGTACTGGAGAGCCAAGCAGCAGGGAGAGGGCACTCGTAGGTGCCTGCCTTTCCTGTGAGGTCTTACTTGTTCACTGCTTTTTTGAGTTGGGCTGTGAAACTCCTGGCTTAATTCTGTCTCCAGCTTTTGTTTGGCTTCTCCATTTCACATTCATATGGAGAAGATCTGGGCTGGGTTTGGCCCTTGGGTGATTCTAAAATTAGGAGGAATGACCTTCCCCAAGCATGCACACCAGGCTGCCAGATTGGTGGGAGTTGCACTTTGCCAGCACCTCAGGCATCAGTGCTTGTGCCATTTCTGTATTTAGCCTGTGAGCTACTCCAGCCTTGTGATTCCTGTCCAAAAGTAGGCAGCTATTTTCATCTCACCTCTAGAGCAAGCCGAGGTGCAGGTGAGCCAAAATAACTGAGCCATGGGGGGAAGCCAGAGTCAGAACCAGGCATAGATTGGAAGCCGGACAAACTGGTAGATTTAGCCCTTGCCTTTCCCACTAAGAGACAAAACTAAGAGCCAAATCCCATCTCCCTGGGCAATGCTGGAATAGCTCTGGGTTTATTGGATTGGCATATGGGGTTTTTATGCTAGTAGAGGAAAAGAAATTGTTTCTTTCCAAATGCCTCTCAAATGGAAGACAGGCCATGTTATTCCGACATGTCAAAGTTCCCAGGCAGGCAAAAGCCTCTGTGTTCACTGTGGAGAAAGGAGGTGAGGGAAGAAGGACGAGTGTGTCACGGGAAGTCCTGTGTGCTTCCTTTCAGCAGGCACAGTAGGGTTAGGAGACCTTGCTGAATTTCGGCAGGGACCAGAAATTGAAGGGAGATAATTTTAAAATGACTTTCCTGTTTCCAAGGAGAAAGCTGTGTAGGTTTGTGGCTGTACTAATGGACTGCGGAACTGCAAGCGGCAATTGATTGTGTTGCAAGCTTCTGAATTATAGTTGGGCGTTTGCTTTATCATCCCAGGTCCCCCCCCGCTTCCCTTTCCACGCTGTAGCATGAAAGAATCAATGTTAATCCCTCAGTCCCATTAGTGACTTTTGCAGAGGTCACAGGCTGTTGGACTCTCTATGCCCTATTTGACCACCCAGCACCAAGCAGAGCTTAGAATTTGAGCCTTATCTCTTTAAAAGGGCCATCTAATGGGGATGGGAGCTGGGGGTTTTCTCTGTAGGTTGGTGTAATGGTTTTGGCTTTGATTTTTTTTGACCGACTGCTAACCAGGGAGCTGAGAGAGCTCTGAGTGCCGTGTTGCATCTTTGCTAGATCTGTCCTGCAAGGCCATAGGAGAGAAAACCTGTGAGAAATACTTCTGTGGCTCAGTGAATGGCCCTGTTGCTCCAAGCACTGCTGCTACGATATACATATATTTCTGCAGCACTGGGGTATGCTGTGATGCTGGAGGATTTGTTGCTCGGGCAGCAGCTAAGAAGGACTCTTGAACAGGCTGCTTGAGTAGGGTGCAGCAGCTAACCTGGCAACCCTGGCCCTGTTGCAGGCTTGTCTGCAGTGGAAAGGTAGTTTGCAATAAGACAGAAATTTATATATGAATTTATAGCCCAGAAGCTCTTCAGCTCAAATTAGCTGCATGGCTGCTGTTAGTGCGTCTGAAATACAAAGCAACGAATTCCAAGCTTCCATAGCTGCCTCGTGAGCAGCACGTGTTGGGAGCAGCGTTGTGGGGAGGAGCGCGGAGGAGATGCCGTGTGTGAATTCACAGCGTGCTAGGAGCACTCTGCCTCCCCTGAGCAGGAACAGCACCGTTGTGCTCCCACACCAATAGATGCTCTTCACGGCCTATCCGGAGCACCTCTCAGCCTGGACATGTGCACACTATCAAGCAGCTCTGACAAAAGCTCCTGCAAAGCAGTTTTTACTTCAGTGGCGTCTTCAGGGACTTGTGCTTACAACAGCTGGTGTTTTCAAAAGTAATGGAGAATTTGGATGCCTGCATATTTTTTTTCCCCGGCCTTCAACAAAACCGCCTTTCATATGCTTGATGTTTGCTATTGTAAAAAAGCAAAATTACACTTTTGAAAACTAAATCCCTTTTTAAGGTGTTTAGGGTGCCCAGTGGTGGCTTGCTGCAGTGGGAGAGGGCTAGCTTGCTCACTAGCTCTGCAAAGCTTCTTTTTCCCCCCCTTTTTTAATGCATTAGAATCAGGTTATTAATAACTCTTTTTAAATAGAGCAGGATTTATTTTTTTCCAGGGGTAGGGAAGAACTCGGTAATTAAAAGGAAGTGCTGATGGCTATGAAGCCAGGTCTCAGGTACGGAGCTGGTGAGCTGCCTGCCTGATGATGCTGAAAGGTGTGTGCCACGTGCTGCGTGCCCTGCCCCGCAGCTGAGTGGGGCGGTGGGCCCTGCTGCACTCCCCCGACTTTGTCTCCCTGGCAAGTCAAGAGGCAACAGTGTGTGGGAGGTGAGCAGGCTCATCTCCAGGTCTGGAATTGGGAACGTACTGCAGAGCCAGCTGGGAGATAAAATTAGGGCTTGTGGCTTGCTGGGCACAGCTCTTCATGTTTGATGCTCATATTTGTGAACTTTCCCAGGTGCCAGTGTAACGGGAGGCAGCCCCCAGCGTATCCCACCAGCCCAGGGTTCTGCATGCAACCACAGTATCCTACACCCTTAATTCAGGCAGTATATAAAAGCCTGGGGCTTCTCTCAGCCGCTAACAACCAAAGCTGTGAACTGCGTAGTGGTGAGGTAATCCTTACTACAGCATTAGCAAGCATTGCAGTCTTTCTTCTGACAGCCATGACCGTTCTTTCATCACCCAACTGTGTCACGCCTGTTTAACTTGGTAGGCTTCCTTGGGTAGACGGAGAAAGGCAAGTCCACAGGGAGCCTGGTGTTAGCTTGACACGTTCGGCTCGATGATTCAGTCTTGCAGATCCTGAAACAGTGGCCTTCGCTGGCCTGCTGGCTGTAAAGGTGAGGCTTGGTTGCTATGGCCCGCCACCTCTTTTACATGAGGCATCACACGGAAGCGCGTGTCTTCAAACCCTTTGGACAAAGCATATGCAAAGCCTATTATGGAGCTGTGGAATTTAGTCCAATCATGTTGAAATTGGGTCATCCTTTGTTAATGTCACTTTTTAAAATCTGTGGAAGTCAGCGGTGCACAAAATAATTCAGTGCAATGCAGACCACAGAGGTGGAAATAGAGAGTCTGGAAATATGTTTCTGACAATGTTGACGTCGTCTTAGCTGAGCAAAGGGAATAACTCAAGGTATCATTGTGTCACCAGTTCGAGAAGACTTGATGGAGAAGCCCTTAAATGAGCTAATTGCTGGAGCACTCTTTTCCCAGCACTCATTCAGCATTCACCCACAAGCAACCTTAAAGAAAGTCGAACAACTTTTCATGGGTGTCATCAGCATTTCCTCTAAGAAAACAGCTCCTGGTTGTCTTTCTATTCTGGAAGTGGGCTGTAAGTCAAACAGCTTTTCATCTTGATAGAGATGCTTTTTAAAAACCATGTGTGAAGTGCAGCCATTTATCAGAAAGTATTGGGTGCTGTAAATGCTTTCTCATCCAAGACCTGAGTCAACACACAGCTTTCCTGGCTTGAGAGAGTCTGGACCAAGTGTTGCCAATCCTGACTGACAGACCAGTGCATCCTCTGAAAGCAGTAAGGGCAGCGCTGCCTCTGTGACAGATAGGATTTCCTGTGTGGCCAGGCCAAGACTGATGAGACTCTCCCAGGCACCAAGGATCCACATCAGCCTTGCCATTTTCTGTTGCCGCGTGTGTGACACATTTTTTGCCTCTGCCTTGCTCATCACAAGAAGATTGCAAAGCCCAGGTCCAACCCTGTTCAGAAGCACTGTAATAAAAGGATACCTGCCCCTTCCAAGGCATTCCCCTGTGTGTCTTTGGAGCAACAAGGAAAGGAAGTTCAGTGACTGTAGCTAAGGGTCTTCAAGAAATCCCGGACAGCACTTGGGCACTGTGGTGGTGATTCCAGTGTAAGGACCTGTACAAGAAAGCCAACACATTTAGAACAATGTGTTAAATCTTTTAAGGATTTAACAGAAGCTCTGCCTTGCTGTTGGAAGCAATGAAATCTTGGGACTAGGCAGTGTTGTCAGCATAAGAGCAGTGCCGTCACATCTCCTGTCCTGTTTCTAGCTCTGGCCACCCACCTCTACTGGTGTCTGCAGAGGTAGAGCAGCATGGGGGGAAGATTAATCTGGAGAAGAGAAAGTTTCTGATGCTTGTTAAAATTTGGCTGAAGCTCTGAAACTCAAGGGTTTGTATGTTTTCCAAACTGGTGGGTGGTTCATTCTAATTCTGGATATGCAGTTTATTCACATACACAACTAATCCTTTTTTGAATCCTGTTAAGTTCTTGTTCTTCTTAGTATCCTGTGGCAATAAGTTACAGAAGCTAATTGTGCTTATGTTGAGCTCTGTTGATCCATTTTGCTCATGCTTGCTTTAAATTTTAAGTGTTGTTCTGAGAAGCTTGGTTAATATTATTTTTTTCTGTGAGATAATCTGTGTTCTTGATCCCATTTGTTGCAACAGGGCTCAAGGGCTCAGGACTGGAAGGGGAGAGTAGGTCAGGTTTTGCTTCAGCTCTTGCAAGGTTGGGGAAATTCTGCGATCTCTGTGCCTCAGTTTCTCTAACAGCTTGGAGAACACAAGGAGTGGCCCCTGCGTATGTAGCCAGGGCAAGCGTAGTGACAGAACTAGGGTTTGCAGGTGAAGCTGGACAAAAGTATCAAGTGGAAAACCAGCCTCCTAAAACTAAGCTTCCTTTCCAGGCTTTTCCAATATTTCTGAATTTCCCTTTTTTGTGTGGTTAAAAAAAGAAAGAAAGAAAGA
>JAVKLA010000081.1:1175664-1197277 GCA_034782735.1 Sagittarius serpentarius
AAAGAAAGAAAGAAAGAAAGAAAGAAAGAAAGAAAGAAAGAAAGAAAGAAAGAAAGAAAGAAAGAAAGAAAGAAGAACACATTATTTCTCTGTTTTTGGCCACAGGAATTATTTTAATTTTTTAAAAGGAGGAAACAAATGCTGGATGAAGAGATGATGCAAACACTCGCCCTCCGTCGCAGACCCAGTCTGCGTTGGCTCAACACTTTTGATTCCTGTGGATGAATCCAGTTCTCCTCTAGCTGGCAGATTGGTAACGGTGGTCTGAAACATTTCTGAGTCATTCTCACTCCCTTTCTTGACTTGCAATTCAAGCTTCACGTTGCACGAATCAGCTCTAGCTCAAGGATGGTGCATTGCCCCTTGCGGCATCGTGCAGCCTTCTGGGAGGGCTGGGCTGCAAACCCTCTGTCCCTTTCTCCCATGAGTCAGGAGAGTCTGAGGTTGAAGTTAGCACCCCTGATTAAATCCTTAAAGAAGAAGCAATTCTGTGTTCTCATTACTCAGTTCTGGCATTGTTCTGCTTAATAACTAAACAGTAATTAGCTCCACAGTTTTGCTACTATACTTACAATCGCCCCCATTAAAGTTATGGGGTTTTTAGGCAGTTATGGCTTACAGAGTAATTAACGAGCAAGAGTCTTTTATTACTACCTTTATTTTTAGCCTGTGCTTTACAAGCCTTTTCTGCCAAATACCAAAATCTTAGACAGTGTCTGCTGTGTTGTGTGATTGCAAGGGAGAGCCCTAACTGCCCTATGCCTCAGTTTCCTCATCTGAAAAATGGACATGACAGCGCTGGGCTTACATGCCCGCAGTTGTTTTCTGTGCAAGATGACTGGCTCAGGCGCGTGAACTTGGGTGTAAATTCAGAAGGGTTTGCTGGGTCACAGGGGTTGTGGTCCAGCTGCTCAGTGGATTGAGGTGGGCTGAGCGGAGGGACCAGCACCGGCTTGTGCTGCTCCTGCATCATTTTTCAGTAGGGATCAGAGCCAGATACTACTACAAAGGTGAAAGAAGCCCTGTGTTTAGGTTTAGGGGATACTTTGCCCAGGGGGAAAAGCTATTAGTGAGAATATACTTTGTATCCTGAAGTATGAGTGTTTATTTTCTTTGTAAAGCTTTTGTTGTAGGATTTGGCTGTGTGTGTTTGTTATTTCCTGGCTGTTTTGTAATACAAGTAAGTGTTTGGTATGTTTGTTTGGGAGTTTTTTCGTGTGTTTTTCTTACGTCTAGACAATATTTTTACTCCAGTGACTTGTGTGTATATACAAATTCAACTCAAGCAGTTCTTTAGTTTAACATGTTCTAAATCACTTCTGTTCAATGAGGGAAAACCAAGGAGTAATGACAGTGGGGCTGATCAGCCCCAGAGGAAGAAGGAAGGTAAAACTGACTGTAAACCAGATTGCAGATCAAATCAATGTTTCCTATGGTAAGTGTCAGATCTGATGCCAATTAACTTGATTTAAAAAAAGAACCTTCAGCATTTACTAATCCAGCACGTTACTAACACATGGCTCCAGGATTTATTAAGGCTTTTTTTATTAGATGAGTGCCCTTTTAATATTGTCATGCCTTGACACCATTGCCCTCTGCCGGAGGATGTGAAATCTCTTTCACCATGTGGCATAGCCCTTCTGCTTGCAGCATGTCAAAATATATTTCTGCCAAGGAAAGATTTTCCAAACCATGCAAAACACCTTTGTTTTAGAAATATTTTAACCCCCCAAATCGCTTACATTTGAGCTGTTGATTTGTGTCTTTTGCCTGATTTTTCAAAACTGAAAAAGTAAAGTATACTTTCTATAGTGGAAAAGAGAACTTGATCTTTTTAATTAATTCATGTTTAAATTTGTTCCTCCTCCTTCTTTTCCCTGTGGAGAAGGAGATAACAGAAGCCTAAAACTGATAATCTGAACAAAGCCAGGTTTTGTTTTGAATGTTTTCAGTGGGAAAAGGAGAGTGGTGTTATGATGGGGCAGGGGTAGAGTGAATGCCTTGAAGAGGAGCATAATTTTCCCCAGGCTAATTTTTGGCTAGCCTCACTTGTGCCATAAACAGCAACACAAAGCATCGTTTGGCTTTGGTAGCAAGGGATTTTTTGGATGCGGGGCAAGCCCTCTGTCTTGGCTGTGAAGCTGTGACTTCTCTCACCAACAGCGTAAAATCACAGGCGACCACCATATATTTCCTAGCTGATGTTGTTCACAGGAGAAAATGGATTTCACCTTTTGCAGCTGTAACATGTGACGGTGAGGTGGGAGCATGGCTTTGTTACACTGAGAACTGGCATCACCCTGCACTGAGGCCCTCAATTGCATTAGCGTTTTGAGAGGGAACACGCTTGAAATACTTCGTCTGGATCCAGATTTCATAGTGCTCACAGCAGCCCCAAGTGAATTCTTACAATGTCCTTCATTCAGGCTTCTCAGGGTCATCAGGAAAATCAAAATCGCTTCAGGAATTAACAGTAAGCAAATGGCTTTGCTGCAGAGCAGAGTGCATGGTACACCGTGGGTGCTGACAGGCAGCTCGGGGTGCAGAAGCGGGGGTCAGCAACTGGGGTTCAGGCTGCGGTCTGCGGCCCCGCGTTCTCCCCCAGCCGACCATCGCCATCTGCGGTTCAGATCCATACCAGGGTTACGTCCCTTTGGGCGTGTGGAGCGCGCTGTATATAGGGAAGGGAACATTAATTACTGCCACTGCACACGGGGTATCTGATGCACATCTGCAGCCCGCAATTGCCGATGGCGCAAAAGGAGCTCAGCGTTCAGCCAGCCCCAGGAGGACAGGAGGAGGAAGCGTTCCCATGGCGGAGAGCACTTTCCCGGGGAGCTCTCCGCTGCCAGCCCGAGCAGAGCTGCAAAGCAAAGCAAAGCCGACAGCTCTCTCTACTGGGGCACAAGCGGGCTGTGTTGGCCCTTGGCAGCTGGAGCACCAAAGTGACAGATGATTGACCAGGGAGCTGCTAAATGCTCTGTAGCAAATTAAAAGGAATCGATGCCGAAGAGACCAATGCACAAATCGTTGGAGCCTGCTCATTTTCCCGTGTGTTGAGGGGATGGAAATCAGAGTAGCACCCCAGCCCAGAGGTGCCCGTTCTCCATCATAAGAAGCCCAGGGTCAGCCTGTCCTGTGGAGGATGCTGACAATTTGAGTCTGGATTGGCGAGAGGCAAGGAAAAGGCATCTTTAAGGTAAGGGCACTGTATTCAGAGGAAGCTGCCCTTGACAAATGGGGCATTTGATGCATGCCAGCCCACTGTGGCAACTTGCCAGGTGCTGTGAATTGACTCTGAGTGGCTCTTTTAGCATGTCATTTCCTCCCACCCCCTCTCCAGTGGCAGAGTCCTTTCCTTGGTGCATTTGCAGTGAAGGTGCTTTACTAGGCGAGGTGTTCAGTCTTTTCAGAGCTGCCTCTTACGGCTCTGCTCTGCAGGGATGCTCAAGGGACATGTTCTGGCTTTATTAGAGGATTCAAAGGATGCCAGTGTTCAGTGTCCTCTGTTCAGGCCCTGACGGCAACTGCAGGGACAGCAAGGATGAGGCCAGATGCTCTTTCCTGAGGGCACTGTGTGCTTTGGCAGTGCTAGGCCAGCAGGATTTCTCTGGCTCCAAGAGCTGGCCAGGGATGCAGCAGAAGGCTGATGTTTGCTGGAATAATTCCTCCTCTTCCTCCCTGGTTTATTTTGTTTGGATGAGGCTGCTTTCTCCAGTTCTGAAAAAAACAGGGACAAATCCATGTTGCTGGGAGATGCTTCCTTGAAAGTCTGCAGGGTGTCCGGCTGCACAAAGCATATCCTTGGTCTGTGAAAAGCTTTTTCCTGCTGGTTCCTCAGGCTTGACTGCAGGAAACCCTGCTTTCTGTAGAACCAGCTGTGTTTGGTGGTTGGTTTAGGGGTTTGTTGTCGCTTCCTCTGGAGACCCTTCCAGAAGACTAGCTTCCTCTTATCACCCTCACTAGCTGCAGCTTGCCCTGATCCACCACAACCTCCTTCCGTACTGCTTGGTCCTTGCATTTCCTAAATGCAGTTTGCCAGCACATCTGCTGATTGCATCCTCTGACGAGGGTCTCCTGAGTGAGGCTTTGCCTCTGTGCACGGTGCTGGAGGAGGGTGGGTGCACATGAGGAGCATGAGTCCCCAGCTCCGTAGAGGCTGGCACCGTGATCTCTGGCACAGGTTTCTATATGGGAGGTGGCAGGTCTCTCCCTGGTGAGAAAGCTCTGGGTGGGGAACTGGGTGTTTGCTAGAGCTGGCTGGAAATTTTTTGACGAGTTGTGTTTTTGTTTGTGTGGGGACAAAAAATGGATTCGCTGAAGCTTTTTTTGAGGGACATTTACATGTCCCTTTTAAGGACAAAGGCCAACCTGTGTTTTCCCTACCCCTTGTTAAATTAATACCTCTGTGATTGAAGTGCTAATTTGTAAGAATCAGGTTCTGTCCAGCAACTCGAGTATCACTTGCTTGCACTTTAAAAGGACAACCTGTTGGCTCTTGGAGCCGTTTCATTTCAAGTCTTCCACTGGGCTCAGTGCTGGAGGCTGACTGTACAGCGCAGTGGTCAAGGCATGGCCAAGGGAAATGCAGATCAATCCAAATTGGGCTAATCAGGGATATGAACCTAGATCTCTCTATGGCTGCTCCATGCAACCAAAGAAAAAGGAAGCTCCAAGGGTCTCAGGAAAAATATTTGCAAAGTAGCATCGTATCTACAGCCCAGGCTTGAGGAGCTCCCCTCTGATTTAAGGAGGGGATCTGAGAGTTTCCAGGACACTGCAGTGGCAGTGACTGACCAGCCAGCCAGCGGCAATGCAGTGGGAGATCAGTGCTTTTCCCCAGAGCAGACTGCTCCCTGCCTTCGACTGCGGTATTCTCTGGGCTCTCCCTTGTCTGCAAGGCAGTGGGCTAATGCGTTCCCCCACATGGGAACAGAGGTACTAAACTGCTACCCATGTTTTCAAACTGTCCACCGTGCGCGTCCCTGCTAAGTGATGTACTTTGCTTGCCGAGATACTTGGATAAAATACAGTCTGTTTAAATCTTGTATGTGCTTATATTGAAGCAACCTAAGCTATTGTGGCAGTTTAATATACTCCAGTCGCAACACCTCCGAGGTGGAAGAAATGAACCTGAACAGGCCATTGGAAGCCTGAGTTAAAACAGGCTGCGTCAAGGATGCCAGTGGGGCGGCCTGAGCTGAGGGGATTACAATGACGGGCAAAACACAGGGTCACCAGCTTTGCCGGAGCTGTATTCCCAGGAGCGTAGGCACAGTCAGCCTGAGCGCTCTGCCTGGCAGAGGGAGAGGGTCTGGTGGGTCAGAGCGCTTGCCGGTGCGTCAGGCAAGTAATGTGGTCATTATGGTCTCTGCTTCCTTCTAGGGGCTTGGGCCTAGCACGTGGTGTTGTGAGGCTTGGCTGGCTTGTGGATGAGAGGTCCTTTTCCGCTGGGGAATGGTTCAGACACTGCAGCACTGAGCAACTGTTGCTTGGCTGAAGCAAGGGCCTTGCTTGACAAGTGGATCCAAAGGAAAGCAAGGCTCTGGGCACCCAGGAGGCATCTCTCCCTGGGTGGGGTGGGACACATTTCTGTTGCTCACTGCCCCAGTTTGATTTGCTCTTCCTGAGGAGGATTTGTGAACTCTGTGGAGCAGCTCCCTAGTACTTTTCTCTGCCTACTCACCTTTGCTCTGTGTTGCAGGTTTCCTTCCAAACGAGTCCCTGAGGTTCCTGCTGGCAGCTCCAGCAGTGTCCTGTAGAAGTGCCCTCCTGCTCCTGGTCCCAGCAGCCGAGGCCTCTCCAAACCTGCTTCTGCAATGGGTGGGTTGTAAGCACTGGTAAGACCTACGAGTCGTGTTGCCTTTGCTGCTCTCTCCCTCTCTCGCGTTCTCTCTCTCTGTCCTTGTTCTTTCTTGCCCATTTATTTCTGTTCTCCATGTGCTTTGCTGTTCTGTCTCTGGGGTTTTCACTGTCAGGTAATGAGGAGCTGTGGGTCCAGTCAGTCTTGGAGATGCCGAAGAGACGAGACATCCTGGCTATCGTGCTGATAGTTCTGCCCTGGACACTACTAATCACCGTCTGGCACCAGAGCACCATTGCTCCACTGCTTGCAGTGCACAAGGGTGAGAGAAATCAAACCAGCCCATGCCAAGTCTGTGCATCCCTCCCTCGTCCTCATCTCCTCTCCCATTTCATTTCTCCATGGCAGCCATGCTCATCTCAGCTCCCAGTCCATGCTCATGCAGAAGCCTCCCCACTTCTGCTGTAGGAACAGCCCAGTGCTCATAGGGGTTCTTCAGAGACATCAAACTCCAAGCCATGGGATGTGCTTACTGTTCTTTATGGCCTAAATCCAGAATCAGTCAGAGTACTGAAGGAAGATGATTTTCTTTGTTCCCTGATGATCCATAAGAGAGGATTCCCTTCCTGCTGGCCTTTGTAGCATTCTGCACACAAGTTAGTCCAGCAGGAAAGCTGCAAAAAAGAGAGCAGAGGAAACAAAGCTGCCACTTGAGACAGCTGCTCTGGGAGACATGAGGCAAAGAGCATTTCTGAAGTGTCCTCAGGAAAGCAGCAAACTGGTGCTCTTGCACTTGAAGGAGAATGCAAGAGCCAGCATCTCACCTGATTGATTGGTGGAGTTACAATGCTATGGGAAAGTCAGCTTCCACGCTACCTGTCACACAAAGCATTAAATAGAGCCCTGGCCCAAATCGCATGAATGCAGGAAGTTCTGAGGGATCATCTCTTGCCAGAAGGGTCCTATTTTTTATCCTGTTCTTGGCATAGCAGCAATATCCAAGGCCTGTGAGAGCTCTTGGGGGCTGGAAGAAGCCACGCTGCCTACTACAGTCTTCATTCTTGGTTCTGCCCTTCTGCTGAGCGCCAGGGCAGGTGGCTCAGCTTGGGAAGGCTTGTCTGTGGGGAAGAAGGCCAGCTCATTTTCCTTCTCTGGTCCCCTTCTCCGGGAGATTCTCTCCCCTTTTCATTTTAATGTTCGCACCCATCCTCCACAGTTGCTTGTCCTTTTGCTGAACAGTCTGATGTGCAGTTTGAATTGTCAGAAGTTCAGACTCTGTCCCAAGCTGCTTTACATTTCCCCCTGGAGGACTGACAGCCACCCATGAGGCTTTGGGCAGTTCTTAAGGGAAAAATGACTGTGATCCCCTCTGGAAGGTGGACAGTGTTTCAGAGGATGAGGGATCTACTGAGCTTTAAAACAAGACTTGAAAGACTACTAAGAATATGCTGTCTGTATACCAGTCAGATTCAGTGCCCTAAAAACTCGGAGCTGTTTTTTGTGAATGGCCACGGATGCTGAAGTTACAGCACAGAGACTGCTCTGCTTTGACTCAGTCCTGAACTTACCGACGATCTTGGTAAGACACTTCTCTGCCTCTGCTTCTCTGAGCCCCCAGTGGAAAATGAGTGGTGATAGAGACCCACCTGAAAGCTCTTGGGAGAAATCATTTTGTTCTTTGAATGTGTTTCTGAGATCCTTTGGTAGCAGGTGCTGAAAAAGGGATGTGCATCTAGATGCTAGTGAGTGCAGAATGGCAGTGCTTACACATGCCGGGATTTACAGCTGAGGGTTTGACCTGCAGGGGTTTGCAAATGGTCTCAAGCACCAGCCTGGCTAATTACATTTGTGTCTGTGTCCAATGCATTTTGCAGATTTATTTTTGAATTGATTCCAGTGTTACCAACATGTGCAGGACACCTTGCCCCTGTGTGTCGTCGTGTCGTGTCCGTGTCATGTGTCCCCCCCGCCCCCCCCCGCCCAGATATACACCCTCCCTCTGTCAATGCCATGGAGTATGAGGCCTCCATTCTGTTCAGGGCTAGTATCAAAGTTTATGCTGCTGGAAAAGTAGCATGCTATGAAAAAAACATAGGTAGTACCCTGCTGGGTCAGATCTAATGTCTGTCTGTTCCTGTTCTTTCTCATCTGAAGTTCCTGGTACTACCTGGTTTTGCAAAATCTATGGCTCAAAGTATTATGTGCCCACTAGAGAGCAGCTGGCTTATACCCTGAATGGAGCTGCCCCTTCATCTCTGCCAGTTCCTGACTGTAGACTGTGGTATTCCTGCTGGTCTACAGTGGTATGAAAGTGTGAAAGTCGCACCCTGGAAAAGTGACAGGTGCATGAACTTTTTTTTCCCTTGAGCTGATTGTGAACAGGTCTCTCTTTGCAACGATTTTATACGTTTGGATCACTGTATCCTATATATATGCTGTTCGTTGTTCACATCAGCACTACTGAATGGGCTGTTATGTTCAGAGATTGGTAGGGTCTTTTTGAGGAGAGGTTAGTCAGAGGCAGGTGAAAGTCTCTGCAGGAAAAAGCCTACAATTACAGGCTTTAATTTCTACTCTCCATTTCTGGATTGGAAGTGTGTCTTTCCCCACATCTCTGTGCTCCATCCCAAGCCTGTCAGGAGAGCAGTGGGGTACTGCAATATCCTGGCCAGATGATGCTGTTGGGGGATCTTCACTGACTTGGTATTTTCCACCAGTTAGTTCCCTGCTTCCCAGTCCAGGTGCTCGAGTGCCTGAGTGCAGAGCCATGAGTCCTGTCCCGCTAAGTGTGGTGCCCAGAGCAATGGGGCTCTTCAGGAATGACAGACCGTCAATCCGTGTTGCTATTTTCTTTATCTAATTGCTGTACAAGCCTGTCTCTTCTGGGTGCTTTTTGAAGTTGCTTATTCTGAGCACTCAGCTGCAGCATTGTCCCGGGCTCTCAGGCCTTGTTTGGAGCTGGTTTTCTAACAGCAGGAAATTCTTTTCTCATGTGTGTTTGTCCCCGATTCCTTTATTTATTTGTGTACTTACTTATTAAGCCTCCATCCGAGCTTGTTTCCTTTCCTCTGAAACCATGAGGGTGACCTGCTATTAGCAAGCAGCCTGCTGGCTCAGTTGGGGGGTGTTGGCGAACTGAGTCCATGCGGCTTTTTCTTCTCTCTCATACCCTTGCTCAGATGATGGTGGTGACTCCCGGCGTGATCTCGCTGCAGGCTTGGACTCCAAGGAATACTGCTTGTCAGACCGGGACATTGTGGAGGTGGTGAGGACAGAATATGTTTATACCCGCCCACCCCCGTGGTCAGACACCCTTCCCACCATCCACGTCATTACACCCACCTACAGCCGGCCCGTACAGAAGGCAGAGCTGACGCGCCTGGCCAACACCCTCCTGCATGTGCCAAACCTGCACTGGATCCTGGTGGAGGACTCGCAGCGGCGCACGCCTCTCATCACCCGGCTGCTGCGGGACACGGGGCTTAACTACACACACCTCAATGTGGAGACACCCCGCAACTACAAGCTGCGGGGAGACATGAGGGATCCCCGCATCCCCCGGGGGACCATGCAGAGGAACCTTGCCCTGAGGTGGCTGAGAGAGACCTTTAACAAAAATAACAGCCAGCCTGGGATTGTTTACTTTGCTGATGATGATAACACGTACAGCCTGGAGCTCTTTGAGGAGGTAAGACCCTGCTGGAGGGCCCAGAACTGGCTGAACACAGCAGATTAG
Organism: Sagittarius serpentarius; assembly: GCA_034782735.1. Classification (NCBI taxonomy): domain Eukaryota; kingdom Metazoa; phylum Chordata; class Aves; order Accipitriformes; family Sagittariidae; genus Sagittarius; species Sagittarius serpentarius. The sequence continues at coordinate 1,185,204 of JAVKLA010000081.1, forward strand.
CACGTGGGGTGTAAAAGATGCTGTGTACTGAGCTGAGGAGATGCTGTGTACGTCCTCTCCTGAGCTCTGGACCAGTCTTGTCTGTATAGTGGTCCCACTGTAGCGGTCCCAAAGTTTCCTCTGGGGCTTGGTTACTGTGCTGCAATGTGTGTGTTTCCTAGAGTCAAAGGCTTCTGGTGTGAAGTAATAGGAACCCCAGTTTATCCTGTGGCGTGTGATCAGGATGCACATAGTTTTTACTGTAAAGGAAGCTAATGAGGAGCTGCCTTACCCTGTGGGGGGCCTTGTTAGGGCTGGAACATCACCTGCTGTCTGACATGCCTGTGCAGAAACACATGCCTAGCAAAAGAAACCTTAGCCATCCTCCTTCTATGCCCCACCCTGGAGATTTGCAGCTGATTCCTGATCTGATGTTATCCACCTTTCTTCTCCACCACCCCTGTGTATTGCACTTGGCTGTCTCTTAATTCATGTTTGTTCTTGTTTGAGGAGCCCCTGGGGTTTGTCTTCCTTGCTTGCTGTTTGCATTTGCTTGCTCTCATCCCAGAGTGTCCACTGGTTAAATACTGTAGCTGTCAAGAGCCTGGCGCCTGCTCTGCAGAGATCCCCAGCTGAGGTAGCAGTGCCCTTTCAGATTTACGCCTGAACAGTGTCAGCACAGTCCTGGCGCTTGCAGGACATCTTGTTCAGAGGTGCTCTGTGTGGTTGCCCCTGGCTCGCCACACACGCGAGGAGCACGCGTTTGTCAGCGCCCGCTTCTCCTCCCAGAAGAGCGGCGCCCTTCGCGCACTGCCTTGGAGAGGGCTGTCTCTCTGCCGGGAGACATGTGCAGCTCCCCTCTGGAGCTCTCGCTCTTGCAGCTTCAGGGGAGGGATGGTCTCTCAGGCTGTTGTAAGTAGGCGATGGGGCTGAGATCTCAGCCTGGATGTTTGCGGCTCCAGGAGCTGTGGTGGTAGGCTGAATTTCAGTGTGTCCTGACAGTCTTGTCAGGCTTGAGCAGGGGAAGGTTCCCATGTGCTTTCCCGCCTCTGCTGTTTGTTCCTCTCCTACTGGAGCTCTAAATGAACTCCCGTGCCTTTCCCTGTCTGCAGGTATGCAGTGGTCTTACAGTGCCGGGTACGCTGTACCTCACCTGGCTTCCAGCTCAGAAATTACTTGTTCTCTTGCTCTCCTGAGGCCAAGTTCTTGCAGCAAGGGACAAGAAAGGAGGATTGCCTCCTTCCCCACCAGTTGCCAGTTTTCATACCAGGGATCTCCTATTTATTCACTCCGTACATGCCCCCTTTCCCTTCCCTGATGGCTTTCACTTGAGCTTGGATAGCCACGGGAATATACATGCTTTTAACGCTGAAAGCAAATTCAGACTGAATATCTTTCTTCCACAGTCCCCTTTGAGGCTGGCTCTGGCAGCATCTTGAGACAGACACTGCACATTAATAAAGTAGAAAGGGTTTCTTCGTTCACCCCTGTGCTTTGCTCGTAGAGGCTTCTCCTCTCTGGTATGTAGCTGCAGTTAAGGTCACATGGAGCCAATGAAATGCGCTGTGAAATGCAGAAGACACGCACTATTGTTCCCTGTGGACAGGGGCTGCCGTTAGCATGTGTATAATGCAGAAGGGCAAGTGCCAGAGCTCTTCTGGTCTCATTTGCAGTAATTAGCAATGATGAGATTAGCTCTGGGAGATCCCCGATCTAAGAGACTGGGCTGAGAGCAGAACGCGAGGCTGAACCTGCCAGCAGAGCAGGACAGGGTGCTGGGGGTGAGCAGGCAGACTGGTGTTCAAAGCATCTGCGTTGGCAAGTGCAGGCATCTGAAGCGTCCCCTGATGGCTCCTATCTATTTCTGTTGACTCGACAGGGAGTAGAGGCATCCAGCGTTGCTCTGCTGGGTAGCAGGAGCAGCTACAAAGCACTGTCCTCCATGCTGGGAGTTTCTGGAGAGGCTGCGCTTCTGAGCTGTCCCTGAGGTTGTGGGCTACAGCTGCAGTGCCTCACTCTAAAGATGCTTTTAGCCTTACTGTGGTTCATAGGCTGAGATTGCAGCTCAAACTCCTTAGCTTTCAGGGAAAGCACCTTTCTTCCTAGATATGCCATTCCTGCATTTCCAGGTGGCCTTGGACAAGGTGCTTTCCTCCTCTTTGTCCTGGTTTCCCCAGCTGTCTATGTGGAGGACTGATGCCCTGCAGCTCTAAAAACCTTTGGACAAAACCCCACTCTTAAATCTTAGTTATGTTTATTATTGGCAGCTTCATTTTCTGTGCTGAACTCATGCTTGGTTCCGTGGCTATCCATTACTATTGCTATTGTTAGTTGCCACCTTCCAAAGCACTTTGCCTCTCCAGCTCCAGGTTGTGCATCCTTGTACAGGTGAGTAATGAGCTCTGCGGCTTGGTCCAAGCCATGGATGGTGCCTGGGAACCTAACCTAGGCTCTTAGCTCTAGGGTTTGTGCTGAAGCTCAGGGGCGTTTGTTTGTTGCAGGACAGCGAGCAAGGTGAAGTTGTTCTGCTGGGGTGCTGGTTTGTGTGTTGGAAGTCGCATGCGGCCGATCCTTCTGTGTGCACCCACCATACTCTTCTCTTTCCTTGCCTCCAGATGCGCAGCACCAGAAAGGTATCAGTGTGGCCAGTAGCCTTCGTCGGTGGCTTGCGCTATGAGTCACCCAAAGTGAACGCTGCAGGGAAGGTCTATGGCTGGAAAACTGTGTTCGACCCCCATCGCCCCTTTGCTATAGACATGGCGGGGTTTGCTGTGAACCTCAGACTGATTCTCCAGCGATCTCAGGCTTACTTCAAACTGCGAGGAGTGAAGGGAGGCTACCAAGAGAGCAGCCTGCTCCGGGAACTAGTGACCTTGAACGACCTTGAGCCGAAAGCTGCCAATTGCACTAAGGTATGGTCTCTTCCTCATACATGGGCTGTAAGGATCCAGAGGTAGGAGAAAGCCCATTCAGCCCCGTCATTCAGTCACTTGTCCTCTGCGTTTGAAGAGAGCACATCCCCATTGCAAGGGAGCTGGGAATGGGCAATTATGTATTAAAATCTGTGGATGGCAGTTATCCTTTTAGGTTGCAGGCTGCTAGCCGTTGCCACAGGCCTTGAAATGTAGAGTCTTCTCTTGCCTGTAACGGTTCCTCTTTCTTATATTACCTCTATCCTTCTTATTTTCAAGATGGGCTTATCTGTGGCCTTGCTAATCCCCTGGAGCAGGGAATTCCACAGCGGAAATGTGTCTCGGTTGCTTTATGTGAATTCCTGAGGGAGGCTTTTGAGTACTGTTACTCCTGTGATAAGCCAGCATCATCTCAGATTTGGCCCTCTGGCACCCATCTGAACTGTAACCCAGGAGTACCAGCCACGGTGTTTCCTGGCTGCCGGGAAAGACTGTTCACACAACCACCACCTTACTGCGAAGTTGCCTTCTCCCTCTTGACGTCTATGCAATATCGCCGTAGTTGTCCACAACAACCTGGATCTTTCTGTGCCAGAGATAATGTAGAAATGTGTTAATGCCTGGGATATTGCTCTGAGCTCTAGGAGGCTTCCATAAAGCTTCATTTGGGGGGGGGGGCGGGGGGCACGTGGTGTTTACTGCTGTCAAATGACTGCTAATTATTTGACTGTACACATTGCCTAGGAGCCACCAGGTCATGGAGCAGGACTCCTGTGTGCTAAATACCATAGAAACTCAGAACGCAATGATGGGTTTTGCCCTAAAGACTTCCCAGTCTAAGATGAGAGACAACAGATGGGTATCTGTCTGCAATGACAGGGGAGCATGCGAGATACAATGAGACAATGCTGGTTAGTGTGACAGGCATCAATCACAGCAACATCAGCAACGGAGGTGCTGTCAAGTGCGAGTGGGTCCATTGAGCACTGCAGGCATGGAGGGGGTCCCTCTGAGATCACAGACCCCTGTGTAGCACTTTCATGCCTTTGTCTGTAATAGGCACCACCCAGTCTGGTTTAGGGAGTCCTTATTGCTTAATTATCCCAGGAGGATTTTTCTTTTTTTACAAATGCCAATAGACCCAGAGTTGGACCCAAGTCACCATCGCTTTTTGAGATAGGAAAAAATTTTGAATAGTAACCTTCGTCTTTGCTTTCCATCTGCACTGCTCCACTGCCCACAGCCACAGAAAAACAAGGATCTCAATATTCAGCAGTGCTCCAGCAAGCAGTCCAGGAATAAGGAAGAGGAGCTGAGGGGGAGGAGCAATTTTGTTTATTATCTGATACCTGCTGTGCCTCATTTTTTAAATCTGCATGTGTGTGGTTATGGCTGTCCAGCACTGGGATAGATAACACAGATGGTCTCCCAAGGGTGGGAAAAGAGACTGGATTAAAATCAAATCTCTGTTCTTGGGCACTGCATGCCCTACTAGCTAACAAGAAAGCACTGGCTGGAAATAAGTGTGTTTCCAACATGCCAAGGGAGATGCACATGTTGCTTTTAGGTTGGCGTACAGAAGATGCGGGGTGTTTACTCCATGGCCAGTTATGCAATCTTTGGTATATTGTCCCTGCTGTAAATAACTGTTGGAAAGAAGCTGTGCTAAAAGGCTGCGGATGGGAAATGATGGTTGTGGAGGAACACATGGAGGAAGGAGAGGAAGGAAGAGGTTGTTTCCAGGCAGGAGGGAAAAAATGGTGCTGTCAGACAGGCTGCCGTGTCGATGCTGTCACACAAGAGCTGCAGGTCAGAGATGGAGAGGAAGCAGTAATTGCTGGCCAGGATTTGAAGCAGACTGCATTTCTTTTTTTGGCTAGGCTGTGGGGATCTTACAAGTGTCCTTGTTGTGAACTGAATGCTGTCTGCTCCTGGCAAACTCCGAGTGCAGCTTTGCAGGTTGAGCTTTGCCTTTCTGCTTTTAGCTGATGCCAGCAGCCTCCATTTCCCAATTGCTGTTTTGCTTACCCCTTTGACGAGGAGGAAAGTCCAGACAAGCAGCAGAGAAGGACAAAAGTAGGCTGTCATCTGGGGTCCTCTTGCCCCAAGATCAAAGCACAGACATCCTTCTCATTGTGCTAGTGTGCTCCCAGCAGTTGTCATGGCTTGCTTCTGTTAAGTGTAACCATGCTCCTGCTTTGCAGTGAGATTTACATTAAAAATTATGATGTGCTCAGATAGAGTCATTAAGGAGGGATCAGAGAAGTATGTAAGATAAGCATAGACATCTGTTCTCCAAAAATGCTCCCTTCCCTATGTGCAGTGCTGCTATTTGTAATATTTATCAAAATTCAGCCCACAAATGCACACTTGTGCAAAAAGCTTAAGCTTTGGCCAAAGACGTGTATCCTGCTTATTTTCTCTGATTTGGGAACTGCCCAAAATGAAGGAGAAAATTAAGGAAGTCAGTATTAATTGCCAGGGAGAAAGAGAGAGTTGTCCCTCCTTGTTAGGAGGGAAGCGTTGGTTTATACTGGAGTTGTAAGGAAACAAGGCTTTGCAAGCGTGATACCTATTTCTGTGTTGTGCTGCTTCTGCATTTCCCCCCACACACCCCCAAAGCAAACCATACTTTCTTCAGTCCATTGACACAGGATAGAGGTCTGAGATTCTGTATTCCCATAAGGTTGATATAACTGGGACATACTCTGCTCCCCATTTTCTATTAAGACCTGAGAAAACAAGCTGCAGTGTGCTCAACCAGGGAGCCCTTAAAGGAGAGAGACTTTGAGTCGCCCCAGCTATTGAAAAAACCTCAGCGTGGGCTGGCACAAGAAGACCGACCACAAAATACAAGGTCATTGGAAAGGAGGCATCTATTGTTCCAGCTGCTCCAGGAGCCGCTTGTTTCTCTGGGGAGATACGTGTAGGTATGTTTATTTGGGTGAGGCAGGCTTTTGTGCGCTTAGGTGGGCTCGGTAGCAATTCACTGGGGTTGAAGTGGTGGCTAAAAGCAGTCATTCCTCCTCTCTCCTTATCTCTTGGCTGAGTAAAATCTGAGATTAAATCTGCGGATTAGCAGCTCAGCGTTTAGGTGGATGTTGTGAAAGGGAATCGCTGGCAGCTTTCTCTCTGAGCCTCAGAGGTGCTTGTGGGCGCCATTAAATGCCTCAGTCAGTATAACAGGTTGCTGTCAGACACAGGCTAGACAATGGGGAGCAAGCAGAGCTCTCCCAGCAGCACCTGAACCGCACACTAACACTGTGGCTACCGTGGGTCTTGGGAATGGCCCTGGCAGGGGAAGAAATTCCTTGTGCACATGGAGAAGACCAAGCCTTTGGGCCCAGTGGCAGCCAGGAAATTGCATGGCAAAAGGAGACCGCAACGGGCCGCTTTGTGATGTCACAGGTCTAAACCAGCTAAAATTGGCTCAGAATGGGCAGGAGAGAGGGCAAGCCTAAGGCAAGAAGGCTTGAAAAGGAGTACTTTGCTTCCTCCTGATTTTATCCTGTGGTGCTACATACGGCAGTCGGGGGAATCAGCTTCACGAGCTCTTTGTTTTCTTTGCCTTCCAGGGGCTGAGCAGCAGGGTATGGGTGGAGAAGATCTGTCTTCTTTTGGGTTAGATTGTTCCTGAGATTGAGCTCCTCTTTTTGTGCGGGTTTGTGACCAGTGGTTTGCAGTGAGCTTTCAGTATCCCGGCTGCTATGTGACAGCACTTTGTTGGTTAAGCTTCACACGCACACCAGTGAAGACACCAGTGCTCGAGCTGTTGATTTTTACGACAGACATGCAGGACTTGGAGGGTTCTTTTGGCCTTGTCTTGTCCTGATTAGTCACCAGAACTGCTGTGCCAATGCCATCCCCTGTACCACAGCTGAAAGCTGTAATTTACAGCAGAGTAGTTCAGGTTTTGCAGCACTGTCTGCCTGCACTGCTCCACAGTGGACCTTCAGATCTGTGCTGCAGCTGCAATAGCTCAAATTGGACCACTGTAACCTTTTCTTCTCTTGTGCTCTTCTACGTTCCGCCGGTAATACCCATCACAAAGCACAAATCTTGGAGTTGGTGTAATTGCACAGTTGAAGATTACTGTTTGAGCTCTGGCTCATTTAATAGCAGTGGCTACGATTCTCTTGACGTACGAGAAAAGCAAGAGTTATAGGAAGAAGCAATCTTTATTTGTTTTTAATTTCCTGTTAGAAGACAATGAAGAAGTCTGCTATGGAGATGAATCCTTGTAATGTCTTATATCTGTTTTGAGTTCCGTGATTCTGAATGGCAAGGCTGTAAATGATTGGAAGTGTTTTGCAGTAGCAGAGATCTTTAAAGGGCAGTCCCTCAGGTGACCTATATGAAACCACTGTTCAGGGAAAGTCAGATACTTGGTCCCCTCACTGTTTACTCCCTTGCAAGCTGTACTTTTTGCACAAGCCAGAGCTTCCCTGAGGCATAAAACAAACACACTGCTTGTGGAAAAAATCAAGCAATTGGCTGAGAGGAAAAGCAGGTGTTTCTGTACTAAATGGTGATCTCCCTCCCACATTAAAGAATACAGCATGAAACATGTTAGAAACTGCTGTATCAAGCTGCAAATTCTGAAAATTGGTCCATTTTAAGATATTAAAATATATTTAATTTAATCTGTCTTTTTTGGCACTTGGCTTTAACAATGCAAAAGTGGGATCCAGTTTAAAGAAAAGCTAATAATGCATAGTTGTGGTCTTCTGTTTATGGAGTGTGTGGTTACGGTTGCTTAGGTGTGAGTCCCATTCCTAGCAGAGTGCAGCCCTTGGCCACCAGCAGCGTTGAGTTTTTATGTGTCAGAAGTGGAAAGAGCTCTTACCTTTTTCCGCTGGAAAGGAGAACTGGCTACAAGATTCTTCTAGCACCTGGACTGCATTAGGGTTTATACATTCTGTTTGTTGGATGAGGAGCCCGTAACTGATGCTTGCATAGCACTGAGAGCCACTTGCACAGGCCTGTTTGGTTCTGCCCTTTCATAGGAAAGTAACGCAGTAATTGCAGCAGCGTTGCTGCAGTGGGTGAGCAGGATTATAATAGAGGCTAACTTTGATGAGCGGGCTCTGAAGTGGTTGTGGGGGAGCGATGAAATGGTTTTTTGGACCCACTCCAGACAGCAGTTGGTCACCACTGCCTTAGTATTAGCAGGCGAGATTTAAGCCCCGCACAGGAGGTGACTGCTCACATCAGAGACAAATTTGGTCAAACAGCTTCTTGGGAAGGTGGGGGTGCTCCTGTTTAACCAGAAGGGTTTGAAAAGTGCTTTGTTCATTCTTTAGAAACAGAACGTGCCCTCATTTTTCAGAAAAGCGGGGACTGGGTATGAAATGGTTTGCAGATATTTGGATTAAATGTGCAGAGTATTGTCATAGCAACAAGAGGGAAACCCCCGCAAGGTAGGAACTATCAATGCAAACAGGTGAAGGGAAGTGGGAAACTGTAGCTCTGAAGGGATAAAGCTGCTCCCAGCAATTCAGGTTCTAGGAGCAAAGCAATAAGTATAATTGAGTCGAGTGAGGGGAGAGTATTTTAAACAGCTTCCAGAACTGTCTGTGCCAGCAGTATAGCACAGCTAGTAGAAACTATTTACCTGTAATAGTCCCTCCTCTCTGAAAATGTTAGACTGCCTCTTCAATTTATATTTTTTCCAGTTCTCCTCCACAGATGTTGATTTGTATTAAACTTTGCTGCTAAGATGGAGGGAAGCTTTTAGTAGAAGCTTCAGTTCTGTTTTGAGCAAGTTGGAGAGGGGCTTGAAAGTGATGCAACGTATTGTACCTGGTACAGAATAGTGGATGGCAGCGTAGGGCCAGCAATTCAAAGGAAATGTGTATGGGGTCTTTGAGGTGATATGGTAGACTAATGCTTGCTGGGTTATGAAAGGGCTGCATACAGCCCAGAGCATGTGGGAGGAAGGGAGTGTTCTGTAACTAGCTCCTGCATCTTGCAGCTCTGAGACAGCAGAGGCTGCAACAGAGAACTGGAGCAGCAGTAAGTACTTCTCAGATCAGTGTCACTCTCATGTCTTTTTAGGGTCTTGAAAGAATTTAAAAGTGAAAAATAAGTGATAGTGAGGTTAGGGAGCAGACTGGTGTCTTCCCTCCAATAATGGGTTTTCAGAGATGCACTGAAAAATTCATTTTAGTATTTCGCACAACCAAAGGCAATGGTGACGACTGGAGTGGCTGGTGGTACTCAGTTTACTGCCTCTTCCCTTGAATGCATGAGCCACAATGTGACCTGAAGTGGCAAGAATTTCCATTTCCACTCTGAGCCTAGCAAGTAACTCCACACTGGCCAAGGGTGTAGTAACATGATAACCAAGAACCGGAGTAAGGAGCTTGGTCTATGAGGAAACATGCATGTGATTCTCCGGTTATGAAGGAACTGCCTTACATCATTGAAAATGTTGATGAGCCTTTCAAGGAAGATGGTTGATAACTACATGGAAGGAGCAGGTTAATGTCCCAAGACAGTACACAGTAAAATGGGTAATTTCTGTGCACTGTGCATTTTGGATAGCAGTAGGCCTGCCTAAATGAAGTTTTATGCAAACCTCCTTTCACCTGTGAATGCGCCATTAGGCTCCAGGGTAGATGGTTAAATTGCACTATTGATTTAATGTGCAAGAATATTTGTTAATGCAGTGAAGAAGTGCAGCTAATGACTTCTGTTGGCTTCTTCAGATTCTAGTCTGGCATACAAGGACAGAAAAGCCTGTGCTGGTGAATGAGGGGAAGAAAGGATTCACAGATCCCAATGTGGAAATCTGACTGTGCGTGGCTGAACGGAGACCAACACCAGGTAAGAGCTCACGTTTTTCAACAGTCATGAGAAGCAACAGTAAAAAAGGCAAATACTAGACAATGACAGGAAAAAGCTAAGAGCTCTTTTAAATGTGCTTTTTAATTTCCATTTTTCACATCTCTGACCCTCCCTTACTACGAAACTTCTTGAGACCATTAGTTAATCTCTCTTTTTTATCTTTAAGACAAGCTGCTAAAGGGGAAATACCTGGTGAGAGGTTGGGGGGAAGAAGAGAAATCCAGGGAGTGAGAGTTTAGGCAGAAGTTACATTATTAAAAAACGTAACCCTTGTCTAAACAAGAAGATTGCCTTATTAACTGTACTAATACAGCTAAAGCACAAGGGTGAAGGACGTGGATTCATCCGCCTGCAAACACCTGAGGAATGCTAAAGCAATGTCAGTGAAAGCATTTTGTAAGTCAGGCAGTAGCTTTCACTGAGGGAAGAGTTTAATTTGTATCCACATCAAAGCCACACAAAGGCAGTGACAAGTAAGGGAGGGTGTGGATTAAACCCCATGTGAGGTGTTTGATTACCTAAGGCGAGCGTGTAGTATCTTCTTCAGTGGAAAAGAGGAAAGAACACGCACATTGATGGCTGACTTCCTGCTCATTTGTTCATGCCCTGGCTTCTCACCTTTAATTACCTGTGCACCCGGGTGCATTTAGTCTTCTGTATGTCTAGCGTGCACTCTGCAGCTGGTTTGCTAGATTAAAGGATGGGCTATTTGCTTGTATCTGCATCCAGTCTATGTTGCTGCGCTTCATTATTACGGGGGAAAAAATAAATGCCCAACGCCCTTTAACTGGAGTGTAGAACCAAGCCTGGACGGGAGAGAAGGTTGCTGCTTGTTCTGTTTTCCTCTTGAATACAGAGAAGTAAGCAGCAAAGGGGTAGATTTGCTCAGTGGCAGTGTATTTTTAACAGTCATGAACTCTCATATAGCACATTCCCTCAGGCTAAGTGGATGGAGCCCTGCCTGCTGCAGTGGCCTGCCTTTGCGGCCCATTGGCAGGACAGCAGAGAAAAGCCTGCACTGCATATTATCTGTGCTATATATAGCGGCTTTGCAGAGAGGCCATAGCTCTTCAGTGCTGTCACAACTGCTTTTCACCAACACCCAGTTGCCTAGCAGCAGTACTCACAGATCTGCAATCTGAGATGGGTTTTGGGATAGTTCCAAGGGGTGGCAGCTAACTGCAGTGAGGCAGAAGGGTAATATACATGCTGGCTGTGTCTCTGTTGCAGAAGATTTCTTCATGCACAGCCTGCAAGGTTCCTCTCCACAGCATACAACCAGCCAGGACCTCTGCTGACTTCCAAGAGTTTTAGCGTACTGAAAACAAGCAACCCTGCATACATAAACTACCCGGATTCCCCCACCCTTCCTCCTGGACTCTGAGCAGAACCGGACGCTCTGGAGGTGGAGAAAAAGCACAGAAAATACAGGACTGACGTCAGCTTCAGTACAAGACCAGCTGCCTCACGAGATGCTCAGTTTGGGAGAAGTGCATGCAGGGCATGATGCACTGAAGACGCGGCCCAGCTGGAATGGTAGTCTTGACTGAGGGGGCTGTTTTACAGGACCTGAAAGCAAGGGTGAGAATGCCCACAGAAGTGTGTTGGCCCCTGATGACTTGTTTTTCCTGAGACACACGTACCTTGTGGCTACGTGTGCGACAGCCTAAGCAGCTCTCTGTTCATGGAGGGGACAGCTGCCTTCCGAGATGGCACCTTAGCCCTTAATTTTAAACCTACTTTAATCAGTGTTTATTACGCTGCACAAGACAGGAAGGTTTTGGGGGAGGGTGAAAAGCAAGGCAGGTTAGAACAAACCCATTAAGTATCTCTGTTCTCTTTGTATTCCCTCTCCTTTCCCTTCACGTAGTTTCATGGTTTGGAGGGCACTCTGACATACCTCTATGTTCATAGAATCATAGAATGGTTTGGGTTGGAAGGGACCTTTAAAGGTCATCTAGTTCCAACCCCCCCTGCAATGAGCACGGACATCTTCAGCTAGATCAGGTTGCTCAGAGCCCCGTCCAGTGTTTGGACCTTGAATGTTTTCAGGGATGGGGCATCTACCACCTCTCTGGGCAACCTGTTCCAGTGCTTCACCACCCTCATTGTAAAACAATTTCTTCCTTATAACTAGTCTCAATCTACCTTCTTTTAGTTTAAAAACATTACTCCTTGTCCTGTTGCAACAGGCCCCTGCTAAAAGTTCTTATAAGCCCCATCTTTCTTATAAGCCCCCTTTAAGTACGGAAAGGCTGCAGCAAGGTCTCCCTGGCGCCCTCTCTTCTCCAGGCTGAACAGCCCCAACTCTCTCAGCCTTTCTTCACAGGAGAG
>JAVKLA010000081.1:1197537-1226130 GCA_034782735.1 Sagittarius serpentarius
CCCCAGCCTGTACTGGTACCAGGGGTTGCCCTGACCCAGGTGCAGGACCTTGCACTTGGCCTTGTTGAACCTCATGAAGTTCAACAGAGGCCCGCTTCTCGAGCTTGTCCAGGTCCCTCTGGATGGCATCCCGTCCCTCAGGCGTGTCAGCCGCAACACTCGGCTTGGTGTCATCGGCAAACTTGCGGAGGGTGCACTTGATCGCACTATGTCGTTGATGAAGATATTAAACAGTACTAGTCCCAATACGGACCCCTGAGGGACACCACTTGTCACTGGTCTTCATCTGGACATTGAGCTGTTGACCACTAACAGCTGACCGCTGTTCCTGGCTGGAATTATGTTTACAGCATCTGGTTCTCTATTCATCCACGCTAAAATAATTGGAAGTGGGTTTTAATGAGATTGTGGCCATACACCATAGTACTTCATCCAGGCTCAGATCTTGGTTCTGTTTAGCTCTAATGTGGTTCACATGAGCATGAGGTGTGGGATTCTCTGAGGGTGCTCCTACATAAAGCCAAATTTCCACTTTTAAAAAATAAAGTTAACTGCTTAAAACTAGGGATTGAATGATAAAAGCTGATTTTAGTGCATTTGCCATTCTACTGGAATGTATCCTTCAGTCCGAGCCCCTTTTTCAGGGCCATGCCATACTACTGCAGAGCTACTGGCATGAAAAGCCACACTGGAGCAGGTTGAGAGTTAACTTCTGATGGACAGAGCAGCACCCTTGTAAAGGGGATTCTGTGCTTAGTGCTCTGTCGCTTCAGCACCCGGCTTGAGGTAGGCTGAAAAACTATCTATGTAGAACATTAGTCACCTCTTCGCTGTTCTGTAACACCAAAGGACCTGAGATAGCGTTGATGAAAGGGTGTTCTCTGATGAAACTATTTTGCTTCTCAGCAAGAGACACAGGACTGAGCAATGCAGAAGAGGAACCTGGGTGCTACTACCTTGGTTGTCTCTGTATTTCAGCTTGACCTACTTGCTGAGGAAGAAACTGAGGTACAACATACCCCTCCTCCCCGCCTCCAGCCCCTTTAAAAAAACCTCAAAACTTACCTCCCCCCTCATAGTTGTTGCCAAACCTTTGATCAACCCCCACTGTCCCAATTCTTTCCAAAAGGTCTGAAGCACAATTTTACCTTTGAATTAAGGGAAAATGTAATCCTGGAAATGGACTTGGTTATTTTTAGCCCTAACACATAGAACTATTAAAATGCTATAGATTGGATTCTTAGCTTCACAGTGCAGAAGTCTCCCCGTGAACTAATGACATTGCGTATTTCCTAATATTTAAAAAACAAAATATTTTTTGTACGTTATTTTCTCCCACTGTATATCAAAACCATTGGGGAAAAGTTGCATTCTTTAGTTCCCACTCACAGAAGCCTTGCTACATAGCCTTTACAAAAAGTCCCTTTAGATGCATTGGCTGAAGCGCTACCTGGATAGAAAGCATTTGATGCTACTGGCCGCTGGCTGCTCTATGGGAATGGGTATTGTTATCTTGTATTAAACAGTAGCTCTCTGCACTCAAGCAGATTTATTCTGTTACTGTACTAGCCTTCCAAGTTCACTTCAGTCTGCAAACCCTAGAGTGGAAGGAGACATTTTTAAAGGACTACAAAGTTTTCATACCATTTAAATAGTTTCCAACTGATGTCCTCTCCTAGCTGCATGTTTTGTTTCACTAATCTTAAGTCCAGTCCCTGCTGGGTTGCAACCTTCCCTCCTTGGAAGGAAATAACTTTCAGAAAAATGCAAATGATTGAGTCCTGAACACAACCCTGCATATACGCTCCACTCTCCTCAAAGTTGGGTCACACGAGCCTGGGCCCTTCCAGCTTGCACGGAAGATACCATGGTCCTTGGGAGCAGAGATACGTATGTTCAGTAAGACCAGCTCTGGCCAGGATGGACAGCTGCACTGTCTGTTCTCAGTTTTAAACAAAATGTATTTAAATTTGTTAAATAAAATTATGGTTTCTAAGAGCCAGAATACCCCGCAACTCCATTATCAGAGACAGTGCACATGTTTGGTGTTTCTCTCATAGCCTGAATCCTCTGGTTACTGGAACAGAAAGCAGGGGCCGAGCGACTCCTTGGAGATTCTGAACAGATTCACAGCTTGAATTTGATCTCTTCTTCTCCCGAAAGAGATGGCAGCTCCTCAGTGACTGTGGAGCTGGTGAGTTAAAAAAGAAGTAATGTTTTCCTAAATCTTGTGCTTCTGTTTTGAGGGACAAAAAGAAAGAAGAAAACAGGATCCGAGATCCCAAGATTTCACGGCAGGTTTCACTAGAAAGTACAGATGTGCTCTCCCATTTGCAACTGTGTATGCAACCCCTTTACGTCTATCCCAACCAAAATCTGATCCCTGCTCATTTTACAAGGGGGAATTTCATCTTTAGGTGCTTCACAGTGAGAGCAGGGGTGGAAGGATGACTGGAAGACTAACTTATCCTTTTCTCCTCCTGCACCTTCTCCTCGGAAGTTCTCATTCCTGCCTAGCCTGAAACATAATGATATATTTGACAGAGGACAAAACACATTACACTTTTTAAAACTTTTTTTCCTTTTTGAGAGAGAGACAACCTCCATAGTAAAACTTAGTGGGGAAAAAAGCTCGAATTAAAGTCATTTGACAACCAACTTGGCTTCCAACAAGTGAACAAGTAATGGCCTCTTTGCAGAGTGAGTTGCTAAATTCTGCCTGGAAGCACAACAGAATGGTTTTCCACACCTGGTTACTCACATGTTCACCAAATATTTTTTCCCCTATCTAATTATAAAAGTGAGGAGGCCAGTAATAACACATTTTTTAAAGTCACTGGAGGGCTGAGCTCAGCTTTCAGTTCAGATGGCTTCAGTTCTTTCTCTCTCTCTCCCTCTCTCTCTCCCCTCCCTCCCTGCCTCCAGCACCTTTTTACTCCCCCACATTCACCAGACGGTCCATAGCATCATGCACAGCCATCCAAGCTGTGGGTCCCCAGTCGTGCAGGGAGATGAGCTTCCACATCCATCTATGAAACAATGGACTCTGGTTCCTTCGGGGCCCATTCTCTCTTCTGAACTTATTGCCAAAAAGCAAATCCTTTACCTGGGTCTAGTGGAAATTAACATGCCCAAGTGCCTGGGCCATCATGTCCCCAGACATGCAACCAGGAATATTCAAGATGAACCAAACATGGGAAGGAAGCTCTCATCAGTCCACGTACTGGGTCCTTCCTAAATAAGGTATGTCGACAGATTGTATTATCCGTCCTGCAGTGCGTTCTTCAAAAATGACAATCTGCAGAAGAGAGGGATATATAAAGTTCCTTCATACAAAGGCTGAGCTACTTTAAATATTTTTAGGAGGAAAAGGCATACGATCACAGCAGGGGAAGGAAGCCTCATTTAAAGAGATCAATCAATATGAGTCTGAACAGTAACTGTGATTCTTCTTCAGCACCACATGAAGCAGAAAATGAACGAGCACCAAATCAGGTTTGTCTTGATTATGAACTTGATGCAGTGCTTTGAGGTTTAGCTGCCATCCTCGTCATGTCTTAATGGTTGTCAGAGGCATAGTCAGCTTTAGAGCTGCACCCTCCCTAATTTTCACAGATCTTAGGAGATAACAGTCTCCTTCCTCTCTATTGCGCTGGTTTTCAGCTAGAGATAGGTAATTAATATATTGTGTATGTCTAGCTCTTTGGGACATGACTCAGAGCAGGGTCTTTAATAATACAAACAAGCAAAGAGAAATCCCACCAAAGCCTCTCACCTCATTGCTCCCTTTCCATAACCAGGGGCCAGGAAGGTAGAGTGTTTCCTGAGGTCCAATTTTCCAGTAGCGGCCCAGGTTCTGACCATTGACAAACACAACTCCTTTCTCCCAGCCCTAGAATCAAGACGGTACACAGAATTACTGACGCAGCTGTATTGCCTAGTTAGCATCCCCCCCAGGAAACTAAGTCTACTTTCACACTTGCATTCTCTCCAGCCACTTTCTGCAGGTTTTCTGCTTGCTTTCCCTGAGCAACTCCCTGAAGCCACGAACATTTAAGTAAGTCCTGTGGAACAGGAGTTATCCTTAATGTACTAATTAAAAGGATAATGCTTTCAAAAGTGTGCAAGTCATGATTCATGCTTGTACAGGAAACTTCATCCTTTTGAACAGACATATCTTTATTTCTTCCCAAGCATAGAGTATCTCCCCTCACCTATTTCCCAGGTGACAGAAATACTGTATTGCTACTGACTAGCATAATTTACAACAAAGCATAAATGGAAAAGTGAGCAGTACAATAATGATTGGCGTGAACCTTGGCTCTAAGGCAGTGAAATCGGAGAAGGAAGTTTAATAATACTTAATATCTCATCTTAAGTTCTATGCAAGAGCAGCAATCTTCCACAGAAGGAAGATGTGAACGCTAAATCTCATGCCATGTCTACAAAGAAGTGACTCTTTCCATGTCACATTGAGGAGGTAGGGATAAAACTAGTGCCTCCTTTATTTTTTTGTGCCCATTACTCCTCTGCAACTACAAAAGAAATAGCATTTGTATGTCAATAAAAAAGACTAACTGTTTATTAGCAGCTTTGTAGGGTCAGTATTGCACGTTTTCTCATCAGGACCACTACAGACTGAACAGAACTACCCGCCAGCTTGAGAAGAGTTCTACACCCTCAAAATAACCCTCTTTCTCCAAGATCAGAGGAAGACTACAAAACTACAGACTACAAGACAAAGCTCAGTCAGAGGTATTACACAAGTGTCTCTCTAACCAGCTTTTTAAAAATCTCGATCAAGAAAAGATAGGGGGGAAAGCAAAATAGGACTTGCCTGTAGCTTCAAGAAAGTGTCCTGTGGCTGATGCTCTATCCACAGCCTTCCACGAAAAAAAGCTGGACCTACAAAGTAATCTGGGACTGCACTCCATCCAGCAATATGTTGCAAGCTGTAAGAGAATGACCGAACACAGCAGGGAAGCACCAGGCAGCACTGAGAGACACAACACTGGTCTCAAGACCATTTCAAACCACTGCTTACAACGGTGGATGGATGTTGTTAAAACAAGGTTGCTATTTCCTTGCATGCCTGAAATCTCAAGCCGTTGCCTTCTAGTGGTAGGACTTAAAGGTAATATTCTTCATGCTGCAAAGGGATAAAGTGTTTATCTCCTGTAAACATTCAAGGCAAGCACCTAGCTGATCTCTCCCCTGCACTTAAGATAAGTGTATTGGTGGTACACATCTCAGTCTTTATGCTTGCCACATCAGTGATAGGCCAATTTCTGGTACAAGAAAAGGATATATGGGGCTATTCACCATCTCTAATACTTTAAAGCAACGTAAAAATCTCTGCTTCACGTTGGCTGCTGAAGTGCCCATCCTCCTTCAGATACAACAGTGCCATGGTGCAAGCTTTAAATACATGTGCCGTGCACAGGCTAAAGGAAAACTTGCAGAATTGATAGGATTCAAAACAGACATTCCTGCCCATGTTCCCATTGAGGAACATGAACACACCCTTGCAAGTTTACAGTAATTAGGGGCAATCTGGCATTATTTCTTAGCTGTGGCAACAATTTGGGAGCAGGGGACAAACAGAAGAGAAAATAAGGGGTATAGAAGTCCCACAGAAGCCTTCAGCTTCTGTCAGAACATGTTTCTTCTGACCCTTACGAACTGCATCTCTTGGATTCAGGGAAGTTATTGATCCAGTGCAGCTTGACTGCTACTGAATTATTCAACTAAAGGCCTACGACAATTCCTTTCACAATACCATGCGCTCCATCCTCCTACGCAGTGACTGTAAGCTGATTGTGTTTCACTGCTACTGGTCAATTGCCAGTAACTGATTGTAGCATTGACTAATCTTGCTTTTGTTTGGGCATGGCAGTTCACTTGCTTTAATATTCCTCACTGGAAATATTTTTCTAAAACTCTGCAGTCAAAGGTTATGCAAGTTACCCCATCAATAAGAATCCTTCAAGTAGCCCCCCAGCACCTGTTAAGATTGTCCTTAGAAATTTCAAAACGTAGACTTTTTTTTTTCTTTTAAAAGTCATTTCAGTCTAACATGGCCTCTCTCTCTCCTCCCTACACAAAATGCGGGAGCTGTGGTATCCTGGGGGATGCACATGTGTTACTTTCTGCTATTAACAACATAACTGAAAACAGTCTCTCTGGATCGTGGCCAGAGTCCATAGGGCATCTGTTGCCTTAAACGTTTACTAAGGTTTTCTAAATCTACTAACAGAGGCTCCTTGACTTACCCCTGCTAGATATCTTTTTCAGTCTTTCTTAAAGTAAAATAACTTAAAAGAGAGGAAGCCATCTGGACTTGTTAATGGACTATTAGTAGCCTCCTAGAATTAATCCGTCCCTTGCGAGTTTGAATTACTAAATATATCAGCCATATAGCTAATTTCAAGAAAGACACACGCTTCTCCAACATGTGAGTGTGCTGGGACCCACCCCTTTGGGTAAGCCATGCTTTTACCTACCTGCTCTAACCCTGTTGTACAGGCTGTGAGGAAGTCTTTAAATCCTCCACAGTGGGAATACATTTCACCCCTAAATAATGGTATGGATAAAGTGGCACCATTTTATGCACTATTTTGGGCAAAGGTATCAGCAAGGAACTTATCAGTGCAAAAATCCACCTACCTACTTTTACCTTGTGTTGCCTTTCTGATACATTCAACTGCTACCTATTAGATTTTGTACTGCTGGTAAACAGTTGGTTTCGAATGAGGAAGAGAAAGATTTTTCAATCCCCCAAACCTTTTCATGAAGCCAGGTTTCATCTCCAAACTGTAAATCTTGAAGTTCCTCAAGGGGGTTTTATTCAAGAAGACGTCACCAATTAAGCCTGCAAGAGCAATGGAGGTAATGAAGAGTTGAAAAACAGCTAAAGCTGATAGATTTTCCTATTTGAATGCAAGGAACAGCAGGAGATGGAAAGCAGCCACATTCTGCAATGGAATTAGAGTCCATATGGTCCCATTGCTCATCCAGATTGAGTGGGGAACATTACTATACTTTGGCCTCTCCACTCCCTCCTTTGCTTCAACTCACCAAGCCGTTAAACACCCTCCAAGCAGAAAACATTGCTGGCACACACAGCAGATGGGGCTTTGCTGTTATTGTTTTTTAGTTAGCTGTCCATGTATAGATTTTTTTTAAAGCAGTAGATCAGTTACTTCTCTAACAGGCACAGCAAAATATAACATGGGCAAGCACTGACGTCCAGTGCTGATCCAGTGCTTTTCATCCAAGGATCTTAAGACATCTTAATAAGTAATCTACCTTTAGCAGTCTCTTGTTAGATAAAGTTATTCTCCATGTAACAGGCAAAGCCTGGGTCCTAATCTAGCCTCCTAATTACAGGACTGCAGTTGAGACTGCCTAAGCAGCACAGGGGCCCTACACTCCTCTTCTGCAGTAAAATAAAATTAGTACAGTCACGTGCCTAATTCCATTAGTCTATTTTGTATAGTTTTTGCATATAGTTCCCCACTAAAATAGAATCCTAGGGTTTCGACCTCTTCCAGCTCCACAATTTTGTGTGACAGACTTCAACATTTTAGTAAATTCTACTCAACAGGATGCAATTCATTCCTCCTGATATTGTGTGAGTTCTTAAATATCATGATCCTCCAATATCAAACCCGCAGGGGAAAACACAGATTAAAGATTAGATTTTCTTTCTCTCCCTGTGAAGTAACATGCTCACGGGGCAAGAGAAAGGGTACCCTAACATCACCTAGCAAATCTGGAGCAGAATAAGGTTCGTTGATGGCCTTGGGTTTAGTTGTACCCCTACAAAATAAGAAGCCTTAATGCAAGCCATCAAGCAGCCACTACTCTTCATCTACGATCACTCCAGACAAGGGGTGATGAACTGTGTTTTTTAACAAGTTCCCTCTGCCATACCGTTTCCCACCAACTCCCAGATGGTAGTCTTGGCTAGCACTACGATAGCTGTATTGGGTCTTCAGTTTGGTTCTGTGTAAAGCACGCAAGAAAGACAGTTCTACAGCGTTTAAACTCAGAGAACTATCTAGAACAGTTTGAGAACAAAGAACTTAATTTACCTTTCCTCTGTTCATTCAATGCCAGGCCATAATTGACGCGACCGCGGTTCTCAACCAAGAGTCTTAGCTGCCTGAATCCCTGGGGGGGAAAAAAAAAAAAAAATAAAAAATGAAGAGCATCAGCTGGACCAGTGCACAGCACGTGCTGTACCAACCACAATGCTTGGTTAACAGGGGTCAGTAGAGGTGTTTAAGAGGGGAGGTGGCACCAATACCTTTGGCAGTTGCAATTTATCTGTTTACTTTAAAGTTCTAGATTATGTCACAGGACAGTGTCCCCATATCTTTCAGCTACTGCACGTAGTTATGCCACTGAGGAACTCTCAGCCTTTTCATAAAAGTTTTCTCTTTTTTATGTTGAATTTTTAAGTACCATTTTGATACCACCCACAGAGCCAGAAATAGGAGTTTGACATAGTACAGACTTATGTCATATAGCTCTCCCACAAGTCATAAGAACAATTAGTATATCCACCCACTCACCTACTCCTAGGAGCCACGCACAGCTCTGTTGACATGCGTTCAATCAATATACTAGTCTTATTGCCAACTTCTGCCAGGGTAAGACTACTCTCAGAGCTGAAGAGAGACATTCCCCCTCATTTCATTTGAGACTCAAAAGGTGGAAAAGCCCCCAAACCCCCTTAAAACATGCTTTGTGCTACGGAAGATGAAGCCTACACGGACTTAATCTGCACAAACAACAGTACCGGTACTCGATGTCTACAGTTGTGGGTGTGGCAGGAAGGCTGGCAAATTTTGTACAGCAAGGAATGACTGGAATTTTCTCCATGAAAAAGTATTCAAAAAACACTTTTCAATCACAAATAGTAACTTAGCAGTGAAATCACACTGTATTTCACTAGTGAAATAGTGTCTAATTAGGGTATAACAACTGTTCCCTGTCTCAGGCTACCATACCAGCTAGTTAAAGGGATTAGGTAAGAGATGCCTTCTTGAGAGCTATGCCTTTTTAGCGGTCTTGGTTCTGTTACCCACATACTATTGCTGTGAGCAATCTCCAATTAGTTACCTGTCCATCAGGAAGGGAGAGCTCCACTGTGTTGTAGTCCAGCTCACCAACGTACATGGTGTTAACAAACACCTGCAGAATAGAGCACAAGAGAGCAACTTCTCATCAATTATACTATAATCGTGTTGCATAGGTTACTGAAGTTGTATTTGAGGAGGAAATTGTCTCTACTTGAAACTAGAACTCAGTGTCCATAACTCTGTCGCTGATGCAGTCTAGGTGGGAAAAAAAAAATCACAACATTTCTCAGAACGTTCAATATTCTGACGTTTAAAGATATTGTAAGTTTTAGTAGACTGGAACCTCAAGCTGATATACAAATTATAAGGGTTGGAGCTTAGCTGAGAACTGAAAAGAGCGAATCACACTTCTGTCTAAAACTTCACATTTTCCTTTACGGTTGACCCATTTCCCGCCTAGCTGCCAAGACCAAAGCATTTACATCTGACTGAAGTTAGTCACAGCTGCCCTCTGCTCCTTACCTGTGCTCGGTCACGGACGTGGTCCCTTGAATGCAGATGTCCGCCACCAAATATGACAGTCTCGTAGAGCACATATCCATACGACTGCCCACTGCTATCATTTAGATGCAGATTCTCCATGTTAATAGGAAACTCTGACTTAATGGGCTACAAAGGAGAAACAAATTCAACAGCAGAAGTGGCCTCTCAGCATTGATAGGCCACATAGAGGCAATTCATTTAAGATAGGTGTTCCACTCTGCCACAGGTTACATTTACCCTGGAAGCCTCCAGAGGTCTCTTCTAACCTGAATTACCTTATGACTCTATGAAAGCTACAGCAATGAAGACAAGGTACCAGAAAAGGGAGCCAAGGACTTGCAGAACTGGAATTCCAAGAGAACAGAAGTAGCAGTAAAAAAGGTGAGGTGAAAGATTTGTCCCCCTTTGCGTATCCTTGACAAAACATTCCCCAGCCAGTGCACTAATCACCTTTTCCACCTAAAAGGTGATGCCTTTTAGTACTGAGAAGCATTGAAATTGGTGGTACTACCTGTAAAAGAGATGGTAACACATCCCAGAGAGAGATATATTGATGCAACAGGATTGCACCATATGATGCCTTGCTTTCAATCATGGGAGGGAGAGGAAGAGGCTGGCCTGTGATGCAAAAAGAAAGAGAAAGATGGAACAACTATTTCAGATGCAAAAAGCCAACACAGATTTAAGACCCCTCCAGACTTCCTGTGGTCCTCCCTCCCATGTTTTGGAAAAAGCACCCAGCCAGTCAAGCAACTGGAGTCACAGGGCTCCAGCAGAAGGGCTAGTTTAAACAAGTCTCTGATTTAACACTGCAGGTAGAACAGTATTTTGGCTGTTGGATTTATAATTACCAATAATCATGCTGAAGAGTTGTCGGAGCTTGAAAAATTTCGATGTATAGTCTCCAGCCTCTGTCAGCACAGCGTCGTAATCTGAAAAAGAAGCACCTATGTTTTAAAAAACATACAGCAGCTCTGGGGCAGCCTTCAAGTATACTGTCATCAAAGAGGTAAAATGCCAAGACACAATTTTCCTGGCACTGTCTATATTATGGAAACCTGTACACTTTAATCTGTGTGAATGTAGCTAGACAACCACAGAGCTGCTTAATTTGGAGAAGAGCCACTCACCAAGGAGCAACATACTTCTAGAGATCTAATTTGCACGTATCCAGAATTTCACACAGGATGAAGTCAACAATTAACAATTTTAACAAAGGACTGTTTGGATTAAAAGAGCTTTACGGTACAATTTGACTCGGTAAAATTAAAAACCAGAACTGTATCTTGGATCACCATCTTTCCCTGGAAAGAAGAGCCAGCATGGAGAGAACATGAAGCAAAGTCATCATCTGCAACTTCTATTCCCAGTTCAGAATGAGGGGATCCTCCACATCCTGGAATGGGTCTGGAAATAGGAAATGCTATTGTAAGCCCCCTTTTAGACAGGCATTTGCTTCTGAGCTATGTTCCAACTCATCTCTCCATGACAAAGTGGTTGTACTGATCATTTCTTAATGCTTCTGTCAACTGTAACTAGCCCAAAGGGTAGTTTGAGCTGCACCCCCGCAATAGGTGCATGGGCAAGACAGTGAAAGAAAACTCACCGTAACTGGTGACATCTGACTTGTATTCATCAGCCTCCAAAGCACCGTTCATGAAGCCAAAGTTGGTGCCTCCGTGAAACATGTAGAGATTGATGGATGCTCCTAATTTGAGGATGCTTGCTACAGTATTCACCATTTCTGTAAAGGAAGGGCAGTGCCAGGAAGGCCACAGACCAAGAAGCTAGGCTAACACTCTTCCAGTAATTCAAAGCAGACACAAACATTCTGGTCCTTGTCAGTCAGTCATGCCTGTGTAATTACAGTGATTTGTATTGTGATTTGTATTTTGCCCTCAGTAAGGGCAGCATGTCTACTGACATATCGGCACATATTCATACATTCAAATATACCTCTCCTATAGGTGAAAAAGGGTAAAGCTCATGTACTTGAGCAGGAATTTTGCTTTTAAGCAGAAGAGTTGTAAGGACTACTCAGTCACACTCCTAAACTCAACACACTAGTGACCCAATTACAAAGACAATTGCAGGAGGATGCGAGAGTCATTAAAACAGTCTTATATATCTCTGTTTTCACTGTACCTTAGACGGCCTGGAGGTTCTAGGGTTGTTGGGGGTTTTTTTAGTACTAGTCTTCCTTCTTAAACTAGAAAAAACATTATACTTTTCAAAAGGTGCTATACTTGCAAGAGGCTTAAGTTCACCATATTCCCACAAAAGGTAAAATAGTCCTCTCTTAATGAGGAGTGTTTATGCACTAGACAAGTAATGCTGTTATGATGGAGGCTTCAGAAAACTTGTGACATTTTTACAAAACACAAAGTCTTCACAGGATTTAGATTAGCTCAGGAGGTGAAACAGATGGTTTAAATCACTAGCCTGCATTTTTAAAATCCACCAGGAGTAGCATGAGGCTATCTCTAATATCTTAAGATGTTTGGCTCTCTGCACACCGCATAGAGTCCTTCGAGAAATAAAAAGAAAAAAAAAAAATTTTGTAAAAGAGCTGCTGTTTACTAACACTACTGAAGAAAATCCAAGGCACAGCGATGTGACCACTCACTGACATTCATCTACAAAGACTCACACAAAGCAAAGGTTACAGCAGGACAGAAAATTTGAAAAAGTTGTATGTCATTTTTCCATGACTATTTGCCAAGCAATAAACCCTTCTATCTACAAGAACAGTATATGGCACTCACCGTCTGCATCAAAGACATAGTGAGGGCCTCCCCAGTTATCAAACCATCCTGTCCAATACTCCATCACCATCTTTGGCTGGTCTCTCTGTATCAAAACAAAACCAAAGAGTTAAAATGGAGACAGGGCAGTCTTGCACTCATCCTATTTTCTAGAGATGCATTGTTCAAATGCAGTCTGGCAACACGGTTTACAAGAGTGTTTTCTTCTCAAGTTGGCATTAAAAAAAGCGGCTAAGGAGCTCTGAACAAGTGAAGAACAAGATGCTGTGAGCCAGCAATGCCCAGAACAGGCAAGCAACGCAGAGAAGTACTCTGCTAGGCACAAAGCAAAAACAACAGCACACAATCAGGTGATACCAAACAGTTCTGGATATTGTTGTTTGGTAGAGCTGTAGCAAAAAGACAAACCAAGTGTCACTGTTTAGCTTCTGCTAGAAATACACATTTATAAATGTCTGCTTATCAGCTACGCCACTGCCAGCTGAGAGTTTGCAGGTGCACTGCAGCCAATGCTTGCCAAGGTAGGAACAGCAGACCTTAGCAGCTTAATGCCTTTTTAATGCCGCATATGGTGCTGGCAGGAAAGAATTAGCCTTTGCAGGAATTAAGTCTTCATTAAGAAGGCTCTGCACACAGAGCAGTTGCTTCCCATTTGTCACCGCTTGCCAGCTCCCTTAGCTCCTGTAGAATTCCACCCGGCCCTACCATACCGGACAGGACAACATGTGCTCAGCCTGGCTGGCACTCCCTCCTCAGGGTACTTATTTCAAGTGAAGGCAGTTCCGCCCTTTATTTGGTCAGGGCTTTATCTGATGCCACATGAAATGGCCAAGGCAAGTGGCATTAAAGAAACTTGTGTTTCATTAGGAGAAAACAACTGCAGGTGCCTGTCATCTAACTGTTCCAGCTTCAGACCAGCTCTTGGAAATATGTTTAATCAATCCATCCCCAGTAAATGAGTCAAAGAAAGAGTTTTATCACCTCTGGAATAAGAGATCCTAACAAGGAAAAGATAACACAGCTTCCTAATCCTTACAAATATGAACGACAGGCTTCCTATCTTGTAGTCAGTAAGTGCAGCAAAGGAGGAGCTGCTATTATTGGGTTATGTTGCATTTATGTGTTCAGTTGGTGGGGGTTTCATTTGCAGGGTTTGGGGAATTATGTAAGACCTAAAGAAGGTGAAAGCACGTGCAGCAGAGCCTCTTTTGCCTGTACAAGACAAAAAAAACCCAAATTAAAGTGGTAGGATTCAACTTCAGCATGCCAGCAGCAAGGTTTCCTTTCACAGTCCAGGCAAAAGCCAAGGGAAGAGATCAGAACAGAATCAATCAGGGCCTGGGGCACATGTCAGTCATTCACATCTTTCCAGGCTGACATTTGGAATAAGCAGAGCAACAGGGATAGAAGAGGACAGAGGATGCAAAGAGAGAGAGAACCTGTCACTAAAACCCAAACCTTGTTATTCCCTCACTACTCCCTCATCACACAATCGAGATACTTGTTGCATCCAGTGTTCATTAGGCAATTCCCTGCCCCTCACTCACATCTCTGACAGCACAAGGGGTTAATAAGCTCAAGCGACACACTAAATTTGAATGCTTTTCTGCAGTGAGCGCTGCTGAATGCCAGGTAAGCTGCGCTGCAGAGAAGGCAGGAAGAGCCTGGGACTGCGCTACGTGGAAGGTGTTTTGTGAAGTCACTGTGGAAGCGTATCTGAAATCAGTGTTCCTCTGACCGGTTCTGCTGCAGGTCCTAGCAGAAATAGGACCAAATGCCACAGCCTCTTCTGCACAGCATGCCATTAATACAACTTCACGTACCTACGCTGAATAGGGGTATTGGAGGTGACTGAAACACCCACCACGGTGTAGCCTGAAAGAACTGCAGTAGATCAGCACCCAGCATTTGAAGACTACAGTTTTCAAACATGCTCTTGATGGCATCCGCAGCATCAGGGTAAACAAGTTTGGGAAAAAGATGATTGAACTTCAAGAAAGAGGTCTGACAGTTGCAAAGTAGGATGCTACTGGGTATCAACACTTGAAAGTGTGACGAAATCTAACCCCTAATGCCTAAACACAGGCCACAGGACAGAGCGGAATGGGAAGCCTTTAAGAAGGTGCTGGATAACAGCATACTTAAAACCTCCTTCACTTTCCAGAGAAATCATCATAAGTATTTTCACTGATTCCAGAAAGATTTCACCTAATGAGAAGGAAACCCAAACATCTGTTCAAAAAAAAGCCCTAAACCAACACACAAACCCAAAAAATACTATCATTGCTTCATTTCTAATGCTGTCCTGGAAAACCTAGGTGAACAAAGTGTTCCTGCATCTTACCTGTACTGTGTCCAGGTATTTCAGTAGCCCAGGTTCCAGTTTCTGAAAGTTAACAGTGGCCAGTGCTATTGGGAAAATAAAAAGTTTTTATTAATTTAGACAGGTACAAAATGCCTAGGGGACCATCTCCTTAGGCAACAGCCCAGCACAATCTCAGGGGGAACTGGAACATCTGAACCACCAATACAACCTCCTCGGAAATTTCCCATCAAAGTCTTCACTTAGTATGCAGAATCTAACCGGACTGCAGCACACAGTGGAATACTTGCAGGCCATCTTTTTAGCTCCAACATTCAGAGATATTAGAAAGAGAGAGCATCAGAGCAGCTCATGGGGTGGCACAAGCTTTAATTAGAGGCTGTAAAGCACTTGGAGATCCTCAGATAAAAGGCATCACATAAAGGCAAACATTGTTAGAAAGTCACATCTGGATGCCACACTGATCTCCCAGGCTTTAGCTGCAGGAATCGCTACCCAGGCAATATCTTACAGCTTGTCATGTCTGTGGGGGTGGGTGAGAGAAACCACAGTACACGTGAACCAGATAGAAACTGTAATTGGAAGACTTATCTGTGCTTCTGCCCTGTGCAGCATGGGGGAACCAGCAACTAGTTTGTGTGTGCTGCATGTATAGCAAAAGTCGCTGCACGATCCTCAAGCACTGGCGTGGGAAGACCTGTCTGCAGAAGCTGATACATAAGAAGACACTAAGCCGCTATCAGGGTCCCAGCCCCTGGTACACGTTTGAACCGTTTTCATACTTTTCTAGCCTTCGGTCACACTGGTGATATTTCTCCCAAGAAACTCTGAAAATACAGGAGCAATGATATGATTCTGTATTAAAAACTGACTTTTTACAAGAGAGCTGGTATCAAATCCAGCCCCAGTTGTGTCAGACAGAGCACTTCAAAGAGAATATTTACAGAAGCAAAAACTCACTTCTCACTATTTATACCTTGATTTTAAGAGGCTGACCTATGGAGTGTGCTGAGCTGAAGAATTTGGCACAGGCAAACAGGGTGGGAGAACAAAATAAAACATGGATTTAGCATTGATGTAATACATTCGTTGGCAATCCTGAAGGCGAACATACCCAATTCTGCTCTTCACGCAGATTAACAGCACACCATTGAAAATGGCGTAAAGGTGTGGAGAACCAGTCCCCAAAGCCTTATTCATCCTTTCCACAGTAGGTAGTTTTCACATACAGACAGCTTTCCACCAGAGTGCTTCAGTCATGGTCTGGAGGGAACCTGGAGGTTTTATTTTGTCACCCATCAGCTCCCAGAAGGGCTGTGCCAGGTCAGGTTCTAACCACCCGGCTTGGGATTCTTGCCACTGACTGTGCCCGTGAAGAGAGAGGGATTGCAGGAGCTGCACAGGTACTCCGAGACTGACGGAGATATTTTCCCTACAGCATGGGACTCCCACTATACCTATGAGCATGAAGGGACCCACAAGAACAAAAGCTTTCCTCCTCATCCCCCGAAAATGTGCTGCAACCACTGAATAAGGGCTACAATGGTGTAGTCTCAGGTCCTTCTACAACAGACAGTTTTCTCTGCAGAGCACCAGACTGACTGCTCCCGGCATTTAGAGAAACCTACAAATGCTTCTTGGAAAGAAATTAGTACACCAGTGATGAACAGAACAAACAAGATCACAGAATCACTGCATTCATTTTAAACTCCAGTACGGAGTCTTCTCTCTATTTTCTTACGCATTTTCTACAGTGGATTTTGTTCTCTCTCCTTTAGCGCTTTCATAACCACCTTGCTGCTATACCGCTTTGAGCCCTAGTTATTCCACGCATCTGATTACTTGACATGTTGACTCTAATGAGCAGATTGTTATGACATCTAAGAGGCAAATTGGTATCAAAGAGCTCTCAGCATTCAACATGCTGGAAAAGACAACTCAAAACAAGAACGAGCTCTGAGGCAGAAAACGTTCCCACAGAAGATGGCGAGGGCTAGACAGGCATTTCCACACCAGCCCTTCTGCATGTCAGCTTGCTGGCAAGGAGAGAGTGACTCTCTGTGGTCGAGGCTGGAAACTGCTGCACACCAAAAAAGTACAATTGAGAAGACCACTGTACTGGTGAAGGCCCATGGACTTCAGAGTTATTGAATTTGTCCCTCTCATACTGTCATATAAAAACAAGAGGAGGAAAAAAAGGAGGGAAAAGTCTTCCCCTTTAATCATCTCCATGCCTGATTTTAGAAAATTAACAGTATTTACGACTGAGTGATGACAGGAGCACTTAAAAGACTTCACCCTGCAAACACTTCATTCAGGGAAGCAATTACTACTCAGGCAGGCAACTGGCAGAAACACAGGAGAGATCAGAGGCCAAGTACGTAGTAAATCTCAGCTGAACTAGATCTGGAAATCAGTATCGCATTATGCCCCAAACAGTCAGATTTAGGGCACAGTGAAACTCAAACAGCTGTACCTCCATTTCTTCACAGTGAAAAGCAGGAGGGATGCTAAGCAGCATTTTTAAACACTTAATAAAATTACACTGATTAAAAGGGAAAGGGAAAATGGACATCTGTTTGCATTATGCACACCTAATATCCTCCTTTACCTTACCTACCAAAGCTCGCTGAGAAGACAGGGCTGCCCCACAAACTACTGTTAAACTTACAGAATGTTACATTTCAGAATCACGGTTTTGATAGACTTTTTTCTTGTCTTTTTAATTGCGAAGCAGGCATCTTAAGAACAAGTTATTACTATTAGTAATCGCTGAGGTACTTGTTTTAATATATATCCAAATGAAGCAATAAGAAACAGTATTTTCAGCCTTTTAATCTGGTGGAAAGGACATCAAGAGATGCTAGGTGCTGCCATCTCTTGCCTAACCTCACTGGGAAGTACAGATGCCCAATACTAGACAGAAGGCAGCAAGGTATTTAGTCTGCACACGCTTCATGTCCTTGAAAGCAGAGAGGCTGCCTCCCCATGGAGCAATCCTGCTATCGCTGTGTTACACCTTACGTTGAGAAAAACACTAAACCTTTCTGGGAAGGGAGTGGCTTTGTTCTGTGTGTATACCATCCAGGTAAGGGGTTCCCTCCCTGTGGCTGAAGCTCCTACCACAAAGAGGATACAGGCAATGGGTGCAGCTTAGCGACTGAAGCGTACTGCTCTCCTTCAAAGGCTGCGTTTCATCAGCTGCCCCAGACAAAGAACACAGGCTTACCTTGCTCTCCTACATCAACATACCTCCTTCCACTAAGCCAAATGACAGCCCGTTCTTGTTGTCTGAGGTCATTAACAGTTCCACAATCCCTCTGTTTAACAGGGCCTAAATAAAAAAGAGGAACAGTCACTGCGTTAACAGCCTGAGTTTAGTATTTGTCAAGATATTAAAGCATTAAACTACATTATCACCTCCTCTGGTGATAGCTTGAAACTGGTGGTGGCTTGGTAAGAAATATTCCCATTCCTCCTGAAGCTTCCCTGCCTACTTTTTCCAGCTTAAAGACAACTGAAAAATCTTGTTTTGTTTTAGAAAGCTGGCTCAGTTTCTCACTGATGCATCAAACTTCAGGATTTTATCTTCTTCTCTGAGATCAGTTTAATAAATAGCTTCACTGCGTTCCATCAAAAGAGGCCTTCAGGTGGAAGAAGAAAAAGAAAAGCAGCTCATCCTTCCCGACTGTCTAACAATGGAAGCTGAAAGGAGAAAATAGCTGGCTTGCCAGTGAATACCATCACAGGACAGCTCAGGTACCTATCTTCTTCAATAGTCAAGTCTGAATGAATTTACTGGTTCTTCAGTACTGCAGCACTGTATGAAATAACACTCTAAGGTTTTTTTAAATGCACATGCACACGCAAGGTTCTTCCCATTAGGATTGTTCTCTTACAGTTGTGTTTTTACAGAACAGTGGCTGATGTTAGAAGGAGAGATTAGGAAATCCTAGTTGCAAATGAACCCCTCTTTTCACTGTACCTACACTGGAAGTCACTCCTTCAGCTTCAAGGAGCTTTGAAAACAAGCCTTCAGTCTCTTAATTCTAAATTACTAGCTGTAAAATGGTGATAAAGACACATCAGCTCACACAGGAGTTACCTGTGTCACATGCACCAACTAGTTAACATCTGCTGTGTGTTTAAAGAAACCTTTGCATATTTGCCTGCACACCCTGTACACAAAGAGTAGACTTGAGCATTACACACAGTCTACGTTAGAGAAGCATTACAACACAGAGTTTAAAGACAAACCCAATTTAGAGTTAAGACAACCTGGTTAGTTTATCAACCTATCATCACTAAATCAATACCTGAACAGATGCTGGCATCTGACAAAATTCAGCTACTGAGGGAACTGGAATTTCTAACAAATTTTATTAAGATAATTCTTTGAGGACTGCATTAATACTAAGTTTCTTCACCTCCTTTTCAATGCAAGTGCAAAATGGAGACATGGCAGGGAGCTGCCACACATTGAAATGCATTACAGGATTTCAGGGTGCAGCAGAGAAACCAGGAATAGAAACAGCCTCTGAGGCAGACACGGATGTGTGCACAGCTAATCCCAGCTCATGTACTGTGTGGGGAGGGAGGTGTCAATACACCCTTTCATGGCTTTCACGTTTTGGAAAGCAAAAGCACTGCACCCAACAGAATGGGATAAGGACAGGGATTTCAGGTTTTGTGCGAGTTGTGGGGGTTTTTTAATGGGTATACTAATTCCAGGAAGACTGCAACACCGTCATATATGCTAGATGCAGATGTGAATTAATCAACTTGCCACATTCAAAGCTCAAGGCCCAAACCAGAACAAAGACTAGGAGCTCCACCTCACATTAGATCCCACTCCAACCAAAAAAGCAGACCTGCAAATCCTGCTTTCCCACATTTTCATCTTTAACCACTATAATACACTTCCTCAGATGCAAGTTGCACACAATACCAGAGTGTGATGAAACAGCACTGCAAAAATACACCCACAGGCCTGGCAAGGAAATCTGTTCTGACAAGTCTGTGACACATCACAAGCTCTTTCATCACTGAGATATGGAAAAGCAAGCTCCAAGTCGGCATGCCATTCAGACACAATGGAGTCTCTATGCCCCGTTCGCTTAGGGCTCTGAAGGCCACTTGCTTACATGCTTGCCACTGGCGGGACACAGGGAGGGAAACTATGAAGATATAATAGACAATTTTGACATTATCAATTCAGATTGGCTATTAACTCTTTAACTTGTTTGTATGTACACTTCATATTTAACCTTCTAAGCAATGTTAAATCACTCCACGAGATGGAGTTCGTGCAGGAGCAGGCACCACTCTAAGCAGATTAGGACTCCTGCCATGCAATTTATTTGGCTGAAGAGCCTCTGTATACCTTAAGCAATAGGACAACCCGAGCCAGAGCTAACCTCAGGGTGCTCAGTACAAAGCTGGGGTACCCAAAGGGTTTCAGAAGGGTCTGATAATGCTGTAGCAGAAGAGCAGGGAGCATACAATTTATAGCACATACACACCACTGGATGGGTAATCCCTCTCACATACAGCAACTCTTTTAAGCATTCAGTGAGAAAAAATTTAACAATGAACCTTGTAAGACACACTGCAGATCTTGTTAACTGTCTGGCTTGCAGTTGTACTGGGGGCAAATGAACAGGTCAGACTCATGTTAGATCCACCAGGATAACCTGACCTCCTTGGGCACTGGCCAACTCTTTATCATTCAGTTCAGAGAAAGGAGCCAGGGCAGTCTAGTCTCCATTTGACAAGGATAAGGGAGGCATTAGACAAATTAACCTGCCTGATGCTGAGCTCCAGATTAGACAAGTTTAGGAGTGTGCTGGTGGCTTGTTTGCATAAACCTTCCTCCTAGGAAAGTCAACAAAGAGAAACCTTTTTCTAATGTTGTCTAAGAGAAGCAAAACGGGACCAGCAAGAGACAGCTTCTTCAAAGCCAGCTATATGTTAACAGATACTCCCCCATTTCCCTATCACCCTCTTCTCTGGAAGACGTAAGAACTCAGGCTTATCAGCATTGAGAGGGCCATATGCCATCTCTTCCACCCCAGGAAGAAGCATCAAGGGAAATAGAGCTGGATTATGACGCTTTCAAGGGTTTCTGAAGCCATGCTCAAAAGTTATTCAGAAGAAAGAAAATACTATAAGGAAGGTGGTTTATGAGAGAGATTCACCACAGAAACAAGTAAATGTGCCAACATTACCATTTTAACATAGGTCATGTAGTTTGGGTCTTTGGCGTAGGAACCATATTCATTCTCCACTTGCACTGCAATGATGGGACCTCCTTTCTTGTACTGTTGGGAACAAAAGGGAGAAGTTGTTCACCATGATTTCTAATCAGAGGGACAGAAATGACCGTGGCACTGGCTTGCAGGAAACACGCACGAGTCTCAGACGGACTCAGCTCCACCCTCTCATCCTCCCAAAGTCTATGCATAACCAAACAGCTCGATCTGGAGAGCTGATAAAGACAACTACAGTCCATACTGGTTCCTAAAGTGAAGCTGGCAGCAGGTTGAAGCAGGAACAAATCTACCATTACACACAGCTCACACTCATCTGTGCAGACGGTCCCTTCTTGTGGGCAGAGAAGGTAATGAATTGTACTTGCCTGAAGAGGGACGACAATAGGCATTAGATGATCAAAATAGGCATCCACAGCTTCTGTGAAGCCCTTGTACGTTGTCCTCAGTTGCATCTCTGGGTCTTGCAGTAGCCAACTATGAGAAAGCAGCGAACAGAACCTATTAGAATCTCCTGTCCGGTCAAGGCTGCCAGAGGTAACACCACCCACCAACATCAAGTCACATCTGGGCAGGAATCACTGGTCTTTCTGTGTCACTTGGCTAAGCCCGCAGTGCAGGTATGGACATTGTGAGTCAGTGAATGACACCGTGTGAGGCTATCTACCACTCAGACTTTTAAATGAGTCCAGACTGCAATTGCGAAGCTGTTCCCCCTTCTTTTTGTTCTGTACTTTGGGCCTAAGCTCATTTCATTCACTTTCCCAATAAGATTTCAAGGGCTAAACTTACCACTCTAAAGGTTACTCTGGAATTCCCTGCAACCCCAAGGGCACTCTATAACCCAAGTGCTCCCTCATAAAATCCCAATCATCGCTCAAACCAAAGCTTCCAGTAATTGTTCCCATGGTTTCTACTGCTGATTTACAAGACTTAGTTCGCTGGTTTGGGGTTAACACAGAAAAGGGCAATTTGTTTAAGAGCAGAACAATGCAGTGCTCTAACAATTCAAGCAGCGTGAGCTTGTACCTTCCTTGTCTCTGCAACTGGAGGCGTTAACTACTAGTGCTTCCACAGGTCTGAAAGACTCAGCTCCTGTATGCTATATGCAGCTCAGTGGGCTTACAAAATCATCGCCTCTTTATCTGTAAAATGACAATAGTACTGGTGCTCTTTACCAGAATCTTTTATCTGTCTGATAAAAAAATATATGGGTGATGTGGCAACTGACAATATATGCCCTTCTCATAATCTAATGTAGAGCTAGCTACTGCCTCTGCTCACAAGTAGCCATGCTCTCATGAGTAAGTCTCTGACACACCTTTGCAGTTCTGCACCTGAACTCTCTGACAGCAAAGGCAGGGCATTCTGAAAAATGAAAAGACTGAAAGAAATAATCCCCAAATTTTGTCCAGCGTCTCCACTGAGGTTTATGCTCTGTGAAGGTGAGGAAAACAAGGGGTGTGTAACCTGGCACTGGTTCCACTGGGATCTAGTAACCAGGCAAGTCTCAATGCTGACGTATTCAACTCAGCTATCAAAGCCTCTGACAAACAAGCTGTGTGCTTTACGAGAAAATACAACAGGAGGTTAGAAAAGTTATGGGTCTTTATTACCGCCACCCATATAGTACACATTCTAGCAGGCCTTTTAAAATGGACCTGAGATGAAGCAAATTCTTACATCAAGCTGCAAATATTGCTATTCATATTATACAGAGTCAAGTTGCAACAGCAATAGAGGATGGGTTTCCCCAATTCTATTTTCTTGCTGTAACCATTATGCCATAACACAACTATTATTTTAAAGAATAACCACTCAAAAAAAAATCTGGTTCCAGGCTTACTATCTCTACTGCTTAGGAGAGCTCAATAACATAATGAGTATTCATCTGCTTTGGGGACACAGAAAATAAATATTCCCACGTAACAGCCAGCCATTCTAAATCTTTGAGGGAGGCTCAACTGTATGATCAAGGTGTTTGGGTTGGGTTTTTTTTCCACAGTCCCAAACATTTGCTTGCCTCAACTTAACTATTTACATACTTACCTGGGCAGACCACCAAGGTCCCATTCAGAGCAGATATAAGGTCCAGGACGCAGAATCACCCACAGTCCATTTTTAGCTGCCAGTGAAAGGAAGGCCCTAGAGATCCAGACAGCGTAATTATTGTCTGACTGCAGTATCCCTACTCCATGCACTCGTAATACACCAATCACCATGAAATTCAGGTACCAGAACCAGAAGAGAATTGCTTGATGAAGCAACTATACTGGATTGGTACTAAACCTGTAAGTTCCCAGGACTCCAGAAAGCAGGGGAAGGAATGAGAGCCTCCATTCCCTGATCAATGTACGGGCTCTGCTTCAGAAGCTGAAAATGACATCTTCATCCAGAACCAACACACACCCCCTCCCCTCAAAACAGGAGTATTTAATAGCAGAGCTGTCTGTACCACATACTCTAGATCCAGGTTTCGACTGAAGTCAAACTTCCCTCTTTCTTGCTCATGAAGGTTCCATGGCACATACCTGAAATGCAGAGTTAGGGCAGTGGAGGTAAAGGGCTGAAAAGGGCACTGCATTTGTGAAGCACAGAAAAAAACTATACACTCCCTTTGTTGGTCAGTTACAGATGCAGAGATTACTGCATGTACGCATTACAAGTGTCTATTTACATGTTATTTGTGCCTTTCTTTCATTTTTCTGACAAGTCATTACTTTGTTGCACTCTTTTCCCATACTCTGCAATATCTGAGTTTCTTAAGACCGTCAAATGTGGTCTCTCTCTAGGTATATCTTTCATTCTCCAAAGCAGAGCAATTTGTCAATCACAGCCATGCTGAATGGCCATTTCAGAGCCAGACCCTTCCTCATCAGGTCAGCATTAAGGCACTTTCTGAGTACGTCTGATAGACAGACATCTGTTCCAGTTGGTATTTGAGGATATTGCAGTGTGTGATGGTTAGAGCAAACCTGAGTCCCTGCTACTCTTTTCTGTGTCTTTTCTTGGAGCAGTAAGTACAGAAAGACGTTGCCAAGCCCCACTGCAATTAAAGACAAAGTCGCACCAACTACTCTGGAAGAGGGGAGAGGCTGCAAGGTACATGTGACAGAGCTGAGGGAGTGAGGACACTTACGTCGTGAGGGTGTTTAAGCCACATGCTTTCATCTTAAGCATGCGGTCTTCCCAGTATTCCCTGGGAACTCGGAAGTAGTGCATCGAACCTCCAAATATGCGGAACGGCATGCCTTCCAGGAGGAACTGTGAGTTTTCTGTCTGCAAGCCTAGGGTCCTCCCCCATAACCGCAGAGGGATCAGCTCACTCCAGTTAAACCTAGAAGAGAAAGAGTGACATAGCAGCATCCAGTGGCTAGTAAAGAAATCTGTGCTTATCGTAAAGAAATCTGTCCCCCTAAGAGAGTCTGTTCATTTCACCCTACCTGGCAGGATAAGCTCTGACCTTCCTACTTCTTAAGTAAACTATGCTCTTTGTCATATAAAACATATAGATTTTTTCAAAAGACCACAGATCAGATGGAAGATCTGCCCAAGATGTGTACTTAATATTCATTTCGCTAGCAGCTTCCATCCTGAATGCCCCAAGCCACTCTGCCGTACTCTACAACTGAAATGTAGCACTACTCGGGCAGAGATCATGAAATTAACTTGCTGAAAACACACAATGGGCAAGTTTTCACTCAATACTAGCAAACACTTCTGTAACTTAGGAGATGTAAGATCTCCCTGTTTTGTAGCAGGATGACATATGCTCGCTGATTTCCAGACCCTCGCTCTAGCAGTGGCTGCATTTCAGTATTGCTACCCTGAACGTCTTGTGGTCTGTGAGACCTTCCAACTCGAGGTGTGGAAAAAATAAAGAACCCTCACCTGTTCACTGTGAACGGAGAACCTTTTCCGTAGTTTTAAGAAAACTCCTGGACTACATTCATCACTCGAGAAAGATGAGGTCTGCTGTCACCACACACTTACCTTTGCCTGCATTACTGCTTAGATTAATACCTTAATACGTTATTTGCCAGAAGAACCGGAGCAAAGGAGATACCAGGTTCCAAAGCACCTACCAGTTTCAATACTCATGCCATCACAGCTCCATTTGGGTTGGTTCCTGCGTGCAAGGACCTACTTCCTATTGCCTCACATGGCTCCCCAATTCATTTTGGCTGAACCAAGAAAACATGTTATCCACTAGTCCAGATCCAAAGCAGTTACACTGCCTCCATCAGACCATCCCAGTTCCACAACTCTGAATACACAAAAGAGTTAGACAATAGCAGCTTGTTCCTCTGAGACGTTATCACAGCCAGATGCGAGGGATGAATTCCCGTCTCAAGAAAGCAAGAGTGACCCACACATTTGAAAAAGAAGTCACATTTGGAGAAGAGGGAAATACCTAAGCCTCCGCCTGTTTTCTAGACTACGTGTAGAGCGGGTATTAGCAGAGGGTGAGGACTTCTCAGAACTGGCGGCTTACAGGGATCGCTAACCAGGAGCCTGCAGCAATTACCTGTCCTCCGACACAAGACAAGGAGACTACAAGGGAACTAAATCTAAGACTTCCAGGATACTGCACGGGCTGGCTGACAAGCACAGAGGGTACCTGTGTAGCACAGCATTCTCACAGGGCTCTGAAACAACCGGCAGCAGGCATGGGTAATACCTGGAAAAGGAAGTCTAGATTAGATATTCACTGCCTTCAGTCAACGTGCACTCACGTGCATTTATTGTCAAACCATTTTCAAAAATAGTGCTGAGCAAGGAGATTGTAATGTATCCCATTCAGAAGGCAGTGCAGTAGTAGCAGAGCTTTTATGAAGGTAGCATAGCCCAAAGTAAGAGAAATAAACACAAAATACCTAACCGCCATACTTGAAAGGTAGCTGCCTAGGTAGCAACAGGATCAAAAATGCTCATCTACGCAAGAAACTAGGTACACCCAGAGAACGACGACATAAGGCTAGGAAACAGCAGCATTGCTCCCAAGGAATTACTGTGAATTTTACCAGCAGGGGAGGAGGTTCTCAATCCACACCTGGGATATCCTGTGGCTACCTGCCCCTCTATTCTGCTAGAACTACATCTCGCACAGATTGTAACTTTTGGAAATCAGATCCTGAAACTGCAGCTGTATCTATCTACTTCTGTTGCTTGGTGGCAGCCCGAAGCAGAAAGCTCAAAGGGGCCTGGAGACACAAAGCTCCAATTTTTAAAGATTAAGTTGGAAAAAACCTAAGTTTCCAATGTGTTTCTGAGCCAGGTAAAGCCCCTGCACACAACAGGACTGCTAACTGCCAGAATGAAGGCTGTACTCAGAAAGCATACATAGCCAGATAAAAATAAACAAATCACTTAAGCTCATCTTCTTAATCCTGGGCATAACTTAGTTGGCAAGTTTCCATCAAGTTTCCTACCTTAAAACTCCCCCACTCCGGTGCTTTTTCTCATCAAGAAGGACTGGTAGGAAGCTCCCAGGCTCCCAATATTTTCAACATATTATCCTGGATATCCTGAAACCCACATCTCTCACTAGGATCTGTTCAACTGGCTTCTGAAAAAAACTGTGACTCAGCAGAGCTTCATCCTGTTACCCTGAGCTGGATTTCCACAGCTCAAAGCCCACCTGGGCTCTGTGCTTCCTCTTGAGAGCGATGTATAGCTCCCAGTAGGTTTTTTTCTTCACTTCTACGACAGCACAGGTTGCAAAGAATCTTTTTTTTTGTTTTTGCTAAAGGTTACTGGTCTACTTTGTCCCTCTGTAGCCATTTCCTCCCTGCTTCAGCGAAGTCTCTTTTTTTGCAAAAAAAAATAGCATTACATTACGAAGTTCCTCCGGAACAGGAGCTTCAAAATTGGGCTGGACAAGTTAGTCCTTAACAAAACGATCTGTCTTTGTAAGATGTAAGCTGAAGTACAAAACACTCCAAGTGGAAAAGGAAAGTCACAGTTAACTACTAAACCAGACACCTATGCTAAGGCATTCATGCCTGTAAAACAAAAACCTAGCTGAAGTCCTCTCTGCACGAGATAAGAGATTTAGCTTTGGTATTTTTCTGCTACATACCCAAAACAGGTGGGAGAAAAAGCTAATGGAAAAGAAAAAGAAAGACAAAACAGGGGAAAAAGCGTGGAGACCATCAGCTTGCTTTGCCAATACTAAAGGACACGCTTCAGAGGACAAGGGACTTTACAGTTAATCCATAAGCCCTACTTAGACCTGCCTCGGAGGGCTTTGCTGTTTATTCTGGGCTTCCTCTGGTCAGGGAAAAGTGAAAGCTTTGAGTTGCCTTCACTCACGGCTCGCTGTCTTGTGGCAACTGGGGTTCTGTGTTGGTCAGACAAGCCCCAGGTGCACATTGAACACGACCGGGATAATGATCACTGCGTTCCGTAGTACAGTTTATTCTCAGGTGACCTGAGCCACGGAGAAAAACACCGGGTACCAATGGATACGGTGTTCTATAGATACACTCTTACAGGAGACAGGCTTCTTTATCAGGTATCGGTTTGCAATAATCCTCTGCTAAGAACGTATGTGGCACAACCCCAGAAGAATTTTGCTTCTAATTATGCAAAGATTTATCACGGCTTTTCTATAGCTTTGAGGATTGGCTAACTTCCCACTATGAATTTAAAAACCCATTATAAAATATCCAAGTTATAAAAAGGATCTGAGCGATAATAAATGACTACATCTTCCCTTGCAGGGACGCAGAACGGAAAGAACC
Organism: Sagittarius serpentarius; assembly: GCA_034782735.1. Classification (NCBI taxonomy): domain Eukaryota; kingdom Metazoa; phylum Chordata; class Aves; order Accipitriformes; family Sagittariidae; genus Sagittarius; species Sagittarius serpentarius. The sequence continues at coordinate 1,225,273 of JAVKLA010000081.1, forward strand.
AGACCCAGAACAGGCAGGAGCGAGAGGGAAACAAAGCTCTGGCGCGAGCTTGTCGGAGACACCCGTGGCAGCTTCAGAGACGGGTTAGATCTGACGGAGCGATTGATTTGCAAACATGCATCATCCGTCACAGCGGCGATGATGTAAAGCCTGACGAGAGCCAAGGTCGGCAGGGATAGCATTAGCCTAACACGGAATCTGATTGACAGCGCTGGCAATTGCTCTTTCCTTATCCATTACTTTTTATGACGGACAAGAAGTTGTGTACGTTATGCGTAACGCTTATTTAAAGCTTTCAAATCATTTCTGCGTGGAGGTGGCGTTACTCTCTCCGGTCCTTCCCGCGCTCCCGTCCTGCTGGAGGATCGCGCTCCGTCAGTGACGGGTGGGGAGCGGCGCGCTGTCTTTCTCCGTCCACGCCGGTACGAAAAGATGTTCTGACTGACATCGAGCCTGGGCCGCCGAAAATCAGCGTCGCGGGCACCGAGAGGGAAGCGCGAAGTTAACGATCGTTGTCCCCCTAAAAAGAGCCCCCGATCGCCATTCAAGCGCCGCGGCTCTCGGCAGCGACCACCAGTCACGGCGGCAGGCCTGCGCTCAGGAGCCCGCCGGCAGGCGTGCAAGCCTGCTGCCCGCCCTACCAATGCCGACCCGGGCAGCCCCCACGCCGCCCCCGGTGTCCCGTCCCGTACCCTCCGCCACCGGGGCGCGACCCCCGCCACCCCCGCGGCGCGGCGGGGGCGTGCCGCCTCTCACCTGCGCAGCAGCAGCCACAGCACGAAGATGAGGAGCGCGACGCCCCCGAGGCGGCGCTGCCGCCGACCGCCGCACGGCCACATGGCGGCCGATCGCCGCCGC
>JAVKLA010000081.1:1234333-1251062 GCA_034782735.1 Sagittarius serpentarius
GGGGCGCGGCGGCGGCGGCAGCAGCAGCCGCCGCCGCAGACGGGCCGCCAGGCTGGGGGCTCCTCGCCAAGGCATGGCGGGGGCCGGCCGGCAGCCGTCGATCGGCGGGCAGCAGCCGGTCGGTCGGTCGGTCGGTCGGTCTGTCGGCGGGGCAGGCTGGGAGCTGTAGTCCTGCCCTCGGCGCCTCCCGCTCGCGCGGTGGCTGCGGGGAAGGAGGCAAGCCTACAGGCCATGCCTTGTTTTTTTGCATAACGGTCACCCACTTCCGACTCCAGTGGGGCGGGGGGCGGCGTGTTTCCTCCTCCTGCGGCGAGGCTCGGGCAAGGCGAGAGCATCCTTCTCCCCAGTCGGAGGCGAGGGGGCTGCTGCGGCCGGAGCCGGTGAGGGGGAGCCTGGGGTAGGTGGGAGAGAGAGAGGGAGGGAGGGAGGGAGGAAGGGGAGAAGCTTGGCACAGAAGGTGGAAAAGTTGATGCCACTCGCTCTGGCAGAAGGAGGCCAGCTCAGAGCCAAATAACTTCTAACGGGCTGCTGGCAGAAGGGGGCAGGGGTTGGACCAGCCAGCTTGCTCCCTTTCCCGAAGGGACTTTGCATGCCTCATCTCTGTGAGCACCGAGCTGAGCCAGACATGCTGGTGGGAGGCCGGACTGAGCTCTGGAGGCAAGCTGTACTCCCTTTTCCAAAAGCACGGCTCCTCTTGCACGGCAGAGAGGGGCCAGGCTTATGCCAAGCACCTTCGGGACTTTTCTCCGACAGCTGCGCCACTGTGGAGAAAAGCAGCCCTTCTGCTGGTGTCCATCAGAGCACTGCTGGGGAGGGCCTGCCTGCCTCCAACCCGCCAAGGGTGTGGTCCCCGACCAGTGCCAGCATTTGCACTGATAGAGGAAATGGCTGAGCTCAAGGAAGGAGATTTATTTACTTTCCACTTACTGTACAGCTTTTACGGTTCTCTGTCTCGGCTAGCTCTACTTTTTTTCAGCTTGCCTGAATAAGCAGTAATTTTTCTCCTCTCGTTCAGCAGGTGCTTCTCAGTGAAGAGAAGATAATTCAAAGAGACCAGAGATGCCTTGGCCAAGCAGAAAGAGAGACAAAGGAGCAGTAGCAGGTCTGTGCTGACATCCCAACTAATTTAGCATCTCTCACTTGAGGTTCCAAGCTATAGTGAAAGTACAGACAGTCATCTTAACCGTCTGTCTTTCAAAGCCACATGTCTTACAGACAGCAGTTCCTCTGTAAAAATGGGCTGAGCATCCATGTGTGACTGAGACAAGTCTGCTAGATATACTATAGGGACAATGATGTACTCTCAGCACAAGGTGGTTAAGAAATGTAACTCATGCCCACTCATGAAGAGCTTTCAGTTCTACACTTTAGAGATGGTCAGTCAGATTATATCCACTGTAGTGGCAGGAAGCTGACGTGGTATCATCTGCAAAAAAACAAAACTCAAAAACCTTGTACTTGAGGTAACATTATGTGTTGTTTAAGGCGTGAGATGAAAAAATTACACAGTTAGCCTCAGCCATGCCACTCATCTGCTTAATTGACTCCAGCAACTCACCACCTTCTTATCCTTTAATCACTTCTTATTAGCTGGTTTTTGCTGTCTGGGTCCTGGATGCACAGGGATATAGACCCCCTCTGAACAGGTAGCACAGTGGAGGCTTCATCGAAGGTTTCCAGCTACTGCAGTAACTGAAATAACTTGCTTCGCTGCTGAATTTTCCTGTTATTCACCAGACTCGCCTAAATCAACTTTCCTGCCTGCAGTTGATTTCTCAGCGATTAATTAAAAAAAAAAAAAAGCAAGTACACTTCATGTGGGCAACATGGTCTATCCTGGCTTTTTTTATGATTACCTATGACTATTAAATTACATTTGTGCACACCACACAAAAAAATATATCCTTATTTCAAGTGCAAACTAGAAATACTCGGAAACACTGGTGTGTAATGCTACTACCTTGCCCATAGCATCTGGGGTGCACCAAACTTCTGCTGCAGTCAAATACCAGTATGTGAAATGAGCCTGGATGACTAAAAATGTTTCAGCACCAGTCCTTAGCAGAAACAAAATGTGTTTTATCTGAATGGCGGTGGTGCGGGGGTTGTCTTGTTTCTTTTAAGACAAGAAAGAGCCTGATGCTAAAATTGCCAAAACTGAGGAGGAGACTTCGGATAAGGAGGAAGAAGAGAAGTCCACAAAACCTCCAGCTGGGAGTTCCAAGTCTGGATGGAAGAACTGGAAGAAGACAAAAGAATCCGACTCCGGTGGGGAGGAAAGCAAGATAACGTATTGTCACTGGCTTCTAAAATCAGAACCAGAGAGCAGGCTCGAGAAGGGAGTGGATGTAAAAGTAAGCACTGACACCCATCCTCACTCAGCAAAGTACAGAAGCAGTTGCACTACTATCTAGAGCATTAGTGCCTCAATGCTGAGTTACAGGATCAGACAATTCAGATTGTTTGCAATATTAACACTATTGTGTCTTTACTTCTCAAAAAACCATTTGTCTTCCTGGAAATAGAAAGACGTAATGTTGTTCTCTTCCAGGGTGACAGCCTTGGGGTTTGATACTTGTAATAAAAAAGGAGATCAGGTCCTCAGGATGCTTAGCTGTTGATAGCAGGGGCAGCATCTATTTCAGATTCTGCCTTTACACTGCTGCAGTGTTCCTCCTTTGTGAAGGCTTTTCTTTAGCCCCTGTGGGAACCAAGAAAATTGTGTCAAGTTTGTACTATAATTGAAGGAACTACTAGGAACAAATGTTTAGGCACAATGTAGACAGTGAGACCATAAAGACCAGACTACCTTCTGAACTTAACCTGTATTTTCATTCCATTTGGCAGTTCAGCATTGATGACTTGAAAGCTCAGCCCAATCAGACGACCTTTTGGGATGGAGTAAGAAACTACCAGGTAAGGAGCACATGTCAAAGATGGAGTCACTGAAATAGCACTAGAAAAAAGCTGGCTCTCCCCATAGATAACTTGTTCCCTTTGCCTGAAGGATTTCCTTTTGAGGCACTCTGCCTGTTTTTACAGGTGCATTTTGTCAGGAGTCAAAACTGCTGCTTAATTGCCTCTAGGTCAAAGGTAGATTCAGGCTGGGTTCTGTCAAATCATCCAGTTCTTCTTTAGCTTAGACCAGCCTTTATTTCCCTTGACGCCTTTTAGCAAGTCTGTACTTGGACAAACACTATGCCTTGTCAGTGTACGGCTTTCTGTTCCAGGCCTGTCTGCAAAGGAAATCCATTGTGAGCTTCCCCTACTATATATGATCCCCCTACTATATATGCTTCCCCCCATAAATGATCTGCTCTGCTGCTTGTTTGCTGACAGCTAGCTTAAGTGTTCTGCTATCTCTGAACGAGGGTGGCTGAGCTGTTGAATTCCCACATACTTTCTAACCAACAGCATCTTGCTCTTTAGCCTTGTTTTTACTTCCATTTCATTGCAGTACAAAACATGTATGACAACTGTAGGAAACCTTATCCGAGTAGCTCTGAATCACACATACACACATACCTCTCTTCTTGTTAGTTCTTGTTCCTAGCTGCTTATAATGAAACCCTCAGAGCTTGATACAAAGAGCTCAAAGTCTTGTTTACACCTGACAGGCAAGAAATTTCCTGAGAGCCATGAAACTTGGGCAGCAGGCCTTCTTCTACCACAGTAATTGTAAAGAGCCTGGCATTGTTGGCATTGTCAAGGTGAGTGCCTCTTTCTTGTTCTGTGTTTCAGCGGATGGGGGAAGTAATAATCGATGGCTTATCAAACAGCTCATTGCCCTACTTCTGTCTCAGTACCAAAGGAGTGCAAAAGTTGTGCAGCCAGAGCAGCAAATGAGCCTAGGGCATCTAGCTCAACAGAATGTATCGCAGCAGGGCTGACTCAGGCATCTTTCCCCAGAGAAATGGAACCGAACTGCTGTTTTCCTGCTGACATTTAAGAGTTCTTCTGGCCAAGTCAAGTGTTGCTCCACATTCTGATTAAAATCTGATTCACTAAATTCTAGTCAGCTGACCCTGCAAGGCAGTAGTATAAAACCTAGGGCCCAGAAAAGCTTTAAGAGGAGAACTCATCACAAAGACTATCATCATCTGCCTAGTTTTCCTCTGTTGCATGTGCTCCTTCCACGTTGCTCTCCAAAGAGGTGATGATGCTTCTTTGACAGCCTTACTGTTCTGCAGTGCTTCAACCCAAGAAACGTAAAGGAAAGAAATATATCTCACCATTAGAATGGAGTTCAGGGAAAGCAAGGCTGATTTTTGCACCAGGATTATTCCTTATGTCTAGTCACAGCTTGCTCAAGGGTGTTTCATACCTTTATGCTGACAGTAGTTTTGAACTGATGGGAACTCATCTCACATTCTTCTCCCCTTCAGATCGTAAAGGAGGCATACCCTGATCACACACAGTTTGATCAGAAGGATCCTCATTATGATTCCTCCAGCAGAAAAGAGAACCCCAAATGGTCCATGGTAACGTAAACTAAATACATCTCTTTCAAGCTCTGTGTGCAAGCCAAGTGAAGGTAGAAGCCTCTTTGCATCATACTACATATCTTCTTAAGCTTCTGTCCTGGCCTAGCTACCTTTTTCTCTCAAGAGAAAATCCAGTCCCGATTGTTTTCCCTCCCTTTTCCCCTATTTCTTCCAGAAGGCTGCCAAAATGTATCTCCCTGAATTTTCAAATCTTACTTGGATGCAGAGCTGACCTCCATGCATGGCAGAATTCTGGGTTAGGAAAGAGAACAAACATCTTTTACCACTCTGTCTACAGCAAACAAACCTGTAGTTTTGAGGCACGCTAAATTATAGGGAAGTGACTGTTTGCAGGCTGGCTACATCCCTCATCTTAATTTTGTATTGTCTGTGTCAACATGAATGTATGTTGCTAGTGCACAGTGCTAAGATTCATGGAAACAAGTCACCTGCCAGAAGTATCTGAAAGTTCTTTTAGCCTTGAGCAAGGAAAAGCTTGCATACCATTATAAGGTAGTACACATCAGTCCTTTGCTTCAGTTTAAAATCTTCATCCCCCCAAAGATCTTATGTGACATCTGGAGGCTATATCCTTCTCCAACCATGCTCCTTTGCTGCCCATCGCTTCCCAGGTGGATGTCCAGTTTGTGCGGATGACAAAACGTTTCATCCCCCTTTCTGAAATCAAGGCTCACCACCTGGCACATAAAGCAGATGGAGGCCCCCTAAAGAACATGATGCTCTTTACAAGACAACGTCTTTCCATCCAACCACTGACACAAGGTAAGAACCTTCTTCTCTGGACTCTTGGTGCCATTCCCTCGAGAGGCAGCCCTCACTCAGACAACTGGGAAGTTCCACTTATGACTTTTTCTTCCTTACCTTTTCAACGCAGAGGAATTTGATTTTGTCTTGAGCCTGGAAGAGGAAAAGCCACATTAAGAAACTGATGGCAGCACAGCTTCTACCCAGCCCGCTGATGCCTCCTCCTAAACGAGCGTAATTTTCAAGTTTACTTGCTCAATCACAGCAACGAGAACATGCCCGCACATGGTTTGCAGCTACTTGTCCCTTATTCTGACACGCTGTTAATTTTGCTTATTTTTAAATAAAGCCTTTTAGAATCAATTGCAGCTACTCATTTTTAATAGTGGAAAAATCCGCAATTTATCTCTCAAAGGATGAAACAGGTACATCCTCCTTCAGGATGTTTGCTACAGGATCTAGTGCAGTTCCCTGTACTGCAGAGGGACATTTTTCTGCAGAAAGGTATCACTAAGCTGCTGCCTAGAACAAGAAAATTTAGATGTATATGCACGTCCGGCCTGATTGCCGCAAAGCAGATCACCGTTAACTTCCTACAGGTACAAAAATTCCCATCTTACTTTAGTACTGACATCAGGGAAACAGAAGAAAATAAAGCTAGCTTGCTAATTTTTAAGCTACATGGGTCCTCGACCAGCACAGCTTCTAAGCAGTGACATAGCTTAAAGAAAGACCAAGAATTTATAAAGACAGCAAAGGACAAACTCCTTGAGTATGTTTGGAGGGCTGCACAGTATGGCACTAAAGAAAAATGTCTTAATGCTGTAAAAAAACCAAACAAACAAAACCAGACCCGGGCCAAGGCAATATAAACCATATCAGACAAACTCATGCACAGCATTTGACAGCCAGGTCTGGCTCTTTTTAATTGGAGAGACAAAAAAACTCAAGTTTTAAAATACAGCCATTGAAAAGACAATGAATTAAGAAACATCTAAACACAGCAGAGGCTTAATTACAGGTTGCACTGCTCGGTGTAGTACTTGCACACACACCCCCCACCCCACCCCCCGCCCCCGCCTGACTCTGCCTGGGAGAGAGGGAATGACCCAAGTACTGAACAGAACCACCCAGCTCAGGGGGGACATGACTGCTCGAGTAGTGTCTACCCCTCACCATGCTAATGAAATGCTCTTCTATAGCATACCTTGTCTTGGAGTGACCTTATGCATCAAATTCTCTCTAAAGATGCTCAGCCCATCTGCTCCACCCCAGACAAACAGAGAGCCTAGTGGGTAACAGCTTGAATGGAACATTTAGATTAAGTAAAAATGGGGATCATTTCTACATTCTGGTTCCACAAGTAGGGATGCAGGGGAGAGGGGCACAAAATAGGGAAAAAAAAAAGAAAAACCAGAACCCAACCCAACCCAACATATAGGCTCATGCACCTTTTCCAAGTAAACCCTCCAGAAGTGATGAACAGACGTTTAATAGAGATCTCCTTACAGTGCATTGTTTTGTCAGACAACTGTCTTACATCCAGTACTGATGCTGTTTGGCCAGGAAAGAGAACACTCCTGGAATGGAGAGAGATCTTCATCCATGGGGTTTCTTTAATAGCACATGGCCTGCAATCAAGAGGAACACGCAAGGAAAAAAAAATCCTAGGTGGGATGGGAGTTGAGGGAAAGCTAGAGGGTGGTTAGGGTGCTGCTGTGCTCAGCTTAGCCGTGGAAAGATAGTCTGCTATCCCCAGGGGCTCCCAACGGGAGCTTCGCTTGTCTCTAAAAGATTGTGTATTGCCACAGCACAGGTGGTTCCCCCTACACAGAGGGGGGAGTAGAGTGAGTGTCAAAAGTAACGTCCAGAGTCCTTTGCCATGTGAGACCTGCAGCAGGTTACCAACCCTTGCCCTGCCATAACAAGGTAGTTGTCTAAAGTAAGTTTTTGCTTCAGTCTTAGGAAGACACGGCTCCAGCCCATGGCACAGACTTCTCATGTAAAGAAAAGCAAGCCACGTCTTCACTATTACAGAGCAGAAACATGGTGTGACACAAGCATTCAGCAGAGATGAGATCATTAGTGTCCTCTACAACAGAGCGAGACTGTCCAGCTCTACTAAAAACCACAACCTTACACGTGGTGAGTAAAAGATAACTTACTTTGGCAAGCAGAAACACACATTTATCACTGAAATACAGTAGCTGTCTTATTAGATAAAAAGCTCCCCTTCCCACCCAGACCCCACTCCCTCCACCAGCACTGTTCCACTAAACAGAAGATACTTCCATTTCCCAGCTGCAAGACAACTGTTCTACATTCAGCTGTAGGACAGAGGCAGAGGACAGTCATTCCAGAGTCAAAAGGAAGCTGGACAAAACCCTAGCAAGCCACAAACTCCCAGGGAAATCCAGACAAATCCCACCTGATAGAGCTCATATCCCAGCATTTAGTGCAGGCCTGTCTCTCCATCTGGTAGGAGGTCTAACCACCTGCTTCCTTGAAGGGCATCTAAACAGGATGGATATTCCCCAGACTCAGTCAATCACGTCTACAAAGCCACATGTAATTTTTAATGGAGGAGTGACTCCCTTCTGGGAATGTTCTCATGATTCTACTTAGCTGAAGACTAAAAGCAGCTTATTTTAGAAAAGAAAAAAACTCGCATTCAGGTTCTCAGTTCATGGCATACCCTCAGACCTCACTGGTCACTTCAGCTCAAGCCTCGGGAATGTGTCTCCGGAATCAGAGAGCTCTACCATCCTTCCAGTCGCTGCTTGCCTTCATCTAGCAGCACACACAGGCCATGAGCTTCTTAAAACAATTGCATCCACTTTCTGTCCTTACTAATCCTCATTCCGCAGGCGCGAGGAAGCAAACAGAACAATACACACGTTTCTATGCTGCCGTCTGTCCCTTCTACAAAGCCTGCTCTGTCACAAGGACACAGACATGCGCAGGGCAGTGTGTGCAGCGTAAGCCCACTCCCAAGAAAGCCCCCATTTATTTCTCATGTTCCAAAACTATTCTCTAGACCTCTCAAGGCTGGTCTGCCCCTGCTCTGCAGCAGCGACTGGGACCTGTATGAGTGCGGCAACCAGAGACTGAATCTCAGGGGCACTCAGGCAGCTGCTGGGACAAGACTACGAAGGCACTGCTCTCAGCCAGGAGCCTTCCTGCCCCCACTTCTTGCCCTCCCAGCAGCACTGGGACCTTCACCGCTCTGCCCAACCTGTGCCACCTCCTACTGCATTCGCATGCCTCACTCCCTCCTACCAGCCACAGCTCCCCCTTGACGCAACGTGCAGTCAGGAGCTCCGCGGCAAGGACACAACAGCACGCCTGCTGCCCGTGCCCCGCACGGCTGTGTAGCAGTTCCAGCGCTGAGTCAACTACATTTATGTAACTGTTTGTGACAAGGAATCCAACGCCAGCACGAAGAGGAAAGGGAGGCAGCGAGGGGATAACAGCAATTTCAAGTAGGCCGCACCTCAGTCTCCGACTCCCTCCTCTACCTTCCAGCTAATCACTGTGTCATTTTCCCTCATGAAGATTTCAGAAAGACAAGAAAAATATCCATCCTACACAGCCCCAAAGCAAGCTCCACACCGCTGGGAAGAAGCAGCAGATTTGGCCTTCACTTGCTCTCTCTCTCCCCGCTGCCACACTAAAAGGGTCTCGGGGCAAAGAGGAGATCAGGCAGCTCCGCAGCCTCCAGACACATGCCTCAAAGCAGCCGACACGAGAGGAATGTAGTTGATTGGGAAGCACTGAGGTACCTTCAACTCTGCACCACCAGTGCTCCAGCTTACCTTGCCCTCCCATCCCCTTCCCACCCTACGAGTCCTTTGAAGAAAGGAATTAAGTCAAAAACGGATATTTATTTCCATGAAGTCTCTGAAGTGTTTTTTCTTCCTCCTTGCTGCTGTCCCCACTGGCTCCACAGCAGCCTTCCTCTGCGTGGCCTCTCACTGCCGGCCGTTGTTCTCTGCAGGCTGGCTGGGGGTCTTGGCCTCGGTGTGTGAGGATGTCCCCTCAAACCGCTGGGAGGCGATGGCCGCTTGGTGGGACATGCTCTTCCTCACTATGTCTCCTTTCCGCCAAAGCACCACCTCCTGTAGTAACACAGCCAGCAGGGCTTGTCAGGGCTTGCGAGACCTTCTCCTGGCCCCACCCAGACCCCAAGGCTGAACCAAGCTGCCAGGCGAGCAGCTTGCACCCAGTGAGAACTCAGCCTGTGCTGGCATGTTCCACCCGCAGCCGTGCACGAGGCTGCTTGCAGTGGCAAGCAGAGGCCTCGCAATGCAGCCTTCCTGGAAATTTGGGTAGAGTGCTCCTCCCCAGGATCTGAGCACACAGAGGCAACCCACTGGATGTCTAGGGCAGCTCTGTCCTATTGCCGTTGGCTACCACATTGGAATTGATGAGGTGAAGCAAAGAAGCTCCACTGCAGGGCTACTGAGCGGAAAAGAAGTCCCAGGTAGGCACCCTCTACATGCATCCCCACCAACACGCACATCCGACCTGCGTGGACCAATCCTTCTAGACCGTCTCTGCACACTCTAATTTGTTTAATCCTTACAGATATTCAGTCAAGTACATGACTCTCCCCCATGGGAATCCCAAATTCCCAGGTCTTTGTAACATAGCATCCCATAGCATCCCAAGCAACAGTCTACAGGTCCAAGAACTAACAGCTCTGTTTCTCACCTGCTGTTTAAAGTAGCGTCTCTCTTCCTCATCGATCAGCACCAGATTGAGGTAATAACGTACTGAGAACTTCTTATTGATGTCCCTCATCGTTGGAGTCAGCTCGTAGCCAGCCAGAAAGAGTCTGATGGGAATGGACTCCCCTGCAAAGTGCACAGAACCATCAGCACAGATATAAGCTAGGAAAGCACGAGCAAAACAAAATCTTACTGGGCCACAAACTTTGTGGCCATTTCCACAAGTGGAGTAAGATGAGCTAAGAGACCTCAACTCCCATCAAAAATCAGCATGTACGATCCGTAGCCAGATCCTGCCCTTGCTGACAGCTATTCCATCTCTACTTTAAGAGCATAGGACTCATTTGTGACCTGCATCAAGACAGCACTGCAGGAAAAAATGAGTAAGGTGACATTTTCTCTGGCAGGTGACTCCCCTGGGCAATGGAACTGGAAAACAAGTGGCACAGGAGATTGGCACAGAGCTAGAACACCATCTTCCTGCTCCAAGTTGCGGCAATGCCAGCTGGTAGCCCATGCCAACAGTGAATTTACATCTATTCCTGGTTCTGCCACTGCTTCATCAAAAGAATTAAGTCATTGCAACTCATTATGCCTCAAGTCCCCCTCATCATACCAAAGAAGGAAGGGGACCATATTTAATCACCTATGTAAACTGCCATTGAGTCCACCAGTGAAATAGGATGCATACTACTACTGATCACAGGGATTCAGCTAAGATACTGCAGGACTCATATTCCCACCCCAAAAGACTTCAGAAGAGGAATTCTGAAGGGTTCATCTGCCTTCTCACCTCTCACAGGTGCCCCATCCATGATCTCATATTTAGCTATTGTGTCATTCTCATGATACACGTTGGGTCCGGTCCCTGTTGTTTCTCTCTTGATGATATCTATCTCCATGTGTTTGATCTTGATTCGCACCAGCAGGAAGTAGATCTTTCCGACAATCACATCTTTTAAATGATACCTAGCACATGAAGGAAGAAAGCACCACAATCAACCACTGCGCAGCAGAGCAGGACTCAGACTGAAGAGCGGGAACTTGTTTCTCGGGCACTTTGTTCTTATTCATGACCCCAGCTGTAAATTTCAGATAGCATATCCACTACCAGCTCCACTAGGCTGCTGTAAACAGCACTTCATCTTTCATCCTCTGGTCTTTTGGAAATCGACAAGAACATTTAGCATGATCAGATAAATTAAAAACAGAATTTCAGGCTGAATATCTGCAAGAAACCCCTGCGACAGCAAAGCCTCCAAACCAATCTTTTAGGTGAACTAAAACTAACCCAAATGTTACACTGCAGGGAGATTTGCTAGCACCAGCTGGGAAAGATGCATTAGAAGTAGTTTGGAAAAGCCATTTCCAACTTCTGTGCCTGAATTAAGGTCCCACTTCAGCCGTATTGTCTGGGAAAGAGCAGACATTATACTTTGAAGACGCTCGGAAACACTGATCTTGCCAAGGATACAGGGAACGCTTAGTTACTGCAACAGCCTCATGCCGTGCTCCAAGCTCAGTAGGCCACAGCCATTGCTTCCCACTCCTTGGTCCAGAGAGCAGACCTATGGGGCAAGGAGAGGAACCCACAGATTCTCAACCAGGATCCGAACTGTCTGCCAGCCTCGCTGGAGCGCATGAACAAAGAATCCCTTTGAGGATCACATGCAAGACATGTGCCTTGGGCTTCCAAACCGAGCTGTCCCCTGTAGCAGATGGTTCCCCACAGCCGCTGGCTGCTCTTGAGACACTTACTTGGACTTGTTATACTCGAACTCGATGTGCAGGCAATCCTCAATCCCCACCTCCATCTTAATAGAGGAGTTGAGCTCTGGGTAGGTGCTCAGAGTGTGCACAACTATGTCCATCTCCTTCACCACATCGTTCAGTCTGCGGCTGACAGTCGCTCGGAGGAAATACCTGCAAGGAGAGTCCCCCTCCTATTAGGGTTGTACAGGTAGCAACAGAGACGAAGCGTGGAGGGATGTGGGGCTGAATGGATTGCACTGGGCTATCCAAGCAGTCTTACTGGTACCCTGGCTTCCGGAGCAGCCAATAACCCATGTTGGGAAAGACAGAAGGGAATTGTCAAATGGAAAAGCAGACTCTTCTGAGACTTCTCTCAGCTTTCATGCATTTGTGAGCCTGAGTTACCTCGGCACCATTTTGGGGATCTGAGTAACAGCTTGCACATGTTAAAACCACTGCCCTTTTGCAAGAGATTAGATGACACCAGTCTCCAGAGACACACGTCTTTCTGCAGATCTCAGAATTTTCTAGCCCCCCGCCATTCAAAGCCAGTGACTGGACTTCAAGTCAACTGGAGTGCCCAGATGTGAAATACAGTTTGCAACATATGAACAAGATGCAAGCTGGGCATCTCTTTGCATACAGAGCACAATTAAAGTCGACAAGACTGATTACAAGACAGCAAAAATGTCCCCATTGGAGACTAAAACAATTTATTTTGGTTTTTGAATTACCAAATAAATTAGAAAGTATTTGGTTGATTCAGAAGGGTCTGATTTCTCTTGTCACTTAAATGGGGCAAAACAAGTTCCATAAAGCCTGATGCATGCTTATGAAAGTAGAGCCCTCAAAGACAGCCTTTTACAACTCAGCCCACCAGGATTCATTTGGAGTTAACATTCTAAACTTGCAAGGATATCTGGGAAGGGGTGCTGCACTCCAGTATCATCACGGTAAATATCAGTACTTGCACACTGCACAGAACCAAGAACTGCGGTCAGCAAGAGGAGGAGACTCACCGTAACTTCACATTCTGCCCTGTGTAGGACTCGTAAGGTTTTTCCACATGTGTGAATTCAAAGTCAAATGTCTGCGATTGAGTGAATTCACCAGGACGGGCCAAGTCTTTCACCAGAGACACGAACTCATGGTGGTTTCCTCGGTCATAGTAGAGTTCTAGGAAGACATAAGTCCAGGTTAAGCAGTGATGCTTAATCCCACGTGACATAGTGAGGAAAGGCAGGAGATTTCACAGCTACAAGCAACTCTCTCGTCCAGATCACTACTTCCTTCACCACTGTTCAGAGAACCTACCAGGGGAGCCTGTGGCGGCAACATACTGCACTTGTTCACTGCTCTCCATTGAAGCTAGGTGCAGGCCAGAACTTTCATCCCTGAAACGGGAAGGAAGAGGTCTGCACAGCCTCACCTACTACAACAAATCAGGAACTTTGCCTTAGAGTGGCATGGGTCACCTATCATCAGTATTAATTACGTTCAGACTACTTGAGAAGAGGAGCCAGCAGCTCATGAAATCCCTTCCAATAATTTTCTACACAATACTCCAGGCCGGAGGTATTGCCATGGTAAAGAGAGGAAAAAACACCACTGCTTCTCTGGAACAGCAAACAGTGACAGAGCAAAAATGAAGGGCTAGGAGGCTTCCAACTGTTCCTGCTTATCCTTCGACAACAAAGAGTTTGAGTGGTCTTGATTCACACTAGGGAATAAGTAACAGTGGAGATCCTCACTTGGTTCTGCACAAAGCCAGTGTTCAGTGCATGACTACCAAGTGTGCGGGGAGACAGTCAAGTCAGCTGTTCCACCAGCCCCTGGATAACACATTAACGGCCATGTGAACACTAATGAGGGAAGAGGATTCACCTTTGGAAGCACTGTTCAAACCAGCTCCAGTAACCAGCATGGTCACATTGCTTCAGTTTTCCCCATGACCTTCTTGCGTCAGCAGGAAGCAACTACAGGTTTCCTCATTTAATGAAAGCATTCCTCTCTACAGGTCCACAAAGTTTTCTCTCTTAAGCCAAAGCAACAGAAACTTAAAACTCTGCAATTTGCATTAACCGCTCTGTATTACACATAACCGTCAATGAAATCTGCCCTTCCCAACCCTGCGTGTGAGCTCCGTGACTACAAGACACCCACACAGTCCTTCTAAAAGGTAAAGCCTTAGCCAATCTGATACGGTTAGATGAGGAAACAAAAACCTAAGTCATCAGACAATCACATACACACAAGTTCACTGTCAGCACTAAACTGTGCAGAGGAGGCTTCTGAGAGGTATTAGTAGCATTCAGGAACTGCAGTGAGACTCAGTTCTCCACTCCTTGAGACGCACCATGAGATTTCAGCTTTTAAGTAATGTCTGTTTCTTACACCTCTTTGCTCACCTTGTCTCTATAATGGAAATGCTGGCACTAGAACACCCCTCACTTAGGCAGAACAGAGAGTGCCACCAAGCCCTTCAGGCTGGGCAGGCAGGCGACATAAATAAACCAACTCTCTCTGCGTTGAATACACGTCCATTGAGAGGAAAGTGCTTGTTGATGTGACAGGGAGAAGCCACGTGCCCCATGAAGAGGAATGTATCATCTGCCCACACAATGCAGAAGGCAACGATCGAACTTTAAGGGGAGGCAAATGTCAGTGTACTAAGCAAGTTCTCTGCTACCTCGGAATGGCACAGATAGGCACTCTGCAGCCTTAAGGATTGATGTTTCCCACACTCCAGGAGACATTAGCACGTCAAACAGGTATAAGCAGTAATTTCAGGTTTTCAGAGCTATAAGGTTTCCAGACAAAAAAAAAAAAAAATAGCCTGCCAATGTTTTTGTGGCATGCTCAGGACACAGTAACCACAGGCAAATCAAAATCTTACATGGGTTCTGTGCTCACTGGAGACCACGCAGGACAGTGTTCACAGCCTGGACCAGTCATCTTCCCTGTGACACATCACTCCTTTACGTCTCGGTCTCCCTACCTGTTAAATTGTCTGATGTAGATACTGACCTCATGGCAGCCAGAAGTCAGAATATAAGGCAAGCTGTTTTGAGATGGAAGGCATTAAGGAAGTGCCGTCAGCAGTACAAACTTCAGCGCTTTATTAAAGTGGCCTGATGGGCAAAAAGAAAGGACTAACGTGCAGCCACAACGGCTCCTGACACACCCTGCTTGGGCAATGATGTGAATTCAAAGCAGCTATTCTAAATACGTATGGCTCAGAAGTCTTCCAAAACGGGGAATGAGAAGCCAGCGAGGCAACACAGAGGAGACGGAGTAGAGCAGGAAGCAAAGTTCATGCTTAATTTCCACTGACGACCATGATCAAATAGCAGGAGGTCATAAGCTAGCTCCTGACGAACAGGCTTACTTAGACTCCATCATTTACAGGCTCTCACTGCCTGTCCTCCCCTTTCTTTCCAAAACGCAGTGTTAGGCACAAGCGAGGCCAGCGGAAATATTAAGCAGCAGTATCGGGGCTGGCTGGGAAAACCTCTAGTTCACTTCCCTACACCGCATGATTTGCAATGCAAAGGTTGCAGGCCCACAGCTCGCGCAGTGATTCCGAGCGTTAAACCCAAGTATGGAGGGCCACAGACGCGAGGTGTCGCGCAAGCCAAGCAGTTGCATCACTGGGAACATCCTGAACTTATTTTGGCTTGTGGGACGCGGGCACGTCCATGAAACACGGCCATCTCCACTCCAATTGAAGGGTGGGCGTGGCAGCTACCTTTCCTCTAAGAAAGCAGGAAATGTTAAATCTAAACTGGTTGCACGCACAGATAACCACAAGTTTTGAACCACTTGAAGTCACCCAACTAACCGTGCAGGGATGTGTGCAGGTCACTCACTCAAAGAATAAGAGAATAAAAGATGGAATCAGCCGTAGGCCTCATGGAAGCTGATCTACCGGGGTAAAACGCGTCGTGGGGTAGGGGCTGGGAAGGCGCAATTGGTGATTTGAGATGTACGGGCAAAACCCACCTGGTTCACCGTCCTCGGCAGAGCCATTGCTTCCCTAACCGAATCAATAGGCACACAAGCAATGCAAACAGCTCGCAGAGCTGGCGTTGCTAGGGTGTCCAGGCTCAGACCTGCATCTGCAGGACGGAAACCGAATTTTACCCTACCTGCCAGCATATGCATTTTAGAGCTGAAATCGGTGACCAAGCATAAGCAAGAAAATAGGCCGAGAGAACAATGACCTGGAAAAGGACTGGAGTTCCCTCCCTTCTGCCGGGGCTCGAGCCCAGAGAACAGACCGGGTTGCCCAGCTCGAACGGAAGGGGGAATAATTTCAGGCGGCCACGGGAATTCTCCGCCCGGCAAAGCGCTGCCGAGGAACGAGCACAACCTACTTCGCACCTGCGAGGATTTCCGTACCGTAGGGTGCCGCGATGTTCCCCTGCAAACCGGCAGCGCGACGAAGGCAAGAGGAACGTGCCGGCCTCCGCGCAACGCGACCGAGAAGGCGAGGGCTGTCAGGGACCGGCAGGCCACCCCGCCGGGGACGAGCCGCCCCGCAGCAGGCCTGCGCCCCGCGCCCCTCTCACCGATCTGCCCGATGAACTCCACTTTGATGCCCTGGTGCTCCAGCCGCTTGTTGGGGTTCTTGAGGGTGAGGACCACCCGCCCGGAGACCGTCTCCCCGTCGTAGAACAGGAAGTATTTCTCCTTCTTGCCTTCCTCCGTCTTGTGCTCCACCCGCCGCCGGCTCTCGGCGTCGCTCAGCACCAGCTCCAGCTCCGCGCTCTGCCCGAACCCGAAGAAGCTCATGGCCCCGGGAGGGGAGGGGGGCGGCGGCCGCGGACCCCGCCGGGAGATCGCGGCCGGCGGCTGCCGGCCTGCCCGCAGGCACCACGGACAGAGCTCTGCGGGGACGGGCGGCGGAGGCGGAGACGCCGGATCGGCCCCGACCCGCGGCGGAGAGGGGGCTGCCGGGCGGGGCGGGGCGGGGCGGGGAGCGGCACGCCGGTGACA